>JAMJFZ010001796.1:10322500-10875000 GCA_026225945.1 Cricetomys ansorgei
AAAGAATACACTGTAAAAATCACCCACAGAGAAAGTCAACTCTGGGAGTAAGTGAACATTTAACTAAATTTATGTTGCTCTTCTGCAGGCACCTGAATATCCCTCAGCCACTCAGATATCCTGCAGGCACCAGGGCCTCCTACGAGCACCAGACCTCCCACAGGTACCTGGATATCCTTCAGGCACCCAAAAATCCTGCAGACACCATGGCACCCCACAGATGACCGGGTATCATGCAGGTACTGGGCTAACCTGCAGATACCCAGACATCTCACAGGCATCCAGACATCCTGCAGGCACACAGATATCACACAGGCACCTGGACACTGGTACCTGCATGATGTCCCAGTGCCTATGGGAAGTCCTGGTGCCTATGAAATGTTCAGGTACCTGTGGGATGCCCTAGTGCTTGAGGGATGTTCAGGTGCCTGTGTGGTATCAGGGTATCTGCATGATATCCAGTTGTCTGTGGGTTGCCCCAGTGCCTGTATGATGTCTGGGCATCTGTGGGATGCCCTGGAGCCTGGAGGATATCCTGGTGACTTGAGGGATGTCTGAGTACCTGCAGATGCCCTGGTCCCTACAGGAGGTCCGGGTACTGGTGGGATGTCCCAGTGTTTGTGGGAGACCCTAGTGCCTGTAGGATGTCCTGATGCTTGTGTGCTGTCCAGGTGCTTACAGGAGGCCCTAGTGTCTGTGGGATGTCTTGGGGCCCTGCAGGATGCCCTGGTGCTTGCAGGATATCAGGTTGCCTGCTTGGTGACTAGGGCCCTGGGCAATGTCTGGGTGTCTTCTGGAAGCCCAAAGTTTATGTAATGAATATTCTGTGTAGAAGCCATCTCTGTTCCCCAAATTTCCTGTGCCTCCATATATCAACAGAAGAGATTCAACTGGATGATGTTTATCCCTCAAAGGGGACATGTCAAAATGATGAATGGGCTTGTCTGTAGACACCATGTTGGGGAGAATGGTTGAGCAACCTAGATATCTCATTTCCACCTTCCCCAAAGCAATCAACTCAAAAGAGAAATCCAGACGATCGTTTCCTTTGAAAAATGATGAGTGGGTTGAGGCAGCAAATTCCATTTTCCATCCTGAAGTTTCCCCAACATTATATGACTCATCAGCGTTTTCTTGTTTGAGTTGTCCCACCAGAGAGATAGGGGAAAGTAAAATATCTGCACTAGAGTGTGAAAGGGAAAAAGGAGGGATTTAAAACAGAAGCCACCTCTCCATGGAATCAGGAGCAAAGAAAATTTCTGAATGGGTGAGCAACGCTCCATCTTCCAAATGCTAAGACCCTTGCTTTCTCAAATATAGTTCATATCCAATATAGTTGCTTACTGTGTAAGCAACAACTGCAACTTCTGCCACTTTTTAAGAATGTAAATATCCAAAAGACTGGATAAGGGAAATGCATGATTTCCCTTAACAGGGAAAGAGAAACTAAGAATGATTGGTGTTTAATGTTTAAGAAAGTTAAAACTTGCAGGACATCCTCTGTTGACCTTCAAACCACCAAGACACGGGAAGTTGAAAGTTGAAAGGTCTTGACTAGTGATCCTCAGTCCCCATGTTTATCATTTTCATCCCAAAGACTTTCAAAAATGCTCTGCCCCAGACAATTAAAGGATTTACTTTTTTCATACCAGGCACAAACTCTACCACTGAGTGATCACTTCCCTCCCAAGAGCATTCACACAAGTAAACCAGAGTCTCTGCAGGAATCTCTGGGGGTAGACATTAACATTGTTTTATTTCCTTGCATTATTCCAATGAAGAACAAAAGACTAAGAGTCGTTGCCTTTAACCAAGAGTGAGGAGTTATCGTACATAGAATTCTTTTATTGAACGCAGTTGTTCTTCCTGTGTTTGTCCACTTTTCCTCCCCATTCTGTACTCTTTTGACTAACGTTGACCCTTGGATACTAGAACTGTAATGAATGAACTTCCAATTTCATTTTTCTTGTTACTTTCTAGGGTTATGTGAAGTGTCCTGGGGAGATGTGAACAAAATACCTATTCACCTCACATAGGGTACTGATGACAGACCCCAAAACCAATTCTACCCGAGTCAAGTTTAGTGAACAAGTGAGTTCACTGAGCTACTTGCAGGAGCATGGATGGTTCAAAGGCAGCTGTAGCAACCAAAACCCAACCCAGTATGGCTGGCTCAGGAAAGCTGCATCTCGGGAGTTTTCGGTACAACTTGCCCATAGCTCTGCTGGTTAGTTAATCTCCTCACCCTAGAAGTTGTTACTGTGAACATAACTTTTGGGAGGAGACTTGTGACTTTAGTAAGTTTAAAGAGCTTCCTAAGTCCAGTGAGTCTGTTTACTCCTGCGTCCTGTAGGTTTCCTTTATCTACTTAACATTATGGGCCTTCTTCTGCCCTCCAGAAACACATGTGGAGGAAACAGCCTCATAATAATCATAAAGAAGCAGAGAGAAGAGCAGCGAGGGTCCCTCTGTGGGCAGAAGGGGCTGAGTGCGGCGACCGCTGCCAGAATCCTGGATGTCTACTATTTGTCTCACTAGTGGTTTTCAAGGAGCCTGAATCCGACACAATTATCCACTGATCTTTGTGTGCAAGTAATTCAGTATCTCCTGGTTGTTCTCTTGTGGTATTCAATACACATCAGTCTTTGCCACATCAGGAATGTCCAGTGCACAGTCTCCAGAGTCCAAGACTCTTTCTAGATGGACCTCACTTACTATAGCCTAAGGTACTGTATGACTACAAATCCCAGGAAAGGAAGCTTAGCCAAGGGCCCCTCTAAACACTCCTGCTAGCACACCTAATAAAACCTTAAATAGGAGTTTACTATTTTCCCCATGACCAATGGATCATCTTGCACCTCCTTTGAGACACTCCAGCCTTACTCCAGAGAATACTGGTCTAGTCTCCTGTGTAATGCTACCTCACAAAAAATTAACACTTTCGTGATGTGATACTAGACTATAAATATACTGACTGGTATTCTTCAATGGACTCAATGCAAATGACTAGTTCTTTGCCATTACCCGTGAGTTACTTCAGGAAACATTCTAATGAGATTAAGGTTTATACCAAAATGCTTCTTTTCACAATCAAGAATAGGCATTGGAGGAGTCAGCCTGATGTTCTGAACAATTTTATTTAAATCATCTTGTGAGCTAGCTATTCATAGTCAATTCCACAACTGTTTTAGGAGTCACTTTGAATAAAAAAACAAAAAACAAAAAACCAAACCTATCTCCAGGATACCTTGTTGAGTGATACAACTTCAAAACAGCAGTAAAATTATCCAGTAAGATGGCTCAGGAGGTAAAGATGCTGCCCAAATCTGGTGACATGAGTTTGCTCCCTGGAACCCAGGTAAAAGATAGAAGAGAACTGACTCCACAAAGTTGTCCTGTGACCTCTGTCCATATACCATGGCATGAACATACACACACACACACAAATAATAAACACAAATATATATATAATATATTTTAAAATATATATTATATAGCATATAATATATTAAATTATTATAATACATTATTTATTATATATACTGCAATATAATTTAATATACTATAATATATAGCATATATAAATATATAGTATATATTATATATAATTATATATTAATAATAATATATTGTATATTGTATATTATATATAAAGAAAATACTAAGACCATCTTTATCCATAATTTTAAAGCAAAATTTTTCTCTATAATAAATAAATGTAAAAATAAATATCCATTCTTTTGTCACTGCTGCTGTTGTCTGTGGTACTGGAGAGTGGGCCTAGGGCTCAGGGATGCTAGGCAAACACTGTATCCTTGAGCTATACCTTCAGTTGTATTTCATACTTTTTATTATTTTGAGACAGAGTCTCACTGACTTGGCTGAACTAGCCTTGAACTCACCCTACAGCCCAGGCAGACCGTGAGTTTACAATCCTCCTGCCTCAGACTCCTGATTCTAGGCCTGTGTTATAATGGCCAGCAAATGAATATTCATAAGGAGGTTTAATTGATGGAAAAGAGAGAGTATTTCAAGACCTTTGGCAAATGAGCTCATTCCAAGGGGAAAGAGAGAGAAAGAGAGAGGAAGATTCCATCAGGCTCAGCCAAAGGGGGAGATGAGCTAAGATGACCACTCTGAGGCCTGTCATGCGGTTTAAGTCATGCAGCCTCATTCTGGTTCTGCAGCTGAAGAAACCCAGCCAGCCAACTCAGCAGCAGTTAAACTGCAAAGCTGGAAACAGCTCTGTAGACCTCTTGTTCACAATCTTTTCTTTTAATCTCTAACTCTTTAGCTGTTGTCTATCCTCTTTACTATCCATCTAACACAGAGGCTCAAGACCTTTGTCATGTGAATCCTCCTTACTTCACAGAGACCTACGCCTGCCCCTGAGGGGTCTCTTTCCTGCCCTCCTGGGCTCTTCCCGCAGGAGATAGCTCTGCACTCCCAACTGCAGCGTTCCTGTCTCACTGGAGAGTCCTTCTATCATTGCAATGTGGGGGCTGCCTGTCTCTAAAAATAAAATCCCATTTATTTGTTTGTACAAGGAAAATCAATTATGTTATGATTCTCACTGTGGAAATATTCTCAGACAATATTTTAACTGAACTTCTAAGTTCTATTTTAAAAAGCAGCCTACCTACAGAAGTAAAGAATTCTTCAGATTTCATCCATTGTGAGTCTTTACCATTTTGTAATCATGAAACTCTGAAAACATAATGCTGTCTCTAGGGGAAAAAAAAAACAATTCATGGAGATACCTATGCTGGCATATACACAACAGTCACACCAAAATCTGCATGTGGTATTGTTCGTTGGCCGCGAGGCAAGATCTGAGATCCTTGAGTTAGATCTCCTTTATTTCTCTGAAAAAGAAATTAAGTGCCTAAGAGTAAGTCATTCTCTGAGTACGGAGTTAATTAGCAGAGATAGTACTACAACATAGGTTTCCTCTTCCGGGCCAAGATATCTACTCCAGAATGACAAGGGTGACCAGGACACATTTAAAATGAAAATGTAGCTTGTTAGTAATTAAACTGAGATAAAAGATATAAGCTTGAGCTCTTTGGGAGCAAAACTGGACTGAGGTCATTCCAGTCATACCCAAAATAGAAAGGCTCTAGAGCCCATCATGTCTTTGTGCCACAAGTCTGAAATTTCCTAAAGAAAAATAAAATGTAAGCTTGCAATACAGCCTCTGACTCTTTATCCAGAAGCTGCCTTAAAAAAGCAAGTTTCTAGTCCCTTGTCTGAATGCTCATTAAATGTAGATTATATATCTCATGAGCAGGATGTACAAAAGGAAATTACTATAACACTCTACAGCAACAAGACTTAAGTTTGCTCCAGTCTTCCCAAGAGATGTCTCAATCAATTTGGGGTTTTATCAGCAACACAACAGTGAAGATCAGAACTTTCTCTTTGCTTCTGTTTGTAACGTCAGTTGTCCTCCTGAGGTTGGACCATTTCAGTCTGACTATGCAGAGAAAGGATAAGGAAAATTGATTTCATTGTGAAGAATCTCCCCGAAGAGTTAAATTATTCATATCAGTCTCGACTTTTAGACACCATCGCTAGCAGGACATGTTCCAGAAGACTGCAAGCTCCTTTCCTGTCCTTTTGTCAAACAGGAGCACTCTAAGGCCCTCACTCATTGGCTGACCTTTTTTCTTTAGGATTAAGTGCCTGCATCTGCTCAACTCCTTGTTCTTAGAATGTAATATCGGGGCTTTGAGAGAGAGTCTATCACTCAGCTTAGTCTCTAACCACCCTAGCAGAGCCTGCAGTTCTGAATTCCAGTACAACTATAGTCTAGCTGGGTGCCCCAGACCAGCGGCTCTCATTGGCTATTAAAATAACAGAGAAATTTCAAAATCTCCCTTGTTCAGATTCTGATTGCTAGATGGAAGTTGGACCCAGAGGCGGTTAATTTTTTTCAAGCCTTCCCAGGTTCTAATTTGCAGTTGGAGTTAGGACTAACCTTAGAGTAAAGGACCACAGACTGTGTCTCTTGGCATCTTCCTTTTTCTCAAGGCTCAGGGATAGCACTGGGAGTTGACCTTGGCTTAAAAGGGTGGTGAGCTTGAAGAGAAAGGAAGGAGGCTTAATGAATGGTCCTGGTAGACCAGAAGGCTAGCTAATAGGCATATCCTATGCACAAACCTCTTAAGTCAACCCAAGAGTATTTGAGGCATACAAGGCAAATATCCTTGGAACTTTTCCTTTGGCACTACAGGCACAAAACCACCATCAGATTCCTTCATTTTCTAAGTCAATACATAAGTAGCTCACGCTACCATTGCGAATTGGAAGAAAGTCCTGTTAGTTAGCCTTTTCCCACCATGCTTCCCTTCTTGTCTCTGTGTTATTACCTCAGTCACATCCAAGCAGCATAAGCCTCCAGGGCAGTGTAGACAATCAGGAAGGGATCTTTTCTTCCCTTTACTCCCTCTGTAATCAATCTCTTGTACCCTAATGTCCACACACAGCAGTAGCAGGCATGTTCCTCACTGATGTCATGCTGACATCTCCTGAAACAACATGGAGTCACCAATTTTCGCACTGAGACTCGACAAATCCTAGGACACCACATCAGGAATGCTTCCTATTTCCTAAAAACCTCCCTTTCATCTTCCTTTTCCAGTAATAAGTATTTGGCCCCAAAAGGCCGCAACCTCCTCTCCCTCCCCTCCCCAGTCTCACCCCCAAATCCAGAAAGATTCAGCTTGATGCCTTTCACCGGTCTCTCTTAAAGTTAAACTCATTAAACTATTCCTCATTTTGAGTAGATACTGTAACAGCTAACCCTATTATCTACAGAAAGGCAATGCCAGCCTAGAAAATCCAGATGCTGAGAAGAAACTTTAGCAGTGTCCTTCCAGCTGCACCCAGAAACATAGATTCTGAATCGGAGGCACTGAGGTGTGCTTGCTTGTCGAAATGTCTGCTCAACTGAGAAGGAGGGGTCCTTTGCAAGATCTCCCTATGGGCTGGATGAATCACACAACAGTTCCATGTTTAGTCATTAACTTTCCAGGTACCTTGATGGAAAAAAAAAAAAGCAATGATGGCTATAGCAATATACACCAAAGACTAAGATGGAAATAATCTGCTCTCTTAGAATGCACCATCCCCAACATTCTATTTTTTCATTGGTTGTATGAAAATTTTTTCCAAATTATTTTTACTTAATTATGTATAAGGGTGTATATGCACATGAGTTCAGGTGCCAGCCAGAAGCGTCAGGTCCTCTAGACCTGTAGTCGCCCAACATGAGTGCTGAGAACTGGACTCAGGTCCCCTGCAAGATCAGTATGCTCTCCTAACCACTGAGCGATCCATTTCTCTAGGCCCCATTGCGTGAAAATGCTTCATCTGGTAATCCGGCCCCTTCTAAGTATTCTAATATTTTGGTTCTTTCTGTGGAAAAATCAAGCTAAGCAACATTGCCAGCACTTTTCATAACCAATCACTTGGTCCCCAGCAGCCAGCCTCCTGCCCTCCTCAGAGTATGTGGCGTTGCTGCCCACACAGTCACCGAAGGCTTCGTCACGCCTTAGAATTGCTGAGCAGGTGCAGGGCAGCTCAGACATACAGTAACGACTTGGAACTTGACAGTGGAGGAAATGGTAGATCTACTTTCCACAGCAGAAACATTCAGATGCCCGCTGTGTAAAGTGCAGAAATCAAGCGGCTGCTCACTGGAGTCAAAATTCTATGACATCCTCCAGCACCTGGCACATAGTAGGTGCTTCGTACTGTACATATTGTGCATGCTACCACAAAGAGATCCAGAATCTTAGGTTTTAAAACACCCTGAACATATTAGTTTGTGACAATTACACCAATAGAAAATGACTCCAGATAAAAACCTGACCCATAAGTCGGGCCTCGGACTTTCTGTGTGATATAAACTGGGACTTTCACCTAATGGAAAGGATGTTTGTGTTTTTGTTTTTTTGGTTGTTTTTTTTGGGGGGGTTTCTGCAAAGCAACAGTTGACTCATTGAGTAAGCAATGTTCTAAACAGAATCAAAACTACGAATATCCTTACATAGAGAACTACTAGCGCCATGCCTGGCTCACCCACTCCGCTCTACCCCATCTGGCTCTTAACCTCTGACTTCACATCAATAAACAATGCGATTTCCTTACCTGAGTCACTCCAGGCCAATCAGAGGCTTTGGCAATCCAACACTTTTTTTTTTTTTTTTTTTTTTAAGAAGCCAATTTTGGATGGTTTTTTTTTGTTGTTGTTTGTTTGTTTTTTTTGTTTTGTTTTGTTTTGTTTTTTTAATTTCCAAACTGAAAGATAAGGAAAAATTCTCCATCTGCTCCTGTGCTGTGAAGAGCAATTACACACCTAGAGGGAGAGAGAAGGGTTCTTTTCACAGTCGCCTGACATTTCACTCCACTCGTATTCACACATACACCCCCTCCTTTAGACTCTCTAATGTGCTTTTCCCATATGAACTCAGTGAGAACTCACGTGCCAACCTATACATGAAAAAAACAAGCTTTAGCCATTTAAGTATTTGGAGAGCTCTTCATGGAGAAGCCCCCAAATCCAAAACTAAGCATCTGTTCCCTCTGTTCCATTTTGTCCCAGTTTCTCCTTCACAAGATGGCATAAAGTATTATTAGTGTATGTAGTGAATACTTCTATCAGGAAAAAAAGTTACATTTATTTCATCTACTAGAGCCCTTCAAGGAAGAAGTAAATTGGTTGTCTTTACATTTCCAGCAGTGGACCGCACAATGGGTCTCTAGCTGTGTTACTGCTGGCACTGGTATGTACTGTATAGATAGGACAGGGTGAAGAACCTGGAGTTAGGTGGTAGGGACAGTGCATGGGAAGGAAGGAAATATTGCAAAATACAAATTAATTACAAAGAGTATATTTCTGTTTCCTCTGAATTTGCCTCATTCTTTTTATACTTCCTGGTGTATAAATCTGGTGAGATGGGTCTGTTTAACTCATCTGTAGAACAAAACTGATAACTTCATATTTAGGCTGGGGACATTAAACAAAATCCTCATTTCCTTAAGAATGTTCTGCTAGAAGCTACTTCTTCAGGATGTGAACAGGTAAGGAAAGTGTTCTTCTCTGGCCTGGCCTGTCCCAATGTCACAGATAGATATATGTGGACGCTCTCTCTAGTGAAAGGTTGGAGATGCATATTATAAAAATCTAACACTTGACACAAAGAAAGTGGTAGAACATCCTTGAAAATCAGCTGTCCTCACTCTAATTGTGAGAGAATAACTGAAGGATGGTGCTTGTGTCTACAGCAAAGGGGGAAATAGACCAAAGGAAGTGCCTTAAGATAGTATTTATTATCCAATGGTTTGTGTCTGCTGTCAATCAAAGGAAGGCTTGGTTGTGTTTTCTGCTCTGGAGTCTCCCACAGTCCAGTCACAGTGTCAGCCACGGCTGTGGGAATCTCAAGGCTCGGGTCAAGTCTGGTGAGATGTGTCTGTCTTCTCATCTGTAAAACAAGACTGATAACTCCATGTTTAGGCTGGGGACATTAAATGAGATCCTCATTTCCTTAAGAATGCTCTGCTAGAAGCTACTTCTTCATTATGTGAACAGGTAAGGAAAGTGTTCCCCATTTACCAGGTTTGAGAAATAGTGGGCTATATAGAGTTAAATTAATCTTCCTACATCTTCTGAGAGTCGATAATGAGGTAATCCGCATTCTGGGTCTGCAAAATGATGACTTATTAGGCAGTGTTAGCCAAGTGTATTTGGCTATAATACTTTCCCAAGAGAATTCCATGTGACTTGTGTTAAGTAATGAACTAGACAAACTCAATACAATGCCTGTCCTCAGACCCTGGCAAGTCATCCATTTGTAATCTGTGTGTGCCGATTCTGAATCACATTATAGCCCAGGAATCGTGGCAGTAAGTTACATTGGTATAGACAAGACCTGAGTTACAGATATCACAGATTCGGCTAAGAGGGGAATCTCCAGCTACTAGAGGTGCCAACCCAAGAAATAAATGTTGGCTTTACCATACTGTGCTCTGACAGACTAGAGTTTTGAGACCATCAAGTTAGATTTATACTTTGGTAAAGGAAACGCGAAGAAATAAAAATAAAAAGACAGGTCTTAGGATAATTCATTGAGGGGAAAGTTACAAAAGTGACACGCTCAAGACAGACCTTTGCCAAACAGAAAAACAGTTCCTTTCAGACACCATTCTGAATTTTGGATTGGCTTAAAGGCAATTCTCATATAAAGACTCAATGTGTTTTTTGACGTGGAGACCCAGCCCTGAGAAAGGCAAGGGAGGCATCTGGCAAGACGCAGGACACCGATGATGAGCGTGCCTTCTTCATGAAGTTATTTCCCAGTTGTGTGTTCCTCCTTTGTGTGGTGTTCTTTATTTATAATCTAGACTTTGGGATGGCCTTTAAGGATGTTCCAGCTGTATTGGAGGGAACCAAGGTACAGGCCAGTCAAGGGAGGCTGGGAAGGCATGACACATGAGAACAGTACAATCAGGACTTGTACACATCCCTGGCCCTTTGCTGAGGCATGGCTCTAATTCACTGACATGACTCTCAGGGGACATGTCTTTACTAGGTGACATGAACCAGGGATTACATATTCAGTAGTGAATGTCTGTAAATAGAGCCAGGCTTTTCAGATCCCCTCTCTGGGGACCATGGACATTTTCAGTAAGAAAAATGGTCAAAATGCATTATGAAGTGATACTCTGTAGAGTATCCTAAAGAAAGGTCTAGAGACTCCTGAAGTTAAGGTCCCTGAAACCTCCTACTTTAATATTCCCACAGCTGTAAACCAGTATCTTCCTTGCAAAAAAAAAAAAAAAAAAGCTTTCAATCTTTAACTGGACATATTCTGTTTTTCCTCTCTAAATCCACTGACTCTTTTTTTTTTTTTAAAGAAAAGGTGTCAGGTAGTCCAGGATGACCTCTACTTGTATATAGTAGAGGATAACCTTGAACTTCTGATCTTCTGCTTTCCACCTCCCAAGTGCTGGAATCAAAGGCATAAACCATTAGACTCCAATCCATGTAGTCCTGAGAATCAAACCTAGGGCTTCTTTAATGCTAAACAATCACTCTACCAACTGAGCTACATTAAGCAACACCATTTAGAAGGGTTCTCTCAAGATTCATGAAAATGGTAGTATTTTAATTTCACTCCTTTGCTGTGATAAAACACTTCTGAACAAAAGCAACTTAGGTGAGGAAAGGGTTTATTTCATCTTTCACTTCCAGGTCACAGTTCATCATTGAAGAATGTCAGATCAGGAACTCAAGGCAGGAACTTGGAGCCAAAACCATGAGGGGATGCTGTTTTCTGGATCACTCATCAGGCAGCTTTCTTCTACATTCCAGGATTACCTGCCTAGGGGTTGTACTGCCCACAGTGGGCTGGGCCCTCCTGTATCAACCAGCAATCAAAATAACATTCCACAGATATATGCACAGACCAATCCAATAAAGACAATTCCTCAGTTGAGATTCCCTCTTCCCAGGGAGCTCTAGACTGTGTCAAGGTAACAATAAATACTCACCAGGACAGGTGGAGTATACAAATTAGAGCTGGTGGGATTGAGGAATCTCCCTATGTATAACTTTACCATGTTATAGTAACATTGGAGAATCTTAAGTGAAATTAGGGTATACTTGCTAAGTGACTGGAATAGATTCCATAGGTCATTCTTGGAAGAGTTGCCCTCTGTGAAGCAGGAGACATGATGATCAAGCAGACAAGCACCAAGGAGAAGGCAAAACACAAAGCATTAAAGAGGTGGCCAACTAACAGCCAACATAGGGGATTTCTGCTGATTCAAACAGTCTAGCTAGGGGGTAAAGTTCATAGAGATGACCGAAGTCTAAACAAGGTGAAATTCAGGGCAGGGACAGAAGTCCAAGGTGATAAGACAATTACCCAGCTAGATCACAGATCAGAGCAGAAGTCCAGGTACCAGAATAAGAGAAGTATGCCAGCTCGTCAGTGTATGACCTACATTGCTAGTCTCCTTAATTTCCCAACAAAGGCCAGGTCTGGTCTGGTCTCTAATTCCTGAGACTGCAGACAGGGCCTACCAAAGGCAATTGGGGATCCAAGAACAAGAATCCAGTGTTCACATTGCTATTTCCCAGGCTTTTCCATGATGACACAGCACTGAGGTCCCGGTGAGCATGACTGCCAAGCAGAGTGGGCAGCAGAGAGGAAGGAAGTCAAGAGAAAGGAGTCACTGTCACTGGCCTGGTTTACTGGTCTTGCAGGGAGGGGTTTTGTGGGGGTGGAAAAGAAGAGAGGGATGCATTTGTTTGTTTATTTCCTCATGGCAACTCACAGACTGAGCCAAATACAGATAAAAACTAAGTGCATGAAAACTTCCCTAACTTGCTGACTCAGAAATGTTGCTAACTGTGTGGGTTAGATGTAGGCAAAACCCTCAGTCCCACCTAATGTCCTCAGACCGTTTCCCCTCTGCTTTCCACCCAGAAAGAACTCTGTGTCACTGAGATGGGTTCGTTCGATTTTCTAAAATGACACAAAAGGAAACCCAATATTCACCTTTCTTCTGTCTTCTAAGCTCAAAGGGTTGAACCAGACATGGAGACACTTGGTCAAAACCTGTGACTGATTAATTTTCCCATTTGTATTCTCTCTTTATTTCTCTCTGCTCCTCCACAATTCCTATGACAGGGCATAACTAGGGTTTCCTGGAACTAAAGATAATGTTTCCAGTGGGCTAAAATCAAGGCTCAGCAAAGAAGGTGTGGCTAGAAGAGCAGGACTGACCACAGCTTCTACCAGTTACCTGGCTCCATGCATATCTCCTGATGGCACAGGTTTACTAGCAGCTGGCAAAGGAAAATTTGATTAATTCTTAATAAATATTGGGTCAAGGTTGGTTGATCAACATACTCTTTTCTAGGTTTCATTTGTGCTTGAACAAACTAGTTGGGGCAGAGAGAGGGGATGGGGCAACTGTAAAATCAAGGGAATCCGTATTGGACCACACCATGGAGGAGTTCCGTGGAAAGCTCAAAACTGCTTGCTACAAGGGGCTGGGAGATGACTCAGTTGGTAAAGTACCTGCCGGGTCAGTGTGAGGACTGAGTTGGATCCCCAGCACACACACACACACAAAAGTCAGATGCAGCAGTTCACGCCTGTAACTCCAGCACTGGGGCACAGAGTCAGGTCAGGTAGGGCTTTGAAGCTCAGTAGTCTGCCAGGATCACCAAACTGATGAGCTTCAGGCTCACTGGAAGACTGTCTCAAAAAAATAAAAGTGAATTGAGGAAAGACAACCAACACTGATGTCTGACCTGCCACTCATAGACATAGACACACACACACACACACACGTGCGCACACACACACACTTTTTAGAGGAAAAATGTGACCAAACTTCTCAAAAGAAATAAAAACTTCTCTTTTTCTCTGCATATGGGTGCTTTGTCTTCATGCATGTATATTTGCACACCAGAAGAGGGCATCAGATCCCATTATAGATGGTTGGAGTTGCCATGTAGATGCTAGGAATTGAACTCAGGACCTCTGGAAGAACAGCCAGTGCTCTTACCCATTGAGCCATCTCTCTAGCCTTCCTTTCTTCCTTTTTAAAAGGACCTTTATATAGTGTAGATTTCATAAACTTTTTTTTTTTTTTAATCTGAGTTAGGTGCTGTGGCACATGCCTGTAATCCCAACTGCTCAGGAGGCTGAGGCTAGAGAGACATTTGAACCAGGAAGTTCAAGGCCTACTTGGGCAACAGAGCAAGACCCACCTCTAACTTCATCCATCCATCCACCCATCCATCCATTAATCTATCTATACTTCATAAAGCTGTGAATTATCAGAAGAAACAAGAAAGAAAGCAAAAAATAAGTAACACCGTATCCCTTTGTTCCCTCTCTAGTTTAATTTTTTATGTTGATAGAAGAGCGGGGACAGAGCTAATAAGCTACTGTACCTCGGGCCTTCAAAACTTTGGTGAGGGTGTGTCCATGACCTTGACACAAGGTTTTCGCACTCAAGGCCCATAGAGCAGTAGCTGGCTCACAGCAAATACTGCACCGGCATCTGCTGCGGGGGCAGCTTTTACATTTGCACTTGTCTTTAGTTGAGAATCTCCTGTCCATACTCCATACCTTCTCTTACCCTTGGGTTCTCCTCCCTATCCAGAGGCTTAGCACCTACAGAGACCTGTTCCAACTGTTTTTCAGTTATCAAAGAGTTTCTTCATTTTTCAGTGTGCATGCCATGTCCCTGGGGGTGCGGCACCTTAGCTGTTGTTCCTCAGGTACTATTCACCTGGTTGGGGTGGAGGGCGTGACTATTTGTTTGTTTCTTTGTTTTGAAACAAAGTCTCTCACTTGACCCAAAATTTACCAGTCAGGCTAGGCTGACTAGTGAAGCCCACCATCCACCTGTCTCCGCTCCCCAGCGATGGAATCATACACACCACCACACTCAGCTTTGCTTACATGGGTTCTGCAGGGTTTGAATTCAGGTCCTCAGAAAATCAAGTACTTTCCTAGGAAAGCCATTGCCTCAGCCCAAGATTTTCTTCTTTATGTGGTTCTTGGAGGGGAAATTTGCAGATTAAGCTACTCTCAATTATTAATAATCAGAAAAGAAAAATGTTCAGTCCAGCCTCAGTTCTGACCCTTCCTGAATTCCATCATCTGTTGCCTGGATCGTGCTGACAAAACCCTCCACTTCACTTTTCCCTTCATAGATCTGTTCATTCAGTAATTTCCCTGCTGATTTATTGGTCTCAAAGTTAACTTGTCAACATTCTGCCTTGCAAATTCAGGAACACAATTGGGTAGAAAACGAAGGTAAATATTGGGTATCCTATGGCAGGAGACAAGAAAGTGATTCATTCCTTAACATGTTTCTGCTTTAAGGCCTTTTCCAGGAATGCAATGCAGCAAGAACGGAGACAGCAGCCAATGTGCAGTCAAAAACAGTATTGTGCTTTGTTGATTCATTCGACCTTCGGTTGCTACTACTGGAGAGGTCCTACCCCATTCAGGATAGTCTGGTCTCAAGAATCATAGCTAATTGCAAATGCCAGTCAACACAGCAACTCCCAACACACATGCAAAGCCAGACACAAAGGTATTCTGCAGCCATACTCAGTCCAAACCCTCAAACCTGACTCATTCCCCATAAGTCCAGGTTTCCCCAGCCTGTAAACATAAATAAGAAAGGTCGTTTTTTATATTATTTATGGCAACTCAAGAATCCATTTATCAAACAAGCTGGGCCCCAGCCTCCTTCCCTGGGAATCCTCCAAGGTGCCAGTGTTTTATGTACTTTCCTGAGTCGGTTGATCTCTGCTTCCTCGGTTTAAGCCATCAATCTCTACTCTGTCCACAGGCTGTTTAGGCCAACTGCCAGTTGCCATTTGCTCCTTTAGAATACTGCTGACCCACTTCTGGTAAATGCTGCCATTTCCATTCTGTTCTTGGTTGGGGAAAAAAGGAAGAGAGGGAGGCACCCCTCCTTTATGTATGTAAGAGATGCTGCCTTACACAGTACAACTCAGGCTTTTAGCACTGACGAGTCTTGAGACCGAAGAAAGGAACCATAGCCTTGCCATTCCAAATGGGTTCCATTCACCAGCATCACCTAGAGCTTACACAGTAATTCAGCATCTCAGGTCTCATCCTAGTCTTCCTAAAATACAACCTGAATGCCAAAAAGCCTGTCAGATCATAGTCACGTATACTGAAGTTCAAGAAACATGCATTTCAACACAGAAGGACTTTCATCTGCAAGTCAGGCATCTACCACTGCCTTGTTCGCAATGCTACATCACTGACCATTCGCTGCCCTTCTCCGTCTTGTACTCTGCTTAAGATGCTGGCCTCTGTTGGACCACATCAACTGGGCTTCCTTTGCCAATCAAGAAAGAACAATGAACAAATGAATCTTTGATGATAGAAGATATTTTGTACTTTACTAAAGGATTAATTAAAGTTAGTGCACACACACACGTGTGATGTGTGCATGTGTGTGTGTGTGTGTGTGTGTGTGTTAGTGCTGAAATACTTTCATACAATATTCATTTGTGATTTTTCTAAGCTACTTTTGAGAAGTATATATTGCAAAACTTTTTGGAATGAGAAGCAAGAGAAATAGATGACAAACACCATTACCAACACCAAGTATGATCATCCGAAATAGCTATATGAGTTCCTACAAAGAAAAACACCAAGTCTATACAGAAAAAAACAACATACTTCATGAAGAGGTTAGCTAAGACAACAGAACCCATTGGGTACAAAGTAGAATTAGCTATTGGCTGCTGCTTGATCCTTCTTAGGAATGATATTCTGAAGAGTGGATGCGCTTCCATTCTTCAGCTTGACTATAACTTTAACTGTCCTGCTCAGCTCCATCTGAAATTACTTAGTCCAGCTGATTTAGATGAAGAGAACATTTTAGAGTTTTGTACAATGAACGCTGCCTGAGTTGGCCCATCCATGTGGTCTATGAGCCAAAAATCCTTCCTCTTCCTAGTAATGTAATCACATAAAAGATCCCCAGAGAACCCACTCAGATGAGCACAGAGAAAAGAACTGGAGAAGAATGACTCTGGCCTTGGCAGCATAGGGTGGGTCAGCTGACTCTGTGGGTCTCCTGGGCTTTCGCATCTCTGGACCACCTTCTGTGCTTTTAGATTTCATCATTTTTTCCTAATGTGAAGAGTAGCCTTGTCAAATCTATGAGAAGCTCTCAGAAGATACTGAAAAGGCAAAAGAGAGAATTACAGTAGCTCTGCTCAGTGTATTCATAAACCAAGTTTGTGATTTTTTTATACTGTTAAATAAACTCTCTCTTTCACGTGGAAAGAAAATCAGTAAACCTAAGCACTAATATAGACAAAAAACATATTAATGAGAAGCAAAATTATTTATGAGAGTTTAGGTGTGAATCTTACAAAGCACATAAGAAAAATATATGTTTTTAATAAAATAATTTAGTGATTATGAAACAAATATTCCAACCTGCCTGTCACAAGAAGACCAAAGACCAAAAGCTCATTGAAACTACGAAAGAAAGAAAGAAAGAAAGAAAGAAAGAAAGAAAGAAAGAAAGAAAGAAAGAAAGAAAGAAAGAAAGAAAGAAGGAAAGAAAGGAAGGAAGGAAGGAAGAAGAAGAAGAAGCCACAGCCAGCCACACTTCCAGTGACCACTAGTGCCCTTCCTCCTTCTTGGGGAACCTATTGAGCCACCTGCTCCACTTGACTCTGATAAAAGACACTATTCCCTTGGCTCCACCTCCTTCAGACCTACCTCTAACATGTCCAGTCTACTACCCTTTCTCAAATTTCCGTGGCCTACAGACACATAGCAAAAGACATAACCAAAGACCAACTTCAGGTGCCCAGGTCCTATGGCAAAAACACAAGTAATACAAAGACAATAAATACATCCCCATCCCAAATCACCAATCCATTAGTGATGGTTCCCATGGAGAACAACTGAGATAAATTTCAAGATAAAGAATCCAAAAGAACAATTACAAACATGTTCAAAGAATTAAAAAAGGATGAGAATAAACAGCTGAATGGACTTAGAGAAGACAGGAATAAACTGATGGAAGTCCAAGAAAACACAACTAGCTGAAGGAAATAAGGAAGAGAATTCAGGATATAAAAAAAGAATTCAATAAAAGGATAGAACTTCCAAAGAAAACCCAGACTGAAATGAAACTGGAAATGAAAATTTCAATTGGTCAAATAAAAAGCTCAGTGAAAAGCCTCAGTCACAGACTAGATCATGAGAAAGATGGGACTTCAAGGCTTGGAAAGAAAGAAGAGGGAGTAAATCACTTAAAGAAAATGGTTGTTTTGGTTTTGGTTTTTAATGCAAGAACAGAACAATCAGAATTCTTGGGACACCATAAGAACACCAAATCTACAAATTACAAGCTTGTAAGAAGGAAAAGAATTCTTAAGTTGAAAGCATAGAAAACTACTCAATAAAATCATAGAAGAAAATTTCCCAAATCATGAGAAAGAAATACCCACAAAGGTAGAAGCGGTCTAATCACACCAAGCAGACAGGACCAGAAAAGAAATTCTGCATGACATATTATGGTTAAAACACTAGATATACAAATCAAAGAAGGGGTTTGAAAGCTGCAAGAGAAAAGCACAAAAATCACATGTAAAGGCAGGGTCATCATAATGACAGCTGATCATTTGATAGAAACTTTTGAAGCCAGAAACACTAGGGAAGATGTATTCTAAGGTCTGAAAAGCTACAACTGCCAACCCGGAATCTCATACTCAGCAAAGCTATTTTTTACAAGTGAAGAATAAGTAAAAGCTTTGCATAATAAAAATAAACTAAAGGGGTCTAGAGAGATGGCTCAGCAGTTAAAAGCACTGACTGCTCTTGCAGAGGACCCCAGTTCAATCCCTAGCACCCACGTGGCAGTTACTGTCTGCAACTCCAGTACTAAAGAAGACAACACCCACTTCTGGCCTCTGCAGGCACCAGGGACATACATTCAGATAAAAACTGAAACACACAAAATAAATAAATAACTTTTTAAAAATAAACTAAAGGAATTAATTGCACTAAGCCAACTCTATAGAATACTTTGGACTGATGAGAAACATAAATGCACCCAAGACGCTACAATGAAAAAACAAACAATGCTAGAAGAATTAGTCAAAAGTGAAAGCTGGGCGGTGGTGGCGCACACCTTTAATCCCAGCACTCGGGAGGCGGAGGCTGGAGGATCTCTGTGAGTTCGAGGCCAGCCTGGTTTACAGATGAGTTCCAGGACAGCCAGAGCTACAACAGAAAAACTTTGTCTTGAAAAAACAAAAAGAAAAAAGAAAGAAAGAAAGAAAGAAATACCACAACATCAACAAAATGACTTTAATTAATACACGTCTTTCAATAATGACTCTGAACATTAAAGTTTACAAGTCTTCACTAAAAAGACAGACCAGCAAATTGGATTAGAAAGCAAGACACATCTATTTGCTGCTGCCGAGAAACACATCTGACCCTTAAAGATAGACTCCCCCTTAGGGCAAAATGATGGAAAAGGATTTTCTAGGCAAATCAAAGTAGGAAGCAAGCAGGAGTAGCTAGTCTAATATCTGACTAATAGAATTCAAACCAAAACTAGCCAGAATAGATAAAGGTCATTTCATTCTCATTAAGAAAACAATCTGTAAGAGGATATTAAAATTTGCAGTATACACACACTGAACACAGGCGAAATAACCATACAAGCACCGCTAGATGTAAAGCCACAGATTAACACAGGAGGAGACTTCAACACCCCACTTTCCTGGGTTAGACTGGTCACACAGCAGAAAGGATATAAGCCAAATGGACTGAGCCGACACCTACAGAACACTACACCCTAACACTAAGAATGCACACTCTTCTCAGCAGCTCATGGACCTTTCTCCAAAATAGATCATACATTAAGACATAAAACTAAATTAAAATTAATTAAAAAGTAAACTTTCTGGGGATAATTTGTGGGGTATGTGAGAAACATGTTACAAGATAATTTTCTAAGTAGATGGATATAACCATGGAAATAAAATACAATGAATTTAAGAAAGAGTTCCACAAATCTCTCTAGAGTACAATTCCTTAAGCTTAATTAAGAAAACAAAGACAAGATAGTGAAAGAGGCCAGATCCTCAAATTTTGAACTCCCATCTAACTGAAGAAACGTTTACAGAGGCAGTTGCATTGAATTGTGCAAAGAGGAGGGAGGTATGAGATATACTGCAAAGGGGATATAAGAAATTAAGATAGGGACAGATAGGAAATGCTTAGCCCTGGTAGAGCAGATTATATCCATCTTTGTGAGAGAATGAAGATGGTTGAATCAAATAGAAATCTGTAGGAGTGAGAATTCAGGGCTACGGGTATAGCGCAGTGGTAGAGCACCTGAGAGTAGCATAAAGTATGTATAAAGGGTTAGGTCAAATCGCCTTCTAAATAATTATGCTTGTGTCAATATATTAGTTTTTTTTTTTTCAGTTTGGGTCACAGAAACTTTTTGCTATAAGCAACAGTAACTACAGAGACTTATAACTGGTCGAAATGCAGATACTGATTGCTGAATACTCAGCCATAAATGGGACATCTGTATCACCCCATCCAAGGCTCAAGGAACATCACAGAGGAGGGAGGTGGAAGACTCTAGAGGAAGGATGGAGTGTTGTAGAATGTTGTCTTCCAGACATAGCATGGCCATTGTATTCTTGAACTCACAGCAGCTATGAGTACCTGCGTAAGACTTGCCCAAGGCTGGGTCCATCAGCATTCTGTCATGGAGGAAGTGGGGGTTCTTAAAACCCCATCCATCCCTGAGGATCTATAAGCAGTTCAGTTACCAGTTGCTGGGGGGAGAAGATAAATTTCCTTCAGTGGGGTAGACTCTGGTATACTTGCAATCCTATAAATAACCCCTCACCATGCTCCCAACAACAAAACTCATTGGGTCTCCCCAAAAAGACCCAAAATGAAGTATAAGGGGACTAGTTGAGAAGAGAACAGGAGAGGGAACCAGCAGAAGCGGGTAGGGGATAAACAGGGTAACAGGGATGACCATGATCAAAATGCATTACATATATGTACGAGGGTGGCATAATGAAACACATTGTTATGTATAACTGATATATGTTCAGAAAAAGCAAAAAGAAGGAACATAAAATTAATTTTAAACATAAAAAATAATGGTGAGTGGTAAACAGACTGAAATGAAAGTAATAATAATAAAGTCCTGGGTTCAATATCAAGCATCTGACAAAGGGGGAGAAGGAGCCAATGGGGAGAGTTCAGTGCGATCAAGGAAGGGTGCTCCGGTTCAGATGTAGTTGTTTCCAGTCATGCAGGATGGTGCCGGGAAGTGGTGTGGACCTTGAGGAGGGGTCTGCCTGCTGCACGGTCTGAGGTCACGGTATGCACTGCCTTTTTAAGGAAGTGAGATTAGCTCTCCAGAGAACGTTACTGAAGAGAGGCAGGCCTGGCTCTCCCATTTCCTGTCTCAGGACGTGACCTCTCCTGCCCATGCGTGCCCCCAGTGTCATGCCGTCTGATGTGGGATCTTCACCAGAGGAGGGACACAAAAGCTGCCTCTTAGAAATACCTGATCAGATCCAGACAGGCTTGAGAATGCACAGCATGGCTAAACTAATGACTGTTTCTCACTAGTTGTAACCTTATATAGATATAACGATTTTATTATTAATTAATTAATTTATTTATTTATAATTTTTAGACAGAGTTTCTCTGTATATCTCTGGCTGTCCTGGAATTCATTCTGTAGACCAGACTGGCCTCAAACTCACAGAGATCCGCCTGCCTCTGCCTCCTGAGAGCTGGGATTGAAGGCTTGTGCCACCACCGCCCAGAGATATAGTAAATTTAAAAATATGTTAAAGTTAATTAACATATTTAATTATTAATTAATTAACATAATTAATCCCTCCCTACTAAAGTTAAAACTGAATCAGGAAAAAAAAACAAAACCTATAATTAAAAAAATAACGTATGAATAATTTGTTAAAGCCCTTAACCAGAGCCAGGGGATAAGCACAGTCAGGAAAATGCTTGTTGTCCAAGCGTGTTCTGGGTTCCCAGATCCCACTCTGAAATTGTAATCCCAGTGCAGAGGATATGGACACTGGGCGGGGTTGGCAGGTGCCTGGTGCCCAGTGCTGAGACAGCTTAGCCTCCCTGGCAAGTACTAGGACAGTGAGAGAGCCTGCCTCAGAGAAAAAAAGGACGTGGAAGGTAGCCCAGCAGTAGAGTGTTTGCTTGAGTCCCTAAATTCAACTCGAGCACTGAAAGAAAAAAAGAAGGGTGGGGCCAGCGGTCGGTCAGTCCGTGACTTAAGACCCTGCTGCCTAGGCCTGACAACTGAGTTAGAGTTTGAGGACCTGCGTGTGGTCCCCGGAACTCACACGGTAGGAAAGACTGCTGAAAGTTGTCCCTTGGCTTCTATATGTTCACCGTGTATGCATGCTTACCCCTATACAAGCAATACACAAATAAATGAATGATTAAATAGATGTAAAACATTCTAAGGGGTGTACAGAGCCTGAGGAAAGCACATGAAGCTGTCCTCTGCCTACATACACACACACACACACACAGGCACACACACACACCCATAAAAGCTTCAACCACTTTCATACGCATTATTTCCTTCCCAGCACCTAATATATTAAATTAAATTAAGCTTGTAAGCCACACACAGTCACACAATAACTGAACACTGACTGGGCCAAAGGCCCAAAGCACAACCTGGACCAACCAACACCCACGGACGCTGATGAGACACTGGGATGCAGTCCATCTGCTTTGTGGAAACCACCTGGTTCCATTCCAGCCCACCTGATGCATAATTTGACAACTGCAAAGGAAAATGTGGGGTTGTCGATACGGAAAGCTGCTTCTGAACCCAAAAGGAAACTCTAGGAAAAGCAGAAGGGAGATTAAAATAAACTATATGCTGGATTCAGTTTTAGTCAGTACAGCACATGCTCGGGGACAGCAGGAAAAAGGCAACCCTGTTAATTCAGAGTGACAGATTGGTTAACAAAAGGTTATAAAGAATTTCCTGGAACTGAGGAGATGGCACAGTTGATACAGTGCTTGTTGTGCATGTATGAGGACCCGAGGAAGCAGGGTGTGGTGACACACTCGCCAGTGCTGGGAAGACAGAGACAGGAGGATCCCTGGGGCTTGCTGCTCAGTCAGCATGGCTGAGTCAGTGAGCTCCAGGTCCCACTGGGAGACCCTGTCTCCAAAAACAAGAAGGATGTCTGCTGAGGAATGACACCCAGGTTTGGCCTCTGGTCTACACACACACACACACACACACACACACACATGCGTGCGCACACACACACACACATTCATACTCCACACATATGCATACATACACACTCACACTCATACGTCACACACATGTGCACAAACACACACACTCATACTCTACACACATGCACACAAACACATACACACTCATATTCCGCACACATACACACCCACACTCATGCACACTCACACCCACACACATGTACACATACACACACACTCATACTCCACACACACGCACACATATACACATATACTCATAATCACCACACACATACCCTCAGACATACACGCAGAAGAAGGTTTTGAAAACCACTCTCTCTTCTGACCTAAAGCACATAGACTTATAACCCGAGTTCAAAGTTCACATTGCCTAGTGGAGCCGTTCCCCTTCTTAGACAGCCTTACTTCCCTCCTCCTTCTCACTGTGGCATCTGTCACAGGGCTTTTCTCTGCATCAGCTGACAGAGTGTGGATGGATTCACACAGATCCTGTCCTGGATGCACAGGGCTCTGCTGCATCCTGGCCTGAGTGTGTTGAATCCTACAAGAACTTTTGTTTGTGATTCCGTAGTGAGGTTCAGTTCTGATCCTCACACCTCGAGTTGGTGTCAGACTCCAGAGTTGAGGACACCGTCCCCAGCAAGTCTGCCCCCTCTTCAGACACTAGTCCCAGTTTAGGGATCCTTAGGCCTTGGCAATTCTCACCAACTCGTACTATGAACCCAAGCTATGAACAGAACTCATGAGAGCAACATAATTACAATTCAAATTCTATTATAAAGAACCAATTCTACTAATTAGAACCAATCAAACAGAAAAATACATGAAGAGAGGACTGGGAAAGTTCCAAACAGAGATCTGTGCACTGACCCCAGAGAATCAGGTGTGTCAACCCTTCCAGGAAACCATGATTACCCTAAAAGCTCCCCGGAGCTTCCGTGCTCAGAGTTTATATTGGGAGTTAGTGTGAAGACATGACTAATGGAAGTGAACTCAGTGGCCAGCTTTCTTCTTCTGTCCCCAGAGGTTCAGAGGTGGGATGGTACGTGGCTCAAAGCCCCACCCTCTAATCACATGTATAGTACTGGTATGGCCTCTCTCCATCCAGAGTCAGCTCATTACTGATCAGGGCCCACCATGAATAACAAGGATTCCTATTCCTCAGGAAATTCCAATAGCTTAGGAGCTCTCTCCCTGGATGCAGAGAAAGACCAGACAAATTCTTTGGCTTAGAAGCTCCTTCCCTGAACCAGGAGAAAGACCAGACACATTCTTTAGCATCCTGTAGGCAAGCACCCGCTACTGAAGCTCAGTCCATGGCCTTCTAGCTGGACCTTCAGGAGGCCACTCGTCTGGTTCTCTCAGTACCAGCTGAGGGTGTGAAACTCATGGTGCTGCTCCGAAATGATTTCACTGTACCCAAGACTCCCCAGAGCCCCATTCAAGTACCTGTCTCGATTTGAAATGAGAATGGGTAAACAAAAAGAATGCAGAAAGTTAGAGATTGGGTAAATATAAAATACTAATGTTTATATTGTCTTCAAAGGACAAAGAGGGCTATTTAGAGTAAACTGAAGCCGGGGTTTTATCTGGAGAAGAGAAGCTCATGAAGCCAATAGCAAAAGACTTAGAAATATATCAAAGGAACGTGTACTATTGTAATTGTCTTACATAAAATGGTATAGCATTATTTTAAATAGGCCATGGTGAGATAATGGTGTTTGCTGTCAATCACAGGGAAGTTAGCTATTACAGATTTTGACAAGAGAAGCAATTATTCTTAGGATGGGAGTGGGTATGTTAGTTCAGACTGTTAACAAAACATCACCAAATAGGTCCTTACAAACAGCAGAGATGTATTCCTCATGGTTCTGAATACTTCAGGTCTGGGACTGGTAGCTCAGCATTGAGTTCTGATACCCATTGCTGTCTTCTTGCTAATACCCCACAGCGTGGAAAAAGAAGGGAGATTTCTGAGTCTGTTTATAAGACTACTAATCTCAGGGCTGCTGAAATGGCTTAGCACTTAAGAGCACAGGCTGCTCTTCCAGAGGACCTGGGTTCTATTCCTAGCACCCACATGGTAGCTCAGCACTATCTGCAATTCCAGTTCTGGGAGATCCAATTTTCTCTTCTGGCCTCTGAGGGCACCAGGCAAACAAATGGATCACAGACATACCAAACAACCAAAGTACCCATACATATAAATTTTAAATTTATTTTTTTTAAAAAAGAACACAAAATCTCATTCATCAGAGTTCGTCCTGTACACCTAATTACCTCCCAAAGGCCTCACCGTTTAGTAGCATCGCTTTTGGGTTAGGTTTTTCTTTTTGGTTTGGTTGGTTGGTTTGGTTTTTCCTTTTCTTTTTCTGTGGTGGCGGGTTGTTGTTGTTCTGTTTTGTTTTTATCGAGACAGAGTTTCTCAGTTGTAACTCTGGCTGTCCTGGAACACACTCTGTAGACCAGGCTTGCCTCGAACTCACTGAGATCCCCCTGCCTCTGTCTCTGCCTCCCAAGTGCTAGGATAAAAGGTATGCACCACCACTGCCCAGCTGTGGGGTTAGGATTTTAAGATAGGAGTTTAAGGATTACATAATCAAGGATACAGTTTCAGTGGATACGCTTGAAGTTATGAAGGAGGCCAAGAGCAAAATGTAGTCAGATGCCATGAAACCTAAGACCCAACACACCTTCATACCATACCATAGTTCGTGGGGCAAACCAGTCAGTTTCTGATGCCAAGAAAAGATTGATGGCTGATATTACCATGATGCCTACCTCGTTCCCAGACTCAAAGCCTGGACGCAAGCCCCTTGAGTGATCTCAGCCTATCCAGATTCTACGGCACAATTTAGAAGTTGCTTGGGCACGCAAAACCTTAGTTTATGTTTCAAGAATTCATCTGTTGGTTTTAGTTTGGCTTCCAAACACACATATTCCCATAGACATCGTGTTATACATTATGGCTAAACCCTCAAAACTGCCCACAAAAGGCTCTTTAAGTTATTATGTTTGAAATATGTACTAAAACGGTACCATATCAACTATGCTAAACCCGCACTTACAAGTCCATGAAGAGAGAGAAAGGCATTCCATTTTGCAACTGGAGAAGTCAGGATTGCCCGGGAGAAAGGAGAACTGAGGATAAAGGGGCAGGGCTTGGAAAAGCAGGGATGCCTGAGAATTCTTAATGATCTGGGTGTCAGGAGCAGCACCAAAGGTAGACATCTGTTGTCCATCACCCACTGACTCCATCTGGAAACAATATTTTGACTTCACGTTCGGGAACCAACTACCTCCTCCTTTCTCAGTATGTGTGGTTGGGTTGGACTTAGCCTGACCTCATACCCATACTTCAGGGTGGCTGCATGACAGAGGCAGGGTTGGCCACCAACTAGCTCAGAGACGGCCATGCCCTGCCTTTCCAGTTAGAGCTCAGACCACATGTAGGTAGGTAGCATGCCCTAAACAGATCTTTATCCCTCAGACAACCCATCACAGTGCTGGGCACTACTGTCCCCAAATAAAAAGAAAACAAAACCTACTGAGCAACTACCAATAGCTTTTTATATCACTTTCAAGTTTTTTGCATAACTATGAGTGTTGACAGGCTTTCTCACAAATGTATGCTGCAGGCTGAGTGTAATTCTTATAGAGACATAATGCTCTGAAAATTAAAATCTGACGTTATTGTTTTAAAAATATTTTACTTTGAGTTATATAATTAAGCTCTATTTAACTTTATTAATTATCTTCTAGTGATTCTGCTCTCATCTGGTGGTACTGTCTTGTAGGCTAAGGGTTAAGTTTAGGGGAATAATACAAAAATCATAAGAAACAAGATGCATATACACACAAATAATATTAAAACAATAAGAAATACAATGATAATGCTCCTACTGATATGTAAGTCAAAGACCCTCCTCCCAGAGTCTTAAGGGTTAAAAGATAAAAATTTTGTTAGTGATATTTGCAGAACACTGTGCAAATATTATTTCTACTGTCATTTCTGTTACTATGGTTGTTATTTTTTCCTTCACTTCTCCATTCAAGAGAACGTGGCATCTAAAAATCAAATTAGGATGATTTGAAACCATTTGCACCTATGCTGTAGGCTTATTTATAATGTGCAATAAATGAATAAATTAAACCATATCACATGCGCACGTGCATGCGCACGCGCACACACACACACACACACACACACACACACACCACAAAGAAATCATAAATGTGGTTCTTTTCGATATAAACAAAAAGCATTAACTTTCCCTCTAGAGAAATATATGGTCCAACGATAGAACTCTATAATAAGAATTTGCACTCATTTTATTGGCTAATAGCTTTGGGTCAACCCAGGAACTCATTTACCTCTATTCTCAATATTACATTTTTGGCTAAAATAATCTTTCTATATGCTTAAAAGCTGAATATCTATTTTCAGAAAGGACTGTGATTAGCTCAGCCTTGAGTATGTTGGGCAGGCATCTGAGAGGCCAGTTATGGAAAACTTTACTTCCCTGGTAGAAGTCTGTTTCTCATTATCTGAAACACATCCTTACTTAGAAACTGCAGCCTGCAGTCTTTCAGACAGTATCCAGGCAGAGGGCCCAGTGAGAGCCAGGGGCAGAAGAGGGAAGATAATTCAATACCTACTCATCACTCCCTCTGGCTCTGGGATATTCTGTCTCACTATTTGGGAGAGAGACCTAGGGACTGTTTTCGTCTTATGGTGTGCAAACGAGTAGATAATAAACCGATGTCCTGAGCCTGGCTTTGGTCGAGGCTATGTCTCTAAGAAGATGGCATATGTCGTTTTTAATCACCTACAATGCAAGCATGACCAAATCACAAATGCTTGCAAACCAAACACCTTGCTTCAATTTTCATTTACATGCAAAGTGGATGGATGGATGGATGGATGGATGGATGGATGGATGGATAATAAAAAAATTCCTAGTTCAAGGTTCTAGGGCAGGAATTTTCTAGAACAGTTAATGATATTGAAATATCATATTTCAATGTTGGAGCAGGGTGGTCACCAACAAAACACAGGGAAGCTGGTACAAAAAAAAAAAAATCCAAGGGGAACAAATCAGAGATAAACTCCTACTCGTCAGCTTAGTCCTTAATGGGATAGGCAATGCCCTGCAAAGTACTCTGCCTTTCACCTGGAGTCAGCTTGCTAGCCTGATTCCAGATCCACCCCCCTAACCCAGGAGATCTGGAGCAGAACACCCCACCAAGGGCTCCAGACAACATTAACACACAGTAGACGCTTGAGACACAGGGGCTAAGATGATACCCACCACCCTATCCCCTGGACCTCTCACCTGAAACGTTAGCTACTAGTTTATTAGCAGTTTCTGCACTGGCAGTGCCTATCGTTACATCAGGCTTCGCGGTTTAGAACTCATTTCCATAGCTGGTGAGATGGCTCAGTGGATGAAGGTGCCTGTCACCAGCTGATGACCTGAGTTTGATCCCCAGAACCCACATAGTTCCACGAGTTGTCCTCTAACCTCTTCCACGGCATGTTCGTGTCCACCGCGCTAAATAAATAAACGTAAAAAAAAAAATGTAATTCATTTTCACTATCATCTTCTCCTGTTCTTCACATTAACTTGGGCAGCGGCGGAATAGGTGGTGTTATTATTACTGATGATGTTGTCTCAGGCATGTAACTAGGAAATCGTGAAGCTAGTGAGTCAAACAGCTGCGTAAGTTTTCATAAGAGTTGTAAGGCAACTTATGCCAGAAAGAATAAATAAGACTTATGTGGGCAGGCAATAGAGCATTGTAATTAAATCACACACTTTAAGTTCTGCATCCAGACTCCATCACTTACAGTGATGGCTAATTTTATGCATGAGCTTGACTGGGTCACAGAGTATCTTTGTATTTCATTAAATATTACTTCTGAGAGTGTGTATGAGGAGGTTTCCAGATAAGATTAACATTGGCATCAACGGAGTGAGTAAAGAAGGTTGCCCTACCCAATATGGGTGGCCTTTATCCAGTTTATTGAAGATCTAAATAGATTCTTCCTTCTAAAGAAGGCAACACCAGAAATAATTCTTCCTTTCTGCCTGATGACTTTTAAACTAGCTCACAAGTCAACCTAGACTGCAACGATACCATTGGCTCAGTTTTCAGCTTGATGCTGTAGCTCTTCTTATTTTATTAAATCTCCTTTCCCCCTCTCCCTCTTCCTCCCCCATATATGCATGTATGTATGTGTGACTCTGTCTCTCTTACTTACTTACACACACACAGAGAGAGAGAGAGAGAGAGACGACTGTCCTAAGATTTCTGGAGAACTCGGACCAAAGCAAATCTTATTACCAAGAAGTAGAGTGCTGTTACAACAGTACCAAAAAATGTGGAAGTGTTTTAGGAACCAGATCATGTGTGAAGGAGGCTTGAAGGATTCTAAGCAACACACTAGAAAAGGCTGAGATTGCTTTGAAGGGACCATTACAAACAATGCTGAAAAGGCACAGAAAGAAGCATAAGAACTGTAAAGAAATCTTTCATACTTTGTGTTGTTTTTGTTTTTTGAAACAGGGTCTCATATAGCCCAGGTTGACCTTGACCTCGAACTTCTGAGCCTCCTGCCTTTCTCCCAAGTGGTGGGCTTACGGCATGAATCCCACTCCCAGCTGAAATCTTGCATCTTGGAGAATACATAAGTCATATGAACAGAATGTTGATAGAAACACAGATGGCAAGGGTCATTCTGATGAGGTCTCATAAATAAACACATGGGGCTGGAGAGAAGGCTCAGCAGTTAAGAATGTAGACTGCTTTCACAGGGGACTGTTCTGTTCCCGGTACCCATATCAGATGGATCACAACGAATTGTTTGCAATTCTATCTCTAGGGGATCCAACGCCCTCTTTCGGCCTCCACAGCATTGGCACTCCAAAGCACATTCCCATATACAGACAGTATACACATAATTAAATAATAAAATAAATTAAAATCAATAAACATTATTGGATCATGGAAGAAAGTTACTCTTGTTGTAAAGTGGCAAAGAACTTGTCTGAACTGTTTTATTGTATTATGGAAGGTACAGATTACAAGACTTGAATTTAATTATTCACTCATAGAGATTTATATAATCATTTATTTACCTTGTTGGTTTTGTTTGTTTGTTTCTTTGTTTGGTGCAAGGTCTCATATAGTCCAGGCTAGCCTCAATTTGCTAGGTAGCCAAGGAAACCCTTGAATTCCTGTGTTCATCACACAAGGGTTGTGATTATAAGCATGCTCTATGATGTCCAGCCCTATGGATATTTCTAAGCAAAGTTTTGGAGTATCTTGGTTCCTGCAAATTACTTCTAGTAAAGTATGAGTTGAGCAAGTTAAGTTTAAGATGAGACTTCTAATCAAAAAGGCTTAAAAACCTGGAAAATTCTTAGCCTGTCTATATGACAAAAAAATAGGAACTGTTGCCCTGAAAAAGAACATTCAGCATGTGGTTGGACAATCATTTCTGGCATCCCAGCAGAACTGCTAGTTTGAACTGAAAGGGATAGAGGCAAGATAAAATGAAGGGAGCCCAATGGAATTCTTTTCTCTTTTTAGATTTTTTATTAGGGTACATTATTTATACGGAATGTTTTTTTTTCCATAAATGATTACGATGCATTTTGATCACATTCACTCCCCACTGTCCCCCTCCCCATCCTGATAATTCTTCTCCTCTTCCCATCTACCCTCCCCCTCTACTTTCATGTCATTTCCCTTCTCCACTGAATTTAATTAGTGTGGCTTATAGGAACATGGATGGGAGGTTATTAGCAAGAGCAGGAATAACTTGCCAGTGACTACACCACTGAAGACATGTCTCTTTCCCCCTTGGCAACCATTAAGTGCCTATAAATCCTCAGGGAGGTGTGGCACCTCATGAGCCCAGAGCCTCACGACAGAATGTTGACAGGCCACATCTTGTTTCTATGTGTGTGTTGGGGAGCGTGCCTGTGTGTGCAGAAACCAGAGGAAAGCTTCAGAAGTCATTCCTCAGCCATTGCCACCTTCCTTTCTTTTTAATTTTTTTAATTTTCATTTTATGCATATGGGTGTTTTGCTTGCATGTATGTCTGTGCACTACCAGTGTGTCTGGTGCCTGCAGAGGCCAGAAAAGGGCAGTGAATCCTTGGAACTGGAGTTATGGATGGTTGTGAGCCACCATATGGATGCTGGAAACTGAACGCAAATCCTCTGGAAGAGCAGCACTGCTCTCTTACATTAATACATTATCACTGTAGTAACTGCTGAGCCATCTCTCCAGCACCCTCTTTCTTTTTGTTAAGGCAATCTCAGGAACAGTTCTGAAACCCACCCAATAGATTAGGCTGGCTGGACAGCAAGCAACACCAAGTGTGTTAGTAAGGATTCTCTAGAGTAACAGAGTTTATACAATGTGTGTGTGTATATACACACACACACATATATGTGTGTATATATATATATGTATATATAGACATACACACACATATATATAGGGTTTTATATATGTATATATATTCCATCATATATATGGGGTTTTGTGTGTGTGTGTGTGTGTGTGTGTGTGTGTGTGTGTGTGTGTTTATATATATATATAGAGAGAGAGAGAGACAGAGACAGAGAGAGACAGAGAAAGAGAATGACTTACAGGCTGTGGTCCAGCTAATCCATCAATGGCTGCCTATAAATGGAAGGTGCAAGAATTCAATAGTTGTTCAGTCCACAGGGCCAGATATCTCAGCTGGTCTTCAGTACACACTGGAGTCCTGAAGAAGCAAGCTCTAAAGCCAGTGAAGGAATGGACTTGCTATCGAGGGCAAGAGCAAGCAGGCATACAACAAGGTCCTTCCCCCATGTCCTTTACATAGGCTTCTAGCAGAAGGTGTGGCCCAGATTAAAGGAGATCTTCCCACGTCAAAAAAATCTTGATTACAGGTGTGTCTTCTCACCTCAAAGATCTGGATTAAAAGTGGATATTTCCACTTCAAATTATTTAATTAAGAAAAAAGTCCCTCACAGATGTGCCCAGACATTTTGGGGGGTTAATTAATTCCAGATGTAGTCAAGTTGACAACCAAGATAACCATCACATCAGATATCTGCCTGGCTCCACTCCCCAGTGTGGATTGCAAGTATGCACTACCACACCCTGGTGTGCAGCACCTGATAGGATTTTTTTTCCCCCTAAAATGTGTTTCTAATCTTTTTTTCTAACCTGACAGGCCCTGTTGTTTTTCCATTGTAACAACACTGCTTCTTAGTGTGGTAGGAATTTGGGAAGTTGGTATAATAACTGAGCCTTGAGGTCAGGTTTGTTTTGCTAAGTTGACATGAACAACTCCATCTTCACATTTTTCATATTTCTTTCACAAGAGTCAGCAGCACGACCTCAGCTTGTTCCCTGAAGAATGCAGTAGACTTAAGAGTTGTTGACACAGACATCTCTGTGCCCACTCTCTGAGTATATCTGATGGAGCACAACTGACCATATCAGGGTGGACCCCTCACAGAAAAACAGCCATAGATATACACATTGCATGCATCAGAGAAATCCCAAGAATAAACAATTGGCTGATGCATATTCACAAATGACTGCAGCTGGCAGAGCTCGGTGCAGACAGACTTTGAACTTCCCAATTACCATAAGGCTCAACTATTCCAAGGCTTCCTGGCTTCCCTGACTTTTAGTTGTTCAACTTCTTCTGCAAACAGGAGCCCTCACTGCACAGGAAGATCCCTTATTTCCATGAGTATTCCCCAAACCACCTAGGTCTGTTCCTCATGAAGAGAACACAAAATCTCTTTTCATAGAAGTTTCTCGTTAGAAAAGCTTGGCCATTCTGACATCGAACTAAAGCTCGAGTGTAAGCTCTGTGCCTTTCCCGCGGTGATTACCACTGACTGCCTTAAATAAAGAGTTAGCTGTTTTACCCAAGTTTTCTCCACAAATCAATGATGGATTTCTTGAAAGAGAAAGAACTGTGAGTCTGTTAAAAATAAGCCATCTTCGGGGGAAGGTTTAAGTGTAAAATTACACCTCACCAGCTCTTCTTTCCTCCCTTCCCTCCCTCCTTCCTTTCCTCCTCCTTTCTTTCCTTCCTTCTTTTCTTCTTTTCTTCTTCATTTTCTCTTTTTGATTTTTGCTCTCTAAGACAGGCTCTCACTGTGTTCCATACACTGGCCTTGAGCTCACCATCTTGGTGTCTTAGCCACCAAAATCCTAGACTGATATAGACTCACTCACATAACCATTCCCACCTTCAACAGCCCTCTCTCCAGCAGATGAACACACACAGCCTGCCTCCAGAGAGAAGATGGCCCAATCATGTAATCGAGTCTTCCTATTCACTTATCACTCTCAAAAAGCTGGCATTCACAACTGGTTGCAAATGTCCGCAACATTTAGGCATCAAGGCACTTCCCAATCCAGCTCTGGCATAGGCGAAAGCAGGCCTATAACTCCTAGACTTTTGTCTTATTTCTGAACACGGACATTTTCACATAGACTGTGGATCCTAGAAGACCCTTAGAGTTGTTCTACTTGATATTCTCGATCCAACCATTGTTTTGCACTCTCATGTGCTACAAAACTCCAAAGACTAAGAAATCATTACAAGATTCCCGTAAAGGCAGGAGCAATGGAGGCAGTAAAGCAGATGAGATGCTCAGCCATATTACCCGCTTTGACATGATGTCTACACTGGATACTGCAACATTATGCCAAAGCTCTCAGCAAAACTGGAGATAGGCTCGAATAGTAAGAGTTGAGGGACAGGATGGAGCTGGACAGACATGAACTCAAGAGTGCCGTATGCTAATGAGGTTGTACATCTCTTTACTTATAGTGTGGGGAATCAAACCCAGGTCCCTGACCATGCTAAGTAAACTTCTAGCATTGAGCTATAGCCATAGTTTTCTGTCTAATTTTAGTCCCTCCAATGTTTAAGTTTAAAAACAAAAGCCAGGACACCAATGTCAGGCTTGGGTGCATTGTTATAAAGAGTTGTCTATCCATTGATATCAGGATCAGGAAGATTTGATGGTCAGCCAGGGAGTAGTAGTAAGACTTTGGAAGTTCTACCCTAAGAAAAGTTGGCTCTGCATTTCTAAGTCACCCAGGCAGAAAACAAAGGCTTAAGACAACATGAAAGTGGCAATGAGGAACAGGAAGATGGGTGTGGTGCTACTTCTCCCTTGCATGGGAGACCTAGGCCAGTAAAGGTCACCCTCACGATGACCCTGGGAGCATCCACGGCTTCCTAGCATCCAACATCACAGGCTTACTAAGTATATGTTACCTTGCCTTTTACAGAGAGAACATTTAACCCTAAGGTTACTCTTTGTCTATAATACTCCCTGATCATTCCATAACTCATTTAACAACTAGTCTGTTTTAGTTCTTTCCAGTGACAATATTCTTCCCTGAATAAAGTTTTGCAGAAGTTGAACATGCAAACAGATAATATTAGCTTTAAAAATACTATTAGGTATAGGAAAAGTCAGATCACCAAAAGGCCTGTATCCACATTTCTTTAAAAGAACCTATTCTGGTCATTTAATAAAATGTCCTGTTACTGTTAATATTAAAAATGAATTGAATATCAAAAAGTCCTGACAAAAGGAGATACCACTGAATAGAGATACATGCTTCCTCACTCTGAGGTCAATACTAGAATGTATATTTGCTGTGAATTAGACTTAATGGTAGGGTGATTTGTCATAAACTCATCACCTAATTTCTTACTTTTGGCATGCTGAGTGTTTGATGAGAGTCTACACTGAACTTGGGGAAGTGCCATAGAAAGGACTGGAGCTCCTCTAATCATCCTACGTCTGGCCATGGCCACTAGCATCATCCAAGAACACAATGACCTTCTGTGGAACCCAATTCCCAGGCAATTTATCCTTACCCTTCTCTCATCTTCATTTTTCTTTCTTTCCTATCTCCATATCCCAACCTCCACCTCCATATTCCCACCAATAAAAATAATTCTACTTGCATCTTTTTCCATCAGGGTCTGCATGTCTCTTATATTTTCAATCTCCCGATGTTTGGTGCACCAAACGCAGCTGATCTCATCAAAAAACATGAGCCGCAAGTCAGAATGTTTTAATGCAGTGTCAGATCCTGACCTGAGCTTCACTCTGGTGCTGTAAGCCTACCCTCAAATGCCAAAAGTCGCATTTGATGTCAACTCGATTGCCAAACTGTTTAGATGTCCCTGACACTATCTAAATCCATTACTTCACTGAGATATTTTGCTCAATGTCTTCTTCCTTCTATGGTTGAATTAACTGTGTCCAACGTTGACCATCCTCACTTCAGAGCTCAGGCCAGCAGTGATGACCCAGTCAACAGCTTCCTAGGAAACCCTCCTCCCTCCTGATTTACAACAGGATAATAAGGGTGAGCTAGCAAAAGGAGGGGAAGATTTTGTTCTTTGTTGAAGCCAGATTGAACCCTATGAAATTGCTGTTTCTGAAAGTCAAAAGTGGTCAAACATCAGCAATTATGTATAGAAAATAACAATGTACTCACAGACCAACTAAGTTACAGATGCCATCATTCACAATTAGGGAAATGAAGGATGTCTTGAAAGATCAGCTCATTGCCAATTGTGTATTGAACACATGAATAGAAACACCCCTTAAGGGTGTATACGCTGCTAGACTTTCTCTCTTGATAGGATCCTATTTTAAAAATAGTGAACAAGCGTGATTGAGCTCCTGCTCCTCATCTGAGGAAATGAAGGCACCACACCCAGGCAAGCAAGACTGATGGGAAAACATGTGAATGAAGGATGCTTTTCTTATTTGGATCCACAAGCCAGAGGGCTGATTCAAGAGACTGCTTCATTGCGGTTGGTAATTCATCCAAGCATGAACCTCAGAGAGGGCACCACCCTCCCATGGGTAAGAGATGAGGTACTGGCCCATGGAGGCATGACTAATACAAGGTCATCCCAAGGTCTACAGGCTGAACAAGGGGTGGACTCAACTCTAACAATGTCTGGCCTTAGCTTCATCAGGAGCTATATTTCCTCTTTTAAAAAGTCAAGAGTGTGGGTACAAACTAAAGATCTCCTTTGTCCTGGGTCCCAGAAGACACAGACACTCCTTTGAACCTAATGTGCCCATTTGTGCTCAAATGTGCTGTTTCCTTTTGAAGTTCTGTGTATAGTGCATATTGTGTGTCCTCTCTCTCTCTCTCTCTCTCTCTCCTCTTTCCTCTCCCCTTCTCCTCTTTCTCTGTGTCTTCCAGATACTACTTTCCTTTTAGTCTCTGAGTTCGAAATTAAGATCCTTCCTATAAGACCCCATACACACCCAAGCACATTCGCACAGCAGTTAATCTGCTTCTCAACTACATGAATCAAGCAAAAGCATATGGTTCTAATGTGGGTCGTGGATTAAGAGTCTGATTATAAAAGCCATTCCAATAAATCAAGCCTTATCTAGCTCACTTGGGGAAAACGCCTCTGTAAGGTGGTAACTTGACAATATTATATCAATTTTAGCCTAATTATTTCTAGATTCTTCCCCCTGGGTGGTTTTTTAAATCAAAGTAATATTCAAGATCCTTTTAAAAGAAATTCAGTGGGTTAGCAAGACAAAAAGCTTGCTGCCATGTCTGATGACCAAAATGCAATCCCTGGATCCTATATAAAGGTAAAAAGAAAATAACTGATGCTCATAAATTGACCTCTAACCTCTGCACACACACATACAGAGTCAATAAACATAAAATGAATGTAAGACAAATGTAAAAAAAAAATCCAATTTGAAAATTTTGTGTGAGCTAATAGAATAGACACCTCACACTTACATTTGGAAAGAATGTATACACTTGTTCCCGTGGCCGGGCTTCTACTCTTACAATCTCCCAGTATTACCTTACATGTCTCTTGTGGGTTTGGGTGTTTTGCCTACATGTATACCTGCATACCATATGCATGCCTGGTGCCCACAGAGGACAGAAGAGGGTGTCAGATCTGATGGAATGGAAGTTGCAGCCGTTAAATGAATGCTGGGAATTAAACCCAGGTCTTCAGTAAGAGCTCTTAACTGCTGGGTCAACTCTCCAGCCCCTTGAAACTATTTTTAAAACTTTCTCCAAGTCTATTTAAAAGGAAAAATAATTTGGGAATATATAGTGGTAACAACAGAATCTCTTGCCTCTAAATAAATGAAACAAAAGGATGTCAGACATAATTGAAACTCATGGGATTCCAAATCTCAATTTAAATATTTATTTTCATTGTTCTTTGACCAGAGAAACTTCCACCTCTCGATGCTCTAAGCTTCATTTCGCTTACCGAATATTCGTTGAGTACCCAGAAGATGCATAGCAAAGGGCTAAATTCTGATGGAAACATAAAACTGTAAACACCATCATCAACTTCCTGGAGACTAGCATCCCATAGGGAGGAAAACCACAACACCCTGTCAGTTTCCCACAGGGGAACACACACCTCTTGATTTAATAGTTTTTATATGAAGAAAACACTCCCGCAGCCATGTGGATTTAAAAACTAGGAGGCTGAATAGGGGGAAATGCTTTCCAGTTTTGTAGGTTTTCCCAAAACCTTGGTTAGCTGAGACAAATTGTGAGTCTGCACGGAAATACAAACTACAGTACCCGTGTAACTCTCAATCATGAGCTTCCTCTTGTGTCCCGTTTCTTACCAGTCGCAACATTAGGTTAAGTAAGTAATGAATGGCTTGTTGTCTATTCTATTCACTCAGGAAGTCTAGCGAACAGAGCAGAACTCTGGGGAAAGATTGTCAGAGATTACATTTAAACAGAGTCCATACATAAATAAACAAACTAAAAAATTTCAGGCAGAACAGAGATATAAGGCTGTATACTCTAATTAGACTAGAATTTGCATAGGGCCAATTGGAGAGGGGGATGTGTTAGGAAACATGAATGCATCAGGATTTAGAGTCAGAAGTGAAGATGCTGCATTTACAAGTCAGGGAAGGAAACTATCTCACCCGGGGATTGATTCACACTGGAGAAAAGCAACATAAAATTTACAAGGCCAAATGTACTGGGTTAGATACATCTTTCTTATCCTCCTAATATCTCTGAATGATAGGGGAAGGAAACTGCGACATGCAGAGATTAGGAAATTTACCTACGTAAGGCCTTAGAACTAGTAAACAGCCAAGGCGAAATGTCTACTCAAGTTTATCTAATTACGATGCCCATGCTTCATTCATTCCAAGAGGTCTATTATGAAATCAAATTTACAAACACACATTCAGACAAAATTAGAATGAAGTAGTATAATGCTTCTAACAGAATGAAAGCCAACTGACTAGGGCTCTAAAGCTACTTCAGGGAATTTATAGCTTTTATTTTTAGATCAAGACCGTATTGGTTTGAACCAGGGTTGTGGGAGGATAAGTTCAACCACGGTGCTCATGACAGGTTACAGGAAGCAGGAAATATATCTGAGACGTCATTTGGAGATTGCCTCAGTAACTTCAACTCAGAGATGTGACATGCAGACAGGCAGAGTAAGTTCTCAGCAACAGTGCTGTGCTCCGCAGGAGGGGGTCCTGGCATAAGCATGAAGCCCAGCAGTTCAAAGAGAGGATTGGAGGCCCTTAGCACCTGGTTGAAGGTATTTAAGTAGATGTTAAAGAGAGGGAAGAATCCAAAGTGGTCTTTCCACTCCTTTCTTGCCTCCCTGTGACATGGAATGATCTGAATAATGGGCTGTTGAAGCAACTCCTGAAATGAACAGGAATGAGCCGGCTGATCCCTGCACCTGACAGGATCCCACGATGCAGATGCAGAAGAGGCTGATTACCACAAAGGATGCACACACCCATGTGTGTCCTCAACCACAGCCACAAGAAGTCAGGGGCACAGAGCTTCTGTGCTGGCGAAGCAATCCTGATTCTCAGAAGAGGTTGAGAATCACTGTGGAAAAGTCAAGGGGGGTGTCCAGGGGAGAGTGTCGAGTGTCCAGGGTTGGAGCCTTAAGCTGAACAACTTGGAGTAAATTCCCTCAACATCTTCTTAAGCTCTGATCTCTCATCTTCAAAATGGAAACGATGACCTAAGAAGTTCATCTGAGGCTGTAAATTCTATAATTTACATAATCAGCACCGAGTGACAGGTCTTTGGCTAGAGTTAAATGTCTTTGGATTAATCTGTTCTCTGGCCTTTCTTACCTCTCATTCAGAACAAAAACACACATGTGTGAAAACTCTCATTGGCCTCAGGCCCAAATCCAACCTTTTCCCAAGTTCCTGGACTCTAAGTCAGGTCTCAACAGCCAGGCCACACAGAGTGACTGGTGACAATTAAGCTGTGACCAACCTGGGCTTCTCTTTCTCACACAAAGGGAGCTTTCTGCAGTAGTGTGAACACGTCCTAGATGAGCCAGACTTCCCAGAGAAGTCATAACATTTTGCTTTCACATAAATATGTAAGTGAATGGAGATTCAACATGGAGTTAAGAGTCTGGATTTCAATTAAGCTCTACTCCTTTTGTTTACTGATGGGAATCTGTCCGTGGATGTGTAATGATTGCACCACAGGGGGTATCCATTTTCCTTGAAATGGTCAAACAAGCGTTGGAAGACCAGATCAACTCAATTTGTTTTACTGCATTCACTTTCTTTCTCCCTGTAGCACTCAAAACACCATGCATTTTGGTTGGCTACACATAATCTCTTGGGTCGTCCACTACGGAGTTAATTTGGACATCCACAATTCTGCCAGCATTTTCAAATCTCCTCACGAATATATGCCTTCAAACACTTCCCAAATGAAAGACCTTTTTTTTTTCCTTGTGATCAAAAAAGCTATAAAATGACTACGAAGGGGCCGAGACCTTGGCTGGGGACCCACAGAATGCACATGGAGGGAGGATTGCTAGAACGGGGAGCTGGACCGATCACTCTGCTTTCTTCACATGAGCCCAGCGAGACTCCCTTGGGTGTCTGCACAAATGAAAAACAGATAGAGCCCAGGCCACTGTCAGCTCCATTTCACATCGTTCTCTCTCTGGAAATGAGAATGGGACTGTGGCCAGTATAGGAGGAGTGACGGGATGGGGGATGGGATGGGGTGATTCTGAAACAGTACGAATGGACCCCTCCTGTCAGAGTGGAGTTCATAGCCTGCACTAAGTGATTCATTTCTGATGGATGCTGACATTTACTTTTAAAAAAACGTGTAACATGTGTGCATATGTGTGTATATGCATGTTTGCATGTGTGTGTGTGTGTGTGTGTGTGTGTGTGTGTGTATGTGTATGTAGGCCAGAGGTCAGTATCTAAAGTCTTCTTGTGCAACTGAACCTGGGGCTCCCTGACTCCAATAGTCTAGCTAGCCAGAGCTTGCTCTGAAGATCGTCTCTCCCTACAAGAAAGCTTCCACCCATGCAGGCATGCGCCCCTCCTCCAGCTTTGTATGTAGATATTGGAGACCTGAGCTCCAGCGTTCACACTAGCACTGCAGTCTCTCCAGATTTCTTTTTCCATTTTTTTAAGAGTAAGAGAAAGAGCCAGGTGGTGAAGGTGCAAACCTCCCAGCACTTGGGAGGCAGAGGCAGGCAGATCTCCAAGTTCAATGCCAGCCTGGTCTACAGAGCAAGTTCCAGGACAGCCAAGCTACACATGGAAACCCTGCTTCAAAAAAACAAAACAAACAAACAAAAAGAGTAGGAGAAAGATAGAGTGAAAGGATCCTCATATCTAAGATAATTTTCTCCCATAAACAGATCCTTAGACAATGATTTGAATGCAAGTAGGTGAAAGGAGCTTCCAGAAAACACCAGAGAACAGCACACAGTATCTTGAGATCATCTCTGTTCCAACTCAGGCTCTCTGGGGACGGCAAATCCTTTGCCTTTTTTAAAGTTTTTATCTCTTGGTAACATTCTTGCCTTCTTTAAGTTTCTAGGTCTTCGTCACTATAGATACACAATTATTTTTCCTCATCAATTACTCCCTGCTTACAGACTAAAACTATAGCAAGCTTGAAAGAACTTGTAAGTCACAAACCAACACAAACCTCCATCCATCCAGCCTCGTGCTATCCAAACAAGCCTAGTTTCTGTCTTTGTTTTTTAACATTTTCATTCTATCCAAATGAAGTAGTTGGTGGCGCCCAGAGTGGGCCATGCTCAGTAGAAAGCTTGTTTCTGTCCAAGTCTCTCTTTTCTGGCGCTGGGTTCACGATTCCCTCAGAAACAAGACAATCCAACAGTTTCCGGGAAAGCAACGCATCTGGGTAAGCTAGCAAGTTGAAGTTACTGCACCTTCTTCCACATCCAGTCCCTTGTACACGATCATCTAGGGCTGAAGATGAAGTAGAAGGTGCCCAGGGTCCCAGAGACTCACACCAGCACTGTTGTAGGAGACGTTTGTTGCATTGTATTGAAAATGCATTGCCAACTTATTTGGTAATATTGAAAACCCTCTTGATTATTCAGGTATTAGATATCATAGATATCATAGATATTCTGTTTTCAGAAACTGAAACAGGAGCCTGGCACGGTGGCACAAGCCTGAAACTCAAGCACTTGGGAGGCTGAGGAAAGGAGATCGTGAAATCAAGGCCAGATGGGGCTAATTGCAAGATGCAAGACTCAGAAGAAGAAGAGGAAGAAGAAGAAGAAAAAGGAGAAGAAGAAGAAAAAGGGAAGAGGAAGAAGAGGGGGAAGAAGAAGGTCAATAAGTGGCTTTGGAATCTAAGAAACCATTTTAGGCAAAAATAAAAATATAAAATCAAAATTTTCAATGATTTCTTCTCAATCTGCCATGGGCCTTTCATATGATATTTTCTTCCTTTGCTTTGCTAACTGATTAACCAGAGATCTAAGACATTTCCCCCTGAGAAATAAAGTCACACAACTATAAACGAACTAGAGAATTGGGGTGAAGACTAGAAGGAGGGTATCCCCATACATGAAAGTATAGAATTTAGCCCAGAGTACAGCATCAATATGGCTTATTGAATGTAGGAGAACAAGGAAGATTGGAAAAGTACAATGTGAGAAACTGAATTGAAATTTTTTTAAAAGCCTAGTTGATGACCAGCACTCTTAGGGGCTCACAGAACCTGAAGCAGCAGATATGAAACCTGCAGGATCCTCCAAATATATCTTGAGGTTGTCTGGCTTGGTGCTCTTGCAGAACTCACACAGACTAGAGTGGGGGGGGGCGGTTTCTGAACCTTTTGCCTGCCCATGGGACCCTTCTCCTCCTGCTGGGCTGCCTAGTCCACCCTTGAAGTAGGAATTAGTGCCCGACTCTGTTCCATCTTGTTGTGCCCTGTTTCAGCGGTAACCCTGGAAGGGCTGCTCTTTTCTCGGGAGAGGAGGAGGTGGAGATGGGAGGATGGAAGGGTAGATCTGGAGGAGAAAGAGATGGGGGGAGTGGAGGGAGGGGAGAAAGGGTGTTGGGATGTATTATACGACAGAAGAAAAAATGTTAAAATAATAATAATATAAAAAACAATAAAAAATAAAAAGCCTAGTTGAACACAAAAGAAAACTAACCCTTGTTCTGGTAGCTTCTAAAGTTTTTAATCAGAAGCAAAGCCCTAGCCCTGTGCCAAGGATGCCTAAAGCCCCTCCCCTCAGACCACACTATAATCTCTTTTGACCACACTGAGAGCTGGATGCAAGTCAGAAAAACAGAATGGTCAGTGAGGGATAGTGATAATTGTAGGAAAGTAGGACAATGCAGGGCATGAAAAATTGTAGGGAGTCAAAGGCCTTTCATTTCCATTCTAGAAGTCATGATCTCATTGGATAGGAATATCTTGTTCTTAGAGAAAAGAGAAGAAAATAAAGTAGAAGACTTCTCTTTCCCAGCATTCACTGATTCCGATCCAGCCCTAAAGCGGGACCTAGTGAAGAATAAACACAGCCTCCGATGAACACTGAGAACCAGCCAATCACTAGAGACCAGTATTGTCTCCAGATACAGAAGTCTAGCTAGTCCCCAAACATACTTTGAGTACTTCTTATTTATCTTAATTAAAAATATAAATCAAAATGATAGCATCAATAATATTATATTGAGCATGTACTATATACCAGGCACTGAATTTTGCCAACCACTAAGTGTCATAGATACTAGGTTCTTGCTTTACGCTTGAGATGAGGTTTGGAGATTAGTCAGGATTAAAGTTACTTAGTTAGGACATGGTGAAAGAAAGTTCCAACACAAGCTCTGAATATATTTACAAAATATTCTTTCATTGTCGTGGGAATATCCATAAACATTGTCTGACAAGGGTGAGACTCTTGCATTGTTCTATTTGCCCCCCCCATCTCCACATGGAACACCCCCACCAGGAGTAACTAGATTCTTTCTTGTATTTATAAGCATCTTGAGAGCCCCTGACATAGCTAGTAAGGACTAAGAGGAAGGGCTAGTATCGAGACTCAGCCAGTAACCCATTTGACAGTGTGAAAGGGTTCTAGTGCTTATAAACCAGATGTGGCCTGGTAAGGTTTTCACACATATGCCTAAGATATTCAAGCAGTGCCTACCATGCTACTCCGTCCCCAAGGACCACAGCACCAACCTGGCAATGTAGCTATTTTTGAACAACTTTCTAGAATCAGGCTTCAAGCCTTGATGCCTTGCCTGTCCTGCCGGTCCCCAGGGATCCTTCCTGTCTGCTCTTGTCTCTTAAGAGCTTAGGATGCTTCAATAGGAAGGTTAGAATCCCAGTAGTCTTGAGTCAAACCTCTGGCAACCCTGTCTGGCTAGTCCCATTTAGGATATAGGGAGAACTTAGAAGAGAAGGCCCCAAAGCTGGTTTACAGGTGTTGAAGGGAAGATGAGAAAAACTGATCACCAAAAAATATAACCACCCTACAAAGAACTACAGACAACTAAGGAATGCTGACAGTGGGAGGAATAGTCTTCCCCAGGGAAGAACACACCCACTGGTTATTTAATATCAAACAGTCGACCCTGAAAACATACATACAATAACATTATACAAACCGAGCAGGTTATATTTAGGAATATTTATGCATCTACATACATGTACATATATATATGTATATATATATACACACATACATACATATACATAGACACATGCATATGCATATACATATATACATGTAACAACAATTAATGAAAAAAGAGGCCATGAATTTGAAAGAGAGTAAAGAGGGACATATGAGAGGATTTGGAAGGAGAAAAAGGAAGAGGAAAATGATGTAATTATATTATCTCAAAAATAAAATACTTTTTTTTTTTTTAATGTAGTCATTAGCTAAACCACCTCTGGGATTTCCTGGCATTAAACTGAGATAGGAAAAGTGAGAGCAAAGCCACGTCTCCCCACAATCTCCGCCCATCTCTCCTCTCCCACAGCCTGCCTGACCACCTCCACTGCGCCACCATCAAGGCTTTCTCCCCACTGGAATGCCCAGAAGCCGGAGCAAAGCTGTCAGTCAGCAAATATTGTGAAGTAGATGAGTACATGGGCAAGCTTACAAAAGATGGGGACAGAAAAGTAGCCAGCTGTCATTAGGACTTTGTGAACTCTCATGCACAGTTGTCTACTTAATTGTGGTGCCATTCTTTCATTGGCGTTTGCATCTCCTGTGCAAACCCGTCGCCATTCAGCTGTCTGTGCCCTCATGCTGGGCAGATTTCTTAAGTCTTCTCATATTCTAGGCACTAGGAAATAAGAGCATGTTAAACATGGCATGCTGGGGGAACAACAGCAAGCTTCCCTCCTGGGCGCTTTACAATGGTGAAGAGAGCAAAAAATCAGACCAAGATGAAGGCAGAAATGAAATAATGACTAATAGCTGCCAGAAGGAGGGCGAATGATGTTTTCAAGAGAGAACAATATCTTTCAAAAGAGAAGGGAAAGAAGAGCATTGCCAAAACACACACACACGACATTCTAGATGCCTAGACCGCAGAAAGTTATAAAATGGACTCTCAGCCCTGAGAAAGCAGGAGACTGCCAACCCATTCTTACGTTGCAAAGGACAAAGGAAAAGAGTGTGAGACTTGTCTGCATGCTCTCTGAGAAGGCCCATCTGCCCTCTGGAAGGCAGAATGCTGCCTCAGGGAGCGGAGCAGAGCCTCTCCAGCTGATTGAAAAAACATGTGGTCAGCAGGGCTCTGCAGAGCCCTTAAGACAGCCGTCATCCACAGTGCTGACTCATGCTCCTGAACTCCACAGATGTCTTCCATTTCTTACGACTCTCCATCCTTCTAGTGGGTGATTGGGCTTTGTGTGGAAAAATCCCAAGACTTCCTCTGCCACCCAGAAAAGTATGTGAATCTTAAGAGTAGTTCAGGGCTGGAGAGATGGCTTAGTGGTTAAGAGCACTGGCTGCTCTTCCAAAAGACCGGGGTTCAATTCCCAGCACCCACATGGCAGCTCACAACTGCCTCTCTAACTCCTGTTACAGGAGGTCTGACACCCTAACCCAGATGTATATGAATGCAAATCATGAATGTACATAAAAATAAATAAAGTATTTAAAAAAAAGAATATTCCAGAAGACGCCTGGTATTTCATGATTGTGTTTACTTCTGCCATTGAAGCAGTCACATATACCCACTCAATGTTAAAGGGTTAGAGGTTTAAATCCCACTTCCTTCTCAGTGGAAGGAAGTCAAGGAAGTAAAGTTCCCCTCTTAAAACCAATACACTGGTCCTGGCAAGATGGTTCAGCAGATAAGGATGCTTGCCACCAAGCATGTCAACCTGAGTTTATTCTCTAGAACTCAAGCAGCAGAAGGAGAAGACCAATTTGGAAAGTCATCCTCTGATCTCCATGCGCTCACTCTGGCATATGCATTCCTACACAGAGACACACAAAATGAATAGATAAATATTAAAAACAAAAGCCACAGTCATCACCTTCACCTTCCAAATAGAGGTTCTAACGTCTACATTGTTCTGCAGAAGCCATCTTCAACAAGGAGGGAAGAGCTAAGGGAACTGTACAGACATCAGCCCTGGCAATACTGAGCTAATGAGCCAATCAGAAAACTATTAAAACCCAGAGTTTTGATGATGTGAGAAAAACCAACTCTAATTTATTTAAGACATCTTTGAGCTCTTTTATTGCTATAAACAAAATAGTTTGTAAGCAATGTGCTACCTCTGCTGATAGACAGGGTGGGTGCAGGATGCCATCAACAGCCCTGCATCCGGAGGAAGCCAGAAATATAGAATTAAGAAAGTTCTATGAAGGCATTCTATACTTTCATTACAGCTCCGAGTTCTCATCAACTCTGGCTAAGCCTCAGAGAATTTCAAAGCAAAGCATATTTGTAGCTAACTGACATAAATTTGGGGTATAAAACTGACATGAAAAATGCATTATCCTTAAAAATTGGTAGAGCACTTAATGACTACAAAGCACTTCCTGGTCTTCAGCCTCGTAATTGGAATAGGTGATTTACACTCTCGTTTCCATTGAGTGTCAACCAACCACAATGTACAAAATGAAGACATTTGTCTCATCCAAGAAATTACACCCTTGGAAAACAAAGCCCAAATGAGGCACCAGAGATTCAGAAAGAATGAAGGAAAGTCAAGTGCTCCTCCAAAAGGAAAGTCAAGGAAAAGCTCAAAACCAATGAACTCCTACCTGATGACGGGACCCATCCCTGCTTTGTATCTGAATGAGGACAGTGAAGAAGAGAGCCTTGCAGCCCTCCCGCCCCCACCCACTCAGAGATTTGCTGCGCCAGCTCACCAAGCTGGGTTTGCTGCAGGGACTATTATCTCATGTACAGAGCACGTAGGTTCTCACATGTGCTCCCTTTATCTGAAAATGAAGTTCACAAAAGTGAAAAATCCCGCCTCTCAGAAGAGAGTACGCAGGGTCAATGCCCAGAGGTGGACTCGGACCCTCGATCGTTCTTCCTCGTGAGGTTCAGTACAGCTCCGATGCTTGCCAATATATACAATGGTTGGAGCTTGACGGCCACGACGGGAAATGTGGGGCTATTCCTAGAGACACTTCCACTCCCCCTCCGCTGATTCAATTCTTGATTTCCGTGGACTTTTCAGTGTGAGCTCAGACCCCACACCACAGGACGTTCCTTGAGGGAAGTTTCCAATATTGACTTAGGAAAGGCTAGCTCTTGGTTTGTGCCAGATACATGGTGAGCTGCAGGCCTGAGTTTCTGGACTCTTATCTCCGCGGCCCACCCTTTCAGTGTACAGGACTGAACACCCAGTGTTGACCTGGGAAGCCCTGCTCCCCAGACCTCCAACAGAACAAACTATCCAATAAAGGATCACATCTTCCCAGAGGTTACTCACTAAGACTGCACTCCTGGACTCCAGGCAAGCTTTAAAGCGCCCTCAGAAGTCCGTGGCTCATGCATTTAACCCCTCCTCTGACCCAGCAATACTTTGTAATGAACTCTAAATCCTAAGGCTGGAGCCCTGAACAGTCTAAGGAGACAGAATGACTAATGTAAGATGGTCTTGGGTTTGTGTTTGTTGGTTGGTTAGTTTTGTGTTTTTTGTTGCTGTTTGTTTTTAAGGGAACAGGGGAACACAGTTGCACTTTTTCTATAGTTTCCACTTTTCTCAAATTTTCCATTTGGATGCTGTGTGTTAAGCCTATCCTTCGTGACTCCAGCTGCTCAATATCATTATGAACAAGAAAGTAGAGCAGATGTCTATTTAGATAATGATGCTGATTCAGTAATCTAGGGAACACTCTTATGGAGAAAGGAACTGCAATGAACACCGTGTGTCTGATCAGTGACTACCCCGAACGGGGCAGAACCACAGTTCATTGGAGACATTATACCAGCTCCATCAGAGGAAATGAGATGTGCATGTGTCTGTGTCTATCTGCTCAGCTACACGTTTGCAATGTGTCCATTTAGAAGAAATGGGATCCCTCTTTTGCAATGCATTTGATTTTCCTATTTTCCCAGCAATAAACAAAACCTGTCTTATTATAAGGTCAAAACATCTTATATACATCTTACTATCTCCACATGCCTTGAAGGATCCTAGCAACATCTGCATGGTCAGGTCTCATTCTTTTCAGAACCAGTGTCCTGTTGCAGTCCCTAACTGAGTCCTTGAGTGCTAACCGAAGAAGTCTCAGCACTTCAAAGCTCACTGATGCTTAAATTAGACAAGAAGGTGAAGGTTCAAGGGAGCAGATTTCTTCGATTCTAATTCCTGCCATCTGGTATGAATCTAACTCCAAGGAAAAGCAGGCTGGCAGGTGACAGCTTAGAGCATGACTGGTCTTTATGAATGCCACCCAATCCTTTTCCGTGTAATTGGTACCTGAATTTACATAGATTTACATAAATTATGCATCTGTTTGAATCCTCTTAGTGCCCATTTAGTATTAAAATAATTTGCTATTTTTAAGATACCATGTCTAGGGAACTTTTTTATTTCCTTCTTCTCTTTTTCATAGTGCTGTGTTATCTGCCCTTATCAGATCTCGCTCTCTTTGGGTCCCACAGTGGTATCCGTCAACGGAGAAGTCATTCATCTAGTAAGTGTCCAGTAAATGAGGAAAACCACAATCTTGGCCTGTTCATTTCCACTATCGATCCAAACAAACATCTGTGAACTTTCTAGGCCTGGATGTGGGAAACAATAAAGATAGTGCTGCCTTCCTGCTGGTCCCAGAGGAGGAAAGCCTCCTGGCAGATAAAACAGTATGCCTGATTCCCACAGTCCAGAAGAAGTCAACTGTTTTGGGGTCATTGGTGTATCCCCTTCTGTGATAATGGTGTTCTGTGCACCCTCAACTGTGTAACCAACCTGTCCTTTTCAGAAGGGGTAGAAGACAAAAGGAAAGATAGGGGAATAAACATAAAGTTGAAACTTTCCCACTCAGCAATAGGTCCTCTCTCTAGTTCAAAGTCTCACTAACAGTGCTTTGGGTTGTTTCCCACTGCCTTGCGTATTGACAACACTTTCTTCCCTGTTATCTGAGAGACTCTTAGAGAGAAACACACTTACGTGCCCTCAAATCCTCCTCTCACATTGGCAGGAAGATGTTTTGTTATAGCAGGAAGCTATAATGGATTCCACCGCCACACCTTTGTATTCCAGTGTTGAGATCTCTGAAGGATCCTGGGCTTGAAATTTATACAGCTCTGTGGCTCTTTCACTTTCAATACACCCACCATTGCTTTTTCCCCATAGAAGTGATATCAAATATTTTCAAGAAATAAAATAATACAACATGAAGAAAAAATAGAAGAATGCAAAGAGGTTCACCCAGGGTTGAAATTAGGAGGCATAGTTGTCTATTTTTAGGGCAGTAACATCTGGACTTAGACGGAGAATGGAATCTCCATTCTTTTATACCCAATCTTTTTGGGTATAAGACTCTCATCTCCCAAGCTTTACTTTGACTGAATATGAAACTAAGAATCCCTTGCAGCCTCTTAAATAATAATAGTAACATGTGTCTTACTCAACAGCCCTCTCCATGGCTTCAGCTTGGCCTCGCTTCTCAGTTCAGGTTCTAGAAGGCAGAGTTGGTTTGTTGAAATTATAAATGAAAGCTCCTTAGTCTAAATCTTACAAATAATTCAAATTTTAAGCTTCCTCAGACTCCAAAGAATTCTTCAGACACTTAACCAGGAGAAATAGATGATCCTTAGTCCAAAAGCCAGCAGGGATCGATTTAGGCTAAGTAACTCTTTGGCCTTCCTTGAAGTACCTTCTAGAACCCATAGATAATAATTTGCTTTGCAGTAAAAGAGCAATAAGCCTAAATCTGAGACTTTTCACTATTAACTAAGGTCAAGAACACAGGACTGTTTAAGAGTCCTCATGGATGCCATTAACTTTCTATATTCCCATGCCTGAATTCATACCAAAAAGATAGTTCCAAAGTCTATGCTCAACCAAAAAGGTATATTCTATCTAAAGGTAGTCAAGAAGTCTTCGTGGTCAAGCACTCTGTGCCACTCAAAGATGAATTATTTGTGGCCTATACTTTACTATATGGTTTCCCGTATATTACACACCCTGTGCTGAGCTTCTATGCTTTCCAACAGATTTTTTTTAACATTCTGGACAATGTAGTATACACATTATTCTATCACATTGTCACAGGAATCTCAGAAGGTAGGTGTCACCATCCTTTACCTGTGAAAAGAATTCCAAGGTAAGTCAGGAAGCATCAGTCCTAGGGGATGGAGTGGTGGTGGTGGCTCAGTCAGTAAAACGCCTTCTATATAAGCATACGAACCTGAGTTTAGACCTCTAGCATCCATGCATGAGCGATTCGCACCGGCAAAACTTTGAATTCCAGAAGATGGGGGAAGGAAGATTCCTGTCTCTACTGAGAAGGTGGAGACAGGCAGTTCTCTGGAACTTGCTGGCCAGCCAGTCTATCTGAATCAGGGAGTTCCAGGTTCAGTGACAGACCCTGCCTCCACAAGTGACGTGGAGTGCAATTGAGGAAAATATCCAATATCAACCATCGGTCTCTATATGAATACACACACACACACACACACACACACGCACACACCTACCACCACCACCACCACCACCACCACCATCACAATTTGAGCTCATGTCTGTCCAGATGGAATGGATATAATTTCTACAACATCTGTGACTTCCTTCACTGCTGAAGAAGCAAGAGAAGCACGAGGTGGCTCAAATATGCTCCTCTTCCCTGGTCTGGAATGATCTGTGTAGCCTCATGTTTTAGAAGACAATCTGAATCTGTACCTATAAGGATCCCCTTTCACAACAGTAGTGAAGTGCCTTTCCTCTGACTCGACAGGTTTCAGGGACTGCCCTGGGCAGCCCTGCCTAAGAGCTTAAATAAATGTTTTTCAGAAAGAATGTTCCTTAGTTAAAACCTGCTGTTTGGAATTTCCACAGCTATGGCTTTGCCTAATTTCCAAAACCAGATGGATTTAAAAAATTTGCCTTGTAGGGCTTAGTGGTCTGAAAGCAGCCAAGGCTTTTGTTGTTGCTGTTGATTGTTTTGTTTTCTGGTTTATTACTATTATTATTATTATTTATCATCATTCTTATTATTATTAGATATAAAATCACTATAAGCAGATTATCTTGCAAACAATAATCTTGCCACGAATGTGAAGCATTTGTACTATAGCCAATTAATTATCGGTCATCAATGTCCAGGGATAAAAAGGTCATTTAATTTTCCATGGAAGGTACCCTTCCAATAAGATCCGTAAGAGGCTTGTTCTTTATTGATGTTTTTCCCCTAAGAAATTTAAAATTTTGTATACTAGTGGAGAGCTTCGAATGGGGTGAGATGCGCCCACAGGTGTGTTGAGCGAGTATATGGAACGCATCATCTCTTCGGATGCGGGTGGCTAGCCTGGCCCCTCTGCAGCTGAGAGCCCCGCGGTCACCCCGGCCTATCGAGTCCCTGGGATTCCTGCACTGCACACGTTACAAGCTTGGAGTTGGTTACTCTCCGCAACAGCAACCGAGGAAGCTACTGCTGAATGAGGTTAAATCACTTGGCCCTGTTCCCACAGCAAGAAAGAGATGGATCCAGCCCAGGCCATCATTTCCATTCATCTTTGTCCCTTGGCTGTGGATGAATCCATGATGAAAGGATGTTGCTCTCGGTCCCATGAACTGCATTTCGGGCCCAGAACAAACTTCTCATAGAAGGAGATAACCTCAGAGGGGTCCTGAGACCTGGCCTGCATTTTGGTCTTTCCTGAGCCCAAAGCATTAAGATTCAGAGACAAAACCCTATCAGCACAGACCCTCTCACCTCCTCCAGCAGCCCTAAGGGACCAGAGACTTTTCACTTACCCCAAACACTGCTGCAAGACAAATACGTGCTTATCAGTTCCCAGCCCCTCAAGACTTCCTGCTTCCCCTGGGTTTTTATCACAGCTGCTGATCCCACGCTTAGGGTTAAGTTTATATGCGCTGAAGAGTTAAGGGTGATACAACACTGTTTTATTTTTCTCTCACCATCTAAAGCAATTCATTGATAAGTCTCCCTCAGGCTGTTTACAGGATCCGAGAGATGTACACAAAACGGCCTCTTCTTTGTTGTTTCAAACTCATTATGGGGATTAAGCTCATCTGTGGGCCAACAGAAGTCTTCCAAGAGGAATGTAAACCATTTGTTCAAATGAAACATCGTGACCAAAATGTGATACTTCTAAAAGCCATCACCAATCTCTGTCATTTTTTGCCATATTTGCAATTAAAGTCAAACATTCTGAGACACGAGACGGTCCCTGTAGGAACACTAATCTCAAGTCTCCTGGTACCCATCCTCAATGATCATCACTTTTCTGGTCTTTGCATCAAAACAGGGTTTTCCTAGACAAACACTCTTCACTCTTCCGTCTGAAAGAATCACTGTGGGAAGACACAGAGTTAGATCGACTCTCAGTACCAACGTTTACAGAGAATGAGGAGATGTTTTTATCACTGGAACTTCCTAGAGAAAGCTCGTTTAGAATCCTTTCTTCGATTGCCATTTGTTCATTTGAAAATGAAGAAGGTGGGCCAGTTGACATGTAGGGTTTCTTCTCCCTCTGATGATTTATATGTCGAGCGTACTATCCCAAAAGCTTTGTGTATAACTGTAACCAAACAGGGTGTGTTAGCATCTTAGTACAAAGCTGAAAAGGATAGCCAGGAGGCAGAAAGGGGAACATTGGGGTTTCTTTGCAAAGCAGACAGTGAGGGAGTCTATGCATACCTACATAGGAAAGCACATATAGAAGCCAACATGCCCCTGAGCATGCTGTTTAAGGTCACAACTACACACTGAAAAGAGAAAGACAAGGGGCATGAACATATCTGGGTGTGCTCAGATCGGTATTGTAATGAGTTAGCTTTCCTCTACCAGATCATCTAAAAGAATGAGTCCAGGTGACTTGGTGGATTTGGCTGGGTTCCTTTTAAGTCTCTTCAGAGAGTTTTAGCTGAAACAAAAAGAATGGACACCTAAAGTGCATTAATAATCTTGTTTGTTTGGTTTATTGGTTGGTTGATTTGATTATGTTTCTGTTCTTATTTTGTTTTTGGTTTTGAAACAGGTTCTTACTAAAGACCCCATGCTAGCTAGTCTGTAACACGCTGTGTAAGCCAGGTTGACCTGAAACACACCATTCTCCTGCCTCAGTCTCCCAAATACTCATACTATAAGCATGAACTATCATGCCTAGTACACTGGTGTCTTTAAAGGAGTTATAACCTTCTCTTCTGTGAAGTGCAGTAGTCTGTTCTTAATAGTGCCTGTCTCGCTTAGCAGCTAACATTGTGTTTTAGAATTAATGGGCTTAATTTTTTTTTAAATTTTAATGGAATTTTTGACTGTGAGTGTGCATGTGTGTGTGTGTGTGTGTGTGTGCATGTGCACATGTGTGTGCACATTCACATGGTCATGTGCAGCAGCCAGAGGAGAATGACTGGTGTCCTGTTATATGACTCTCTGCATTATTCCTTTGAGGCAAGGTCTCTCCCTGAACCCGGGGGTAGCCTGGTACCCAGAAAGCCCTAGGAATCCTTCTGTCTTTCTCCTCACCTCATGCCCTTCAGCTCTGGTGTTACAGGAACCCAAGAGGTCACTACCAGCTTTGTACATGGATGCTGTGGATTCAAAATCAGATTCTTAGGTTTCTACAAGTGCTCTTACCTACTGAGCCATCTCGTCATCCCAGAATTAATGTCTTTTATGATTTAGAATAAATATTTTCAGCATATCAATAAAACTGTTATAGAATTAGGTCTTCTTTTACTAACCTTTTGCTAAATATTATGCTTAGTTTGTTGAAAATGTATTTCATAAGAGAGAATATATATGAACTTTCTTCACCCGTCCTAAGGTTATGTCTGGCACTTCTATGACAAAAGACAGATTAACAAGTGAAAAAGCATAATAAATTTACTTTAAATTTAACGTGGCATGGGAGCCTTCAGAAGAGAAGTCCCACACTTGCCTAGCATGTGTAAAGCCCTGGGTTACATCTTTAGCAACATCTTTACACACACACACACACACACACACACACACACACACACACACAAACTGTACTTCTATGCTTGTATTCCATGGAGGTAAAGAGTTGCAGAGATCTGTGATTGGATAAAAATGGACTATGACCTCATGTTGATAAGCTGGGGGCACCTCACAGGGCCTGTTTACTTGGATTCTTCTTTGCCTGGATAGGTTCCCACTGGAATAAAAGTTTTTATCACCAACTTCAGGCAAAGTAGGTCAGAGAATTCTTTAGGATTGTATGTCAGGGGAAAGAGAGAGGTCAGAGTGACCTTTCTCCTGCAGTTTCCTCAGGGGCCAAGATATTGTATTTGGGGGTCCTACATCTAAGCCTCAACAGTTAATTTCCTTTTCTATTCTCCTTTCATCACTCTCTAGATACCTACTTGCCCCAGAAGTCAAATATTAAGTGAAAATTGTCTGGTCACTTGAGGCTTTTCCATCTAAATCATTTTCTCTATGCAATCATAGCTTTGGAAAAGTGCCTGAGGGAAATCCAGCTTACATGTATACCTATACATTCCTCTTTCACTATCCATGGGATAACTGTTCTTGGACCCCCTCACAAATACCAAAACACATGAATTTTCAAGTTATTTCTAAAAACTGGAATTTCTTTACATATGACCCCATGTACTTTCAGACATCTCTATGTTATCTATACTACCTAGCACAATGTAAGAATCATGTTGGGGGCTGGAGAGATGGCTCAGCAGTTAAGAGCACTGGCTGTTCTTCCAGAGGACCTTGGTTCAATTCCCAGTATCCACATGGCAGGTCACAACTGTCCATAACTCCAGTTCCAGGGTATCTGACATACTCACACCAATGCACATTAAACAAAAATTTAACAAAAAAATCATGTTAATAGTGCTTACACTGGCTTGTTCAAGAAACAAGGCAAATGTCTGCACACGTTCTGTACAAATGCACTCTCCCACCCCAAATATCCTCTACCCATGGGTGGTTGGATCTGTAGATGCAGGACCCTCAGGCAGGGAAGGCTGACTGTGTGTGCTCCTCTCTTCCTCTTAAAATCAAGGCATGCCTGAGTCATGAAAATTATTACTTGGATAGTAATTGAGCAGCAATAAGCTATAACTTATTTAAGACTACTGTTAGGGTGCTGGCTCATGATTTAGAATGCATCCTGCACTTCCAGAGGACCAGAGTTCAATTCCCAGCATCTTCATCAGGCAGATTACAACTGTCACTGCAGCTACAGAGGACCTTACACCCTCTCCTGGCCTATGCAGAGACCCATACACACTGACACACATTTCCACGGACATACACACATACACATAAATTAAAATAAATGCGTTAAAGGAAAACTCTACTGTCGGCGTGAAAATATTCATGTAGTAGAGCTCACTCATTCAGGAGAGTTGGCCAGAGATGCGGGAAAGAGAAGGATCTCTACTTGGCCCACAACGACAAAGGGACTTTTGTTTGCCGAGAGTGGTCTTCCTACATCGAGTGAAGGGCACTGCGGTGAATGGGTGGATACCAAGAAAGTATCACCAGATACCAGCATAGATCTAATGGGTCACTGGAAAAAATAATAGGCTAGCAGCAAACAACCTTGCTGGGGCTCTGGAGAGCAGAAAAGAAGTTTTGAGAAAGGATAAAGAGAAACAAAACAAGGTGATGAAAACAGCCTCAGTGGGGAGAGGGGGTAGGAACCATTGAGCCTGGGCGTGATTGAGCTTGGGTGTGATTTCTAGCGGAACCCTGGCACATGTCTGCATGAAGCCATGCTCATCCCTTCCTGCAGCCTCTGACATGCCTATCCACGTTCAGCATCAGTATGTGTTAATATTCCCGCTTACTTAATGGGCTGTTACTGAGACATTAGAGAGTCTCACCAGGGACAGGATATGGAGTGACTTACTGAAGAATAAGTCCCACTGCAGCTAAATGTAAGGACACCATTTGCAAGTTTTCTCTTTTCTCTGCCTTCTAAGTTCATATTATTGTTAACACTATCTATTGGACAACTGATCCACAAAACGAAGAAGGAGCTTCTTGTTAAGTGATGCATTAGACAGCTTCCCTGCCAGTCTTCCAACGCTCTGCAACCTTGGTGAATGTCTTTGCATCCACTTCCCAGGCTGACTGATGGCTGCTCTTGACTCTCAATACACTGTGTGATTCCTGAAGGCCAGGAAGGTGAGCATCATGGACTCTAGTGGAGGAACATGTCGGGAGAAGTGAGGCAGTGTGGAACTACTCAGTGAAACTCTGAAACCATTCCCGAGGGCAGTGACAGTCACAGGAGCATCTGGTACCCCACACGGGTTCTGCAGATCTACGTTCTACTTTGCCCCGGTCCGATCTCCAGGAGAGGAGATGAGTGCACCACATCCCTCTAGCTTGCTTGTCCTCTGGCTTCCATTAGGTAGAGGAATTGGCAGGACAGAAGTTGAGAGTAGTGAGCACTTCTGGAAGCAAGCATCCTCCCTGCCAGCTTCCTTGCTTCCTCTCCTCCAGGCCAACGGACTGTAATCCTGGGCTTGAGTCTGATGCTGTCTGCTGAACCCTCTTTCTGCTAAGACTCCAGTGCGCTTCTGCAGCCTTCTCTGAGACAAGCAGAAACTGGTGCCTTTTCCTGGTGGAGCTGGCTGCTGTCATCCCAAGGGCATCACTTTAACGGCATACATGCATCTTTTAAAGTAGCCTCTTTTGGTGGGAGGAGGGATTGGTTGATTTTGTTTGTTGTTTTAGGTGCTGGGTGTGGAACCCAGGTCCTCATACACACTAGGTAAGCCCTTGACCACTGAGTCACACTGCCGCCTCTGCCCTTTAGTTGATATTTTGAATATGCTATTAATGTCTGCTTCCTACTGGGACCTTGGCGCGTGTGCACACGCGCGCACACACACACACATCTTCATTCAGGGCCAGTATTTCATATCCATCTCATCTTCCTAAAACACAGCTACATTCTGACATGTTTATTCACTTAATTAAGAGGATTTTTAGATTGGATTGTAATTAAGAGCATTTTTAGGTTGCAAAGAAGTGGCTCCCGGTTCCACTTCCAGCAACACAAAGATCCCCGGGGGCCTACTTTCTAGTGAAACAATCATAACTGACGAAAATCAATTTCAGAGTATCTAGAAATCGTCCCAAGGGTCCACTGAAAATACAGAAACATCTATTCAAGACAATCTGATAACTCTTTATAATAACAGTGGGCCTGTAGCACTTAACCCATGACCAGCCAGCATCTCCATCCCTGGCCAACTTAATAGATTCTCAGCTCTAGTTGGGGGTCTAGCTAAAAGATGTGGCTTCCTCATCTCCTGTCTCCTGGTTAAGGGATGCAGTATCTCACCAAAGAGAACAGGGCAACATGTTTCTGCTCTCTGCTCCAGGTTGAAAACATAGTTTCTGGTAGGTATGGCCAAGAGTATGGACCCTTTCTTGTTCCATCCGGAGGACAGAGCTTGATGCACCAAGTACAGTGGCCCCAAATTATCGCACCTGAGGTTGTTCAAAGGGCAAAGATTTTACAGGAAATGAAGTAAGCCAAGGTCAGAGGCACCTGCCTCCTACCCAGCCACCAGAATAGTGGTCTCAAGATTTTGTTTTGGAGTTAAGACATTCAATGGAAACCTCTGAAGCTCTCTATAAAGAACTTACTTTTACTATAAACAAAGACTGCTTTTTAAAAAATGAACATTTTGTCAGCAAATTTTAACAGGAACCTAGTAGTTGTCTAGGAGTAAAAGCTAAACAATGGATCAGGTAGATATCAGAGCTAACCAGGGAAGGGACAGCTGAGAGGCACACCCACCCTCTCAGAAAGGACATCAAAGATTGGCCTCAAAAATTACTTTTACTAGGGCTTGGATGTAGTTCGCTGAGTGGAGGGGATGAATGAGCTCCAACCTGAATTTAATCGGGTCAGAATGTAGAGCAAACTACGTCCTAAGCACTGTCAACAACAGAGGAAAATGGTGACACTTAATAGCTCAGCTGAACACCAAATAAGGCAGAAAACTCAGGGAAAGAGAAAGTCAGTATAAAATGGCAAACATAAATCTCCTTATACCCATTATGATGGATTATGGGTGACAGGGTGGCCAAGCTGTCTAAGGCACTGGACTCAGGCTCTGCTTCCCCAGCTATAATGTATGAAATGATGAAATAATAGGAATTGTCAAACTCTATTAAAAATATAAGATTACTTGTAATACCAAGATAGAAAAAGATATAGCATGAAAAACAGCCATAAGAAATCTGGAACAGGGTATACTGTGTGCCTGTAATCCCAGAATTTGGAAGGCTGAGACAACAGGACCTCAAGTTCAAGGCCAACCTGGTCTATGCATTCCAACTCTGCCTTAAAATAATAAAAAAGTGATGTGATTCTGCCAAAAGAAACTTAATTACTTTGCTTTCAGCAATGAACAGAGCAACTACACAGGAGATGGCTAAGGAAATAGCAGACTTAACAACGTTAAAAGCCAACGAGACATCTATAGAGTAGTCACAAACAAGAACTCCTCATGACAATTCTCTAGAACAGATTACAGGCCAAATCATGAAACATTTTAAACTTTTTTGAAACAGTGTGTCACTATGCAGCCCTGACTATAAAGATTATAGCTATAAAATACCCATATTAGAAAAGGAAGAAGAGGAGGAAGAGGAAGAGAAAGGGGATGGGGAGGAGGAGGATAAAAGAAAGAGGGAGGAGAAGAGGGAGAAAGAGAGAGAGAGAATAAAAAATAAAATAAAAAGTTGGCACTTGGGATTGGAGAGATGGCTCAAGCACCCTTTAAAGACAATATCTTCAAACACACCAAAATTGTATGTCTGACTATAGCAAAGACAACAAAATTCACTGCTCATTAAGAAGCCCATACTCATGCTCTCTGTGTATCTTGCTTTCTTCCCAAATACTTCTTTCTTAATTCTCAAGCTGAAAATCTACACTAAAATCTAATTAACTCAAACTCTACTTCACAATGGTTTACCCTTTTCTGTAGTTAGGTCAAATGTCTGAATGGCTCTCTGAAAAAGGAGCTCAAGCTATTGGCAGCATTGTAGAGCTGTGGAGTGGTGTGTGTGTGTGTGTGTGTGTGTGTGTGTGTCTGTCTGTCTGTCTGTCTGTGTCTGTGTGTGGTGTGCTGTGTATGTCTATATGTCTATATGTGGGGGGGGATGTTTGTGTATCTGTGTGTCTCTGTGTGTGTAGTGTGCTGTCTGTGTCTGTATCTCTATGTGTGTGTGGCTATGTCTGTGTGTCTGTATCTGTGTGTGTGGTGTATCTGTGTATATGTGTGTATGTATGTGTGTAGCTGTCTGTGTCTGTGTGTGGTGTATGTGTGTTTGTGTGTATTTGTGTGTAGGTGGTGTGTGTGTGGTATGTGGTGTGTGTGTCTGTGTCTGTGTCGTGTGTAGTGTATGTGTGTGGTGTGTGTGATGTGTGTGTGGTGTGTGTGTGGTGTGTGTGTGATATGTGTGTGTGTGATATGTGTATGTGTGTGTGTGTGTGTGGTATGTGAGGTGCATGTGTGTGTGGTGTGTATGATATATGTGGTGTGTGTATGGTGTGTGTATGGTGTGTGTATGGTGTGTGTGGTGTGTGTGTGGTGTGTGTCGTGTGTATATGGTGTGTGTGGTAAGTGTGTGTGTGTGTGTGTGTGTGTGTGTACCCTGTTGTCACTGTGAGAGTAAAGATTTTTTTCTACTTGAAATCAAGGTAAATTCCCAGAGGCAGCAAATGCCCCACCACCATATTTTCCCACAGCCAGGCTGTGGAGGTGTCCAGTAAGTCTGACTGGGCACAGGTTATAGAAAGGTGCTTATGGGCTCTGATGACCTCCATTTGACCTCTCTGCCTTGCCCTCCATCTCCGTTTAGATTCCGCACATCAGCTTTTTGGAATCCCCAAGTCATCAAATTTCTCCACATTTGCAATATATTTTGTTATAAATTTGAGAAAAATTTTGCAAAGAAGTTAAAGTGTTTTCTTTTGTAAAAAGCTGATATTACAGTTCAAATACAAAAGCAAGAACAAGTCCAGCGACCATACCTACAAACCGACTTACCCATGTGCTATAAGAAAATTGGAAGCGTGAGGGAACCTGCTCTTCAGAATATTTCTGGCCTACATTTAGTCATAGTGACAGTGCCCCAGGGGCAAATGTGGCCAATCTAAAAGGTTTACTCTAAATTCTAAAGTTAAACTCGATTCACATTACTGTTGTACCTCTAGGGTAGGTAGCCAAGGTTCTGAATCCAAGGGCTGTTTTAAGGGGAGAAAAATTAGATCGAAATGGAAAATGTCCAATGAAGAGGCTAAATATGCTCAGGAAGTCTGGTTTAAAAAAAAAACATGAATATTAATTGAACCAGTTCAAACCGTAGACCCTCAATAAAATAAAAATATTTTTGGACTCTTGGAAGAAATAAAGTGGGTTGTTCTTCCCAGGCTCTTAGAAACGTCAGCACTCTCTGCATTCCTCACTGCTCTTTTCCAGATTGCAAATTGTAGAAAAACTGTATGTCATATACTGCCTGATCTGACATCCCCAAGCAAGAAAACCTGATCAGGGCTGCAAAGCTACACTTTAGCCTGCCACTTCACCAAGCGCTTAGTAGGAGCTGGCTTTGTCGTTTCCTTCCACACTCCCAGCACGCCTGGAAGAATTTTGAGCCCTGAATCTTTAGCTACATGGAGAAACTTTTTCTCAACCTTGTCAGTTTGGCTTCACACTTAATGCCTTCCCTTCCTTCCCGGATGATTTCCCTGCACATTCCCTAAAGTAATTTATCTACAAGACAGACTCCTTCAGATGTGAGAGGGAATCCGACGTTGAGTTACATGCAGAAAGCTTTCAAGTGTTAAGGACGTGTCTTCAGAGCTCTGGCTATTCTTATTAGACACTACAGTGGCAACACTAATTGGGTTGTATGTCAAAAAACTTGCAGCAGTTATACCTAGAAATTGCCTTCTGGGCAGAATGACAACCTAGATTCACTCTTCTTCACTACTTTCATTCTCAAAAGGACTGGATTGAATAAACTAGTGTACAGCTACATCACAGACGTGGAGGCTGCTACAGAAAGAAATGAGATATCACTACTATGGGATGATCCACTATTATACTATTTGGGTTTTTTTTTGTTTTTTGTTGTTTTTCAAGATAGAGGTTTCTCTGTTGTAATTCTGGTTGTCCTGGAACTCACTCTGTAGACCAGGCTGACCTCAAATTCACAAAGATCTGCCTGTTTCTGCTTCCCAAGTGCTGGGATTAAAGGCATGAACCACCACCACCTTGCTTCATTATACTTTTTAAAGCAATGGAAGGCTTAGCATATATTATTCTATGAGAAGGAAATAAACAAAGCAATACTTCTATGACTATCTTGTTTTGTACATTTGAGTTCAATACAGTATACATGTTTTATATAATTCTAAATCCTAATTAAGCATAACAAAATTAAATTCTTAAAAATGAGATAAACTAGGGGCTGGGGAGAAGGCTCAGTGGGTTTTGACACAGCAGCGTGAGGACTAGAGATCAGGTCCCCAGAACCTTCATAAATCTAGATGCAGCTGCCTGTGTCTGTAATCCCAGTGCTCCTGCTATGAGATGAGACCAGAGACAGGAGGATGCCCCTAGCTCTTGGGCCACTTAGCATGACATAGCCAATGGTGAACAAACTCTATCTCAAAGAAGATGGAAGATGGCGACCAACATGCTAGGTTGTCCTCTAACCTTAATATGGGTATGCCAAGGCACAGACACCTGTAGTCATAAGCAGAAGCACACAGCACAGGAGCATCCCACAGGGGTTGGGGTGGGGGTTAAATTTGTTTAAATGAGAAAAATAATCAAATAGATGGCATTGTTTATCAGGCAGATGACAAAACTGCACAGAGGAAATGTCCTAAGTGACTTTGAAACATTGTAGTGTTGCCAGCTTCTTGAGTCAGCACTGCGTGCCGTCTCACCATTCTGACAAATGACCGGAGAGCACAGCAGCCGGCCAAGCAAGCTAAGTCTGTTTAGAAGTAAAATATCAGCTCCGTAGCCAGAAGGGCTCTTGAAAATGAGTAGCTGAACAGCATTCTGGAGCTGGACTTTTATATCCTGGGAACAGATCAATTAGGTCAGGCACATACGCAAATTAGGTATGGACCTGGGACAAATATGGTTGGTTAGTTCGAATGTACATGGGGAATATTGATTGGTTGATGGACTGACAGAAAATGAACAGGCTTGAAAAAAGAGAGGGACAAAGTGATGCAATTTTCCAGGTGAACTTGGGATGAACAAGGAAGCGAAGAGAGAAAAAGATGTGGTGAACAGCTACATCCTAAGGAGTTCAGGCTCTTTTGGATTTCAGTTCCTGAACTTGAGGATTGCAAAGGGTTTTTTGTAAAACTGTTAAGGGAAGTAGTCACCAGTGATGACCACTCAGACACAGTTTGCAACCAATTGAAAGTCTTTATTCTCAGCATTTAGCTGGAGAGAGAGGTTTGTACAAGCAGGCAGTTTAACAGAAGTTGTTAACTGGGGCATCTTGACCTCAGGTTCCTAGAACAGAATTGGGTAATTTTCCATGGGATTCTCCTCAAGGAGGTCAAATTCTGGTTAAACCTAAAATGGCCTCAGCAAGAATACAAGATGGAGGAGCCTCTGCATTGCCTTGCCCCGTCAACACAAAACCTTAGTGCTTAGGAGCCAACCACATGTTACTCCAGGACATATAGACACACCCCTAACTGTGTATTATAGGGGTGGTGGCTTCTAATTCCTGTCACCAGTGGCAGATACTGTTATCCTGACACTGTCACAAATGTACTTGAAAATTAGACAACTGAGTAATTGTGCTGTCATCCAGAGGCAGGATTCTTTAACATATGTGGGAGTAGACACAAATGGAAGATCCAAGAAATTGTGTTTTAAAGTACTATTATTCACCTGGGTGTTGTGGCATGTGCCTTTAATGCTAGCATTAGGAGGCAGAGGCAAGTGAATCTCTATGAGTTCAAGGCCAGCCTGATCTACATACTTAGTTCTAGGCCAGCCAGGGGTGCACAGTGAGATCACGCCTCCAAACAACAATAACACTTATTCTGGATGTGAACCAAAAGTATAAGCAGAAACTCATGGTGTATTTTATTCTTGAAAAAATAGATATTTTCTGGGCCAGTGAGGTAGCTTATCCAGTAAAGCACTTGTCATTCAGGCTTAACAACATGGATTTGATTACTGGGACTCCATGTAGAGGTAGAACAAGAGAACCAACGCCACAAAGTTGTCCTCTGACTTCCACATACAAGCCATGGCATCTGCACGCCCACACACACACTCATACACATACACACACACACACACACACACACACACTCACATACTTTTAAAAATTTTAAAAATACGTATTTTCTAGCTATGTCTTCTCTGAAAGGTCTAGAAACAAATGATCAATCCAAGAGCAAAAATCAGGACTAAACCCAGACTATGTTTCCTATAAATCAGACATAGGAGAGCTGATCACAGAAGCACACACCTGTAACCCTGGCTCTTGGGAGGTGAGGCAGAAGATTACTAGTTTGAGGCTAGCTTAGGCTACACAGTGAGACTTTACCTCAAAAAATGAGAAGCTGAGACAGGACACAGAGAGAGAGAGAGAGAGAGGGAGACGGAGACAGAGAGAGACAGAGAGAGGGAGACAGAGAGTACCCAGATAGTAGCTTCCTTGTAGGGCATTTGCTTCAAACATATAAGGTCTTGGATTTGATCCTCAGCAGGGAAAAAGACAAACAAAACAAACAACAACAAGAACAAAACACAGAAAATAACTAATTAGGTTCCCATTGGCCAAAGATGATCAGATCTGAGCAACAAAAAGTAATACATCTGTAGTGATTAAAAGCACATCAAATATATTTAGTTCAAATCCATTCTTTAAACATAGTGGATCACCTTGCCCAACATCCTCTTTAAAAGCAACTAATGTTTTCAAAAAATTATTTCATAAAGAAGACTTAAGCCTTTATCAGTCTTCATATTTCAATAGCCAAGTAATTGACAAGACTAATATATGAAGACATAGTGATGGAGCTTTGATGGTCTTTGATTTGATCTTGGCCATGATCATCAACTGCTGCAAGCTTTGTAAAAAGGTATCAGGTATCTCCTTGTAGAAGTGTTCAAGACCACCTATGCTATGCTCTTGGAAGAAGTTAAATTAAACTGGTGTTAAATTATATAAATTATATCAGTATCTAAGTGCCAATTCGTAAGAAACACAAGAACAGAGAGACATGTTAAGCCATTGGCACTCAACCTTCTTAACACTGTGATCCTTTAATACAGTTCCTCATGTTGTGGGGACCCCCTCCCAACCATAAAATTATTTTTGTCGCTACTTCACAACTGCAATTTTGCTACTGTTATGAATCATAATGAAAGTATCTGATATGCAGTTAATCTTAGGGGACCACTTTGAAAGGGTCATTTAACCCCCAGAGGGGTGGAGACACCCCGGTTGAGATAACAGCTGTGTTAAGTATTCTGTTGGTGATTCAAAGCAGTAGAGAAATCCTGTGAGAATTACCCAGTCTCTTTACCCAGGAAAAAAAATAATAATAAAGTGTATATCAAGAGAAAAGCTGTATCTCACTCGAGACTAGAGACATACCAACAAACTGCAAATTAGAGCCTAAAGTAAATTTTAATGTTTTCAAATTCTATTTTTACAAAAATGAAGAAAATGGAGAAATTTTTCAAATGGATCAAATATTTGGTCGTGTGGAAGAATTATGATAATGGTGGTGTAGTGTAAATAAAACAAATTGAAGTATTTGGTGATGACTATCAATACTGGATAAGAATTCTAAGTCCCTACAGTATATTCTGTGATTTGTAGATTTTTACTGTTCTTATAACAAAACTCCAAAAATAAAATGTCTTTAAAAACAATATATGTAGCTTTAAAATGCACAAAACAAGGACTAATGCTCTATTTGTTAGACAAAATTTTTTACCCTTTTTGTAGTACAGGGTTATTTCACATTTTTAAATATCCATCCACTTTTCTAAATGTTTTTCTAGATTTTCAATATGGTTCAATGAAATGCATGTTAGCTGATTAAATGTAGCTGTAGACTCCAGATGTAGCCCTAGACATTGATTCAGGGTCAGAGTTTTTATTTGGTTAATTCAATCACCTCCTAATCCTGGAGCCCTGGAGCTTTAGGGCCTCCATACAATCTAAAATGTTTAAGCCTCCGTGGCTTAATGTTGACTAAGTCACCCTGACTAGGTCACACCTTCTGAACTCAGAGCTGGCTGAACTCAACTGAGTCTTCTGGATTTCTGTTCTGGCTCAAATTCTTTTCTAAGCTGCTTGGTTTAAACTGAATTTCTGAGCCAGCTGACTGTTTCTAACCAAATTCTTCTGACTCCAGCTTACTCTGGCTGATTCTCTGATTGCCTCAGACTGAACTACTCTGCTCGGCTTCAAACTGACTCACTCTTCCCATCTGATACTGACTTCTGCTGAGTTGCCTCTGTACTTCTATGTCTGTCTGTCTGTCTGTCTGTTTGTCTCTCTCTCTCTCTCTCTCTCTCTGAGCTCTCATTGTTCCATACTGCCTCAGTCAGCTTCTCTGCTCTTCAGTCAAACCACTTCATTGTCTCTGTGTCTTGTCCCTCATCTGCCTGCTTCAGACTGCTTGCCTCATACTGCCTGCTATAACTGACTCTGCTGTAACTCACTGCTCTGAACTGAGAGCCTGATTTTATATCATGAGAGTTAAGCATGTCCTCATTCTGACTCACTCTGCTAATTGTTCCTCTGATTGGTTACTTTGCCTGCCATTCACTCTGACTCATCTCAGACATCATTTTTTGTATGACACTGACTTTTTCTGAGCTCTGCTTCCTATGGCTGCTTCTACACTCTGTTTCTGACTTAGGGATTAAAGGTGTGTACCACCATTGCCTTCTGAACACTGGGATTAAAGTTGTGTACCACCACTGCTTACTGAATACTGAGATCAATGCTGTGTACCAACATTCCTAACATTCTTTCTATATTCCATCCTGACCATACAGGCCTCTACATGCAATCCTTTCATATAGACGCCTGGAAGCTAGGCCCTCCCTAGCTTTCACACAGGCCTATTCCTCTACAATTAAAACAGAAGAAAATGAAAAAACAAGAGGGTCATTTGGAGGGGGGAATAAAAAGGAAGTTTGGTTTAAAGGAAGCTCTGTGAGTGTTAGATTCTGAACAATTGTTAATTCTTTACAAGGAAAAACTAGATTCAAAATAGGCAGGAAGGCCTTGTGGAACAAGTCTGACCTTTGCCCTCTTAGCCTGGAGTCAGGCTCGGGTCCTGGTGGCTACAGCAAAAGGAAGCAGTGCATTTAAGTCCTGAACCTTAGAAGATATTCCAAAGTGTGTGTGACCCAGTCCTCAGGAAGACCCTAGGGTGAGTCCCAGATACCTGGCTTCGGTCTTCTAGAGAGACAGAATTAGGACACACACGGACATGAAAGAGCAGAAAGTTGAGCCTAGAATTCAAAAGAGATTCTGGAAATTGCCTCACATTGGATGAACTTCTAATTTGGCTTTATCAGCTGCCGTCATGTGATGCAGAGAAGAACACTAGACTGCATTGACTGACCTAGGGTCCTTGAAGAATGCTGCTTTTTCCTAAGCCAGAAAGTTGGTGGCTGACAAGGACAACGCTCAAGACCAGAGTTGAAAGCAAGCATCCTTAAACTCCGATGGGGTGAGTGCTGTGGCCATCCATCCCCTCAGCTTGTGCAGACTCACAGATGTATGATGGTTAGACTTAAGGCATCTCTCAGCTCCACTGTGGTGCAAAAGCAGTATTGTATTTCACATTCCGGATTTTAACCTTTCCCTAGACTAGCTAAACTCATGCAGACCTAAGTCACGGCTCTACAGCTGCTGTGATCTGTATTAAACTTCACCGTGTTTGTTATACTTGCTCTCACAGATGTGACGTTCCACGCTTAGTCTCTCCTCTAACATAATTTCTATCATCACTATTTCTTAAACAATTAGTCTGCTTCTAGAAGGTGGTGATTGGAAGGCAGTTGGCTGCGCCTCTCTGCATCCTGGAGTTCTACAGGCTTCTTGGCAAGTGCTAGGCAATCCGCTTCCACGTGTTGAGTTGGGTGAGGAAGTTACTGGGTGAGAAGCAAAGGAAATAGCAGCCAACAGTTAAATATTCATCTCCAGTTTGATAAGTCTGATAATCGTAAGCATACTTAAACTCAAAGTAGTTAAAATTAGAGTTCGGCTTTACCCAAGATCAGTTTTAGTCATCTGGAGAGGAAGACGAGGTGGAGGTAAGTGGAGAGCAGAGCAACAGGGAACACGGCAGAATCCCTTTGGGAGGAAGCCTGGCAGGCTCCCTTGTGATTTGTCTCCTCCCTTTGTCCCACAATGCACCACTCCGGAGCTACCCCCAAGCTACACACACTTGAGTCAACTCTGATGCTTTGAGTATCTTAAAAGTGTGTGGGAGTGAGCAAGACTAGGGAGAAAAACACAATAAAAAAGGTGACTTTGCTATATTGCTTTGGTACAACTGTGTGGTGGTTTTCATTCCCTTTGATATTGTATGTTTGATAGGAGATAATCACAATGGTGCTTAGCTGGAGATGGGGAAGCTGCTCATAATGAGAACTAAGATCTAAATGATGGGTAAGTGATTTTTAAGATTTTTTTTTCCCCCAGAATGTCACTTGAAATGTAAATTGAAATAATCAATCTCTCTTAGCAGGTTTCACGAAGTAGCACGGATTTGGGAAAACACATTAGGGTTGGCCTTTTTCAAAACTCCCTCTGCCCTCTAGGGAATCCTTACTTGCCAATTTTGCACAAAGACAAATACACTTCCCCACAGCGCCTCTGACGAGAGATGGCAAACACAGTTCCTTCAGGACTTACAATAAGCAATTTACTGAAAAAAAAAATATATCAAAATGGAAATTTTCTTCAAAGGAAATGGCTTTGTAATGTTTTGACTTTATACTATGTACTAGATCCCCTTTGTAAGGAAGCACGTGAGGTATGAAGTCACAGCGAGACACAATGGACATTAAAGCAACAAAGTATTAATAATTTGTGCTATTGTCAAAACCTACAATAATTATCCTCTAGGGAATGCCCAAACCTCAACTACCACCATCCCAGCCACTGCTGCCTCCCCCCAAAAAAAATCCCATTAATTTTCAAGTTCCTCATTGCAATTCTTCCTTAACGAATGTTATTTATTTATTTGCGATAAAACAAGCGTTCATATTTTCAAATTTAAATTGATGTTCAAAGTTCTATAATGACCTATCATTTTGTTTCACATTGGCTTGTCTGCTATAGGTAAATATTGAGTTTTAAAATATCTTTTACAAAGAAGCACCTAAAGAGTTTCACTGTAGCCCAACGGGCAAACCAGGCAGCAGCTCCAGGTCATTCTTTCTGTCAAATGTCACCATGCAGATCTCTAAGTCACCAAGCAACACTTGGGCCAAAATCACGGACAAACCCAAGCACAGGTTTGTAAAATCACTCAACAAATATTCAAGCTTGAAAAAAGCTTGAACAGAATGGGGGTGTGGTAGGGGTAGATCCCCATCAACCTTGATAAGAGCCTAGAATTCTGACCACTGAGGACTTCTTTGTCTGAAACAGCTGTTTCTCAAAGTTCTTCATCCAAGAATCTCAGAGTATATACAGACCTAACCCAGAGAAGTTCACCAAAAGCAAAAATTTGTTTTCTTTTTCTTTTTTTCCCCTGAAATATATGGGGTAATTTTTCTTTCTACGGAACCATAAATCACTATTTTCATACATAAAAACAATATTTAAGTCATTTTGAAGCTCCAGGAACATGTGCTGGGCTTATTTTATGAGTCTTTCCCTAAACATAGGCAGCCAGGTAAACTTGGGTTTGAGGCTCTAAAAAGCCCCAACAGGGTAACATGGAAATGGTTCCTGCTAAGAGGTATGTATTAGTGTTGATTTTTATCAGTTACTAACAGCTTGACATGTGTAGTTGATCAGAACTGGCCAGTCTTCTAACAAGGCCTGGCTGTCATGAAACCCAAACAGAGTAAATTTTCCAGCAGAGACACAAGAAGCCAGGGAAAAGCAAGAGGATCTGGATTTATGGGTGGTGTAGGTGCCAGGACAGAGAAGAGTGCCATAGCACTAAGAGGTGGCAAACCTGAAGTCCGAAGGGATATTTAAAAAGAGATTTCTGCCAGAAGAATGGAGAGCCCAGAGATAAACTTTTCCCGCATCTTATGTTTATGGAGGCCACCCTGCTGGTATCACCAGGAATGAAAACATAAACATTGGCTTCAAGCATAATCACTGCACTGAGACTGACAGTGGCTAGCATAGGCTCCTTGTAATGGTTCTCAGGAAAGTAGAACGAGAGATAAACACTCCTTCCCATCCACGGCCAGGTTTCCTTTCCACCATTCCCTCCAAACACTGACAGTCACAGGACGTCGTTTCCTAGGCAGTAAAATGTGCTAGTTGTCTGGTGATTAAAACTAAACAAAGCTAAAGAAACAAGCTAGCATGATACCCTGAGTCCATCCCCAGCACCAGGGAGAAGACAAGTGACTGTAGCAATCATCATCATCATTATCATCGCTTTCTTATTTATAAAATAGAACCAAGAAACACAGAGGGGAGCCTATGCCACGCCATTAGTAGTTTTTCTAAATAAAGACAAACTTAGATCCCCAGAAAAAAAAAAGTACAATAGCCAATTACAGATTCATAAGCCCAAAGAGTTGCATAAAAGACAATGCCTGGAATAGGGGCTCTAGGGAGGCCCTTAGAGATCTGTGATAGTCACATTACCAAGGACTAAATAAACAAGAAAATAACATGGCGCCTGAAGCCTGAGGTTTACATAACACAGTGTGTTAAACTCACTCTGGATGGTACAGCTGCTTATATCCTTAGATAGACAATAGAAGATGAATCCATTTTCTCCCTCCCTTTTCTATCATCCCTGAGCGTTCTCCACATTCGGGGCATTTTTTTCCTCAGAAGATAACACACTCTCTGGTATTAGAAGCAAAATGCTTTGCATTTTCTCCTGTCAAAGTTGAATCCTAATGTCCTCGAAAGCCAGGACCTTTCTAGTTACTTCTTTGTTCCCAATGGCTAGTGCTTTTTGTAGAAGGGATACCAAAGATTCTCAAATCAGTTTTGTAGTCACACATGGGGTGCCACAGAGGACATCACAATGCAAAATGTCACAAAGTAAAACACATATACACACACACAAACACACACAGACTGGTCTAACATTCGATTCATGACTTCATCCGCTGATCCCTGTGTTTAACAGCAGGGCACGAGAGTAACCCTCTAACCCAGCATATTCTGACCAGAGTCTGAGCTGCTCTGGCAAGAGAGCTTGCAGCCTGGGCTGCACCTCCTCCCCATCCCTACCCCACCCTCCTCATCCCCAGCATCTCAGGGGTTGCTCTCCGACTGGCTTATCTCACACAGATCCTGGTTTAGCTAATTCTCCCACTCACCATCTTCTTTTCTCCTGTATATACACATACCTATGTCAACGAGGCTTTTCCTCATTTATTATTGCCCAGTTATGGAAGAAAAGATTTAAAAGCCTGAGTCTGTGATATACGCTGTGATTTCAGGACTAAGACTCAGTGCCCTTCTGTTCCCTGGTTAGGAAGGCTGGGAAGTCCAGGACTTTTGAGGGAGTGCTTCCCTGGGAATTGTTTCTTATCTGCCCATTCCTGGGAGTGGCCCACATCCACACACTGGTCCATGAGAAGACCTGTACCTTGCTGCTTTACCTTAAAATAAGACAGCCCTGAAGGGCTGTGCCTGCTCTCTGGCTCCTGATAGCCTCAGCTGAGCCCTTCCTTTCCCTAGAGGAGTTGACTCAGAATTGGGTCTCCAGTAAATTGCTTTATTCCAGAGTCCAGTTCCAGGAAATTGACCTAAAGTATCTCTAACTTCTTTTTCAACTTTTTGTTTTTATGTATACGAATATTTTGTCTGCGTGTATTTCTGTGCACCGCATACCAAGAAGAGGGCATCAGATCCCCTGGATCTGGAGTCACAGAGGGCTGTGAGTCACTTCTCTTAACCACTGAGCTATCTCTCCAGTCCATTTTATTTTTTCTTGTAACAGGGACTTACTGTATTTTCCAGGCTGGTCTCGAACTCCTAAACTCAAGCAATCCTCCCACCTCAGCCTTCTGAATAGTTGCATACTACTGAGCCTGGCATCTCATGTTTATCTAATTAACAGGGTCATTATAAAAAGCCATGTTTTATAATTAACTTATTAGTTTGATTGTTTTCCATTGTGAATAATAAATTTGTGGATGCCATCTTTGCCTCCCAAAGCACAGAACTCAAAGCTGCTTTTCTTTGCAGGCATACATTAAGCCGCCTAAATTTGAACTCAAATAGATTTCCATGAGCTTTTTGTTTCTTTTATTACTGCTGCTAGCAGGGAAAAAAAAAATGTTTTGAAGTTCAAAACAACTGTCTTTGAAACAAACTCTTGGAACCCAACCTGTCTGTAAGTAAGAGCTCTTGATCACTTCAAATAATTGGCTTTAGGAACGGAGAGAAGCCTCACACCACAGCAGGGTCTGCAAACCAGGCCTTCAGTTTTTCCTGCAAGAGACAGCCAGCCAGCAGCTTTGCTGCATAATGGCATAAGGTCCCAGCTGGACTACAGCCGGCAATTCCTCTGACTCCAGCTCACTGCCTGGACCACACCCACACCAACTGTCTGAACTGCCCTCTTGGGGGCCAACGAGAAAGTGAGGCCACCATACAAGGGGCAGCTGGCAAAAGTCTCCAGTGCTTATCAGGGCATCTGAGGACGCCAATGCATCATCCTAGAGTTCCTCCACACCCCTCTTCGGGAGGTGAACTTAGGGTTGAACATTTCGTTAGATCTTTGAGTGATTTCAAAATTTTTTATCAACAGTAGTTTCTCAGAAGCCAGAGTTATAAATTAACAAGCCCAGAGAAAGACTAAAAATGACAAGAACTACAGATCATAGACATACCAGTTCATACAGCCAAACAGAGACAAAGAACCCCACAGATAAAAATACTAAGAAAAACGAATTTTTAGTTCTGAACACACAAAGAGGGTGGATTGAGAGGACAGCAGGATTAGCCAGAAACTGCTTTCTTCGAGCATCTTTTGAAAGTATTAACTGGGCAGTGTGGTGGTACAGCTGTTAATCCTTGCACCTAAGAGGCAGAGGCAGAGGCAGGGGGATTTCTGTGAGTTCAAAGCCAACCTGGTCTCCATAGTTAAATTCTAGCCCAGTCAGGATTACATAGTGAGACCTTGTCTCAAAAAAAAAAAAAAAAAAAAAAAAATTGCAGTTAAATGATCATGGTGCAGCACGTCTTTAACCCCAGAACAAGAGATGCCAGGGGAGGAGGGTCTTTGCTAGTTACAAGACAGCCAGGCTTAGATAGACAGATTCTGTCTCAAAAAATAGATGGTAGATGATAGACAGATAGGTGATAGATATATAGATAGATAATAGATAAATGATAGATAGATAGATAGATAATAGACAGATAGATAGATAATAGATAAATGATAGATAGATAGATAGATAATAGACAGATAGATAGATAATAGATAAATGATAGATAGATAGATAGATAGATAGATAGATAATGTATCAACTGCACAACCAATACATCCAGATGAATGAATGAATGAATGAATGAATGAATCAGATGATCATATGAAGACCTAAACCCACTGCTGGGTGAGAAGCCTCAGAAGAGCGGGAAAGTAGAAGCCCCCTCAGGCAAGAGAGACATTCCAGGCGGAATAACCCTTCTCCTGCAGAAAGCAGAAGGCACACTTCCAATCCTGGTAATAAAATCTAGGAGTTTCAGGCCGCTGGATTTGTGTGGGAACAAGGAGATGACCTGAAAGAATTCCCTTTCCTGGCACAGGGGATAAAATTATATTTTAAACAAGGATACTTGTCACTTCCATTTATTATCCTGATCAGAGGATGGGGCTTCTCAACCCTCTTCCTTTTCATGATTATCATCTTCCTAAGTAAGAAAAACAAAGTAAATTAAATTAAACTCAACTTCTCCTCAGGGACCAGCTCCATGATAGAGCATATGCTTTTCACGTGTGAGGCCCTGGGCTCACTCCCTAGCAACAAAATTAATTTGGGCATAAATAAATTCTCTCTTACTCTAAAAAGCAAGAGTTAGTTTGGTAGGATTGAATTTTGAGGGCTTTAAATTGTTTTAGTTGATAATGGATGTGTTAGGCTACTGGGTCCTAGGGACAAAGATGCCAACAGAGCCATTAAAGCACAAAATAATTTGAAGTTAGTTTTAGTAAAATTAATTGAATTTGTTTTACAATGCAAGACAAATTACCAAATATCTCAAGGATGCTTCACAGAAATCATCGGCTTTCTCTTGTTTTGAATTGTCATCGGGATTTTTTTTTAAGTTCTCCAATATACATCGAAACATATGTGCTGCTCTCTAGAGTTTTCGCACACGTGCCACTTATGTGTGTCATTGCATACGTTTATGTAGAATAAGAAATGAAGAAATTCTTTTCTGAGAGACATCTATGAAAAGAAGTTTCTAAAGACACAACCTCTTCATCTCCCAGCTTAGATATTAAGTAATCCTATTATATATTAAATACCCAGTGATGTACTATATCACAATTAAGCTTTGACACACATTCAAAAAAATGTAAAAGATTCACACAAAGAAAGGCATTTTGACTTCACAAATAATAGATGTATAGAATACTGACCTTTTTTCTACATTTGAAAATTAAACAACAAATAGAGGAGCAAAAACACGAGACTTTAGACCCACACTACTTAAAAGGGTTGTCTGTAAACTAATTTAAACCACAAATTATTTGTTCCCACCCACAATTAGCTGGGGTACAACCCAGTTTCATCAGGTACCTGGTTTAAAGACGGAAAACTTCAAGGAAGGAATTAAGGTGTTGACACTGTTTCTCACCAGTTTCTTGTTACAGATAAGTAACAAAGGGATCGCATCCTGCCTACCAAATGGATCACACACTGGCCACTTTGAAGAACATGGATTTAGGGAATGAGAAGTCACAACACTAACCAAGCTGCTGGTTTGAGGATGGCAGTACAATGACTCTATCTTCTTTAGAGAGAGGAGAATTTATCCCACCATTTTTGTATAGGTATCATAGTCACCCTGCCTCACGCTCCCATCCATCTATTCTCTCAAGACCCAGGTGTGAACCCTGAGGACCCAGGCTTCCAGAGAGTCTAGGAATGCAGACATCATGAGTTGTACCATGTCTCTTTCATCCTAAGGGGCAAGATAACATCATCTTAGTTCAAGCTTTTATTTGTTTATTATTTTATAAAGTCTAAAAATGTTGATCTCTCTGTGAGAGCTGCTTACTGCTGCTAAGAATATGCCTTCATGCTATGTCCTCACATGGAGGAAGGGATAGAATGACCCAGACAACGATCTGAAGCTTCTTTTTAAAGGTATTAACCACACCTTAAAACTGCATCTCATGATATCATCTTGCTGGTTAACTTTCCTTATCAATTTGACTAGGTTTACAATCACCTAAGAGACAATGAGATGCATTTTTATGTATCTATGAAGGCTGTTCCCAGAGAGAAGTAACTGAGATAGAAAGATTCACCCTCATATGGGTCACACCATCCTATGAGCTGAGTCCCAGATACCAGTAAGGGGTGAGAATGAGAAAGCTAGAGAGTACCAACACACCCCCTCTTTCTCTGCTTCTTTTTTTCCCTCAATATGAGTCGCTACCAGCACTCTCCCACTGATAGGAACCAAGTTTCCCCACCACGCCTTCCCTGCTATGATAAAATACTATAAAACCATGAACCAAAATAAGGACATTTCTGCCATGTATTTTGGTTGCAAAAACAGAAAAATAACAAATACACCACCACAGCAAAGACTGAGTTTCAATATAACTTAATAGACAGACATTCAAATCACGATACTCTGCCCCTGCCAAGACATACTCAAACCGCAGCTTTGATTAACATAGTTCAGGAAATAAGACGCCGAAAAATATTAGCTTAGTCCACTTACTCTATTCCCCTTTTGAAGATATGTTTTTAGGAGGATTCATTGGCAACAACACAACCTACATTATGGAACCACCTATTCATTATTTACTAAGTAAATAACACAGTTGTAAATATAGAACGGTTATTAGCATGACACTGGCATTCCCTGCCATCCCCTTCTCGGTACGATCCACATGTAGCTGAAGGAACATTTTGTGATCCTTTTCCCAGCAGCTCCTTTGTTCTCCCACTGCTATACTCCGTCAATCCTTCTCGGCTTCCTTCTGAATTTGCATCTAATTCTGTTCTACAACATGACTTGCTCCTTCCAGGACTGATATTCCACGTTCATTGCCTCAATATCTATTATTGAAGGCCTACTGTGTGCACACATACTACTGTGGACAGTAGGAGTACAAGGGCGAAGCAGAAAGAGCTGTGTCCAGATCTTCTAGGATCAGGCAGCAGGAGAGAAAAAGGAAATGACTTTTTGAGTTTTGAAATGCCTGTGTTTGTGTCGAGTACACAACACTAATAGAACTCAGGGAATTACCAAAATAAAACAACATGAGGTAAGAAAGGGACATCCTGGAGGGTATGGGGGGGGCAGGGTTCATGTGAGGAAGGGGCTGGAATGCATTGCATATATGTTGTATTAAATTGTCAAGGAATACATTAAAGTTGTCCAGAGAAAGAGGGAGGAGAGACAGTCAGACAGAGAACCAGAAGTCGGTTCATGAAATAAAAGATACAATACTCCAAGTGAAAGCCAATGAGGTCCAAGCAGGGTCCCAGAACCTACCCAGCCAGTAACTGTGAGTGGCACCTGAATTTCAACAAACCTTCATCTGCCGCATCAAACTAAGACTATTGTAATTTGAGTTTCACTGGTTTTACTTTTATTCTGAGTTTGCATGTTTGTTCCAGTTTCACAGAAGAGCTGTAAGCATCTGGGCTTAGCCCTAGTTTTTTGTTTATACTTACCTAAGTAACATCACCGTTATATTAATCTAAACTGTTAACAGTAGAACTAAGGAAAACTGTTCCTCTTGCTCACATAAGCTTTGGAGATAACTTGTTACATTAGTGGTGGTCATTTGGCCACCGATCCCAGCTCCAATTGGCGGACCTACTGGTGAGATGGTCTCACAGTTGAAGGAAATAGTCTTTGTTGTTGTTGTTATCTAGAGACTTGAGGGGGCTCTGTGAGCAGTGACTATAAACTTCCTTCAAATTTATCAGTGAAAATAGTCAGCTAAGAGTTGGCAAACATCTAAAAACAATATAGTGGACAGGAAAACCCAATGCCTTGGGGAGCAGGGGAAAGCCTGTGCTTTTGTGATAACAGGAGACTGTGCGAGCTATCTAAAGACTGTTGCAGTCCTAGAGGCATGACAACAGATCTAGAAAGCAATACTAAAATCTACTCCCCATCTCTCTCCCCAACCCAAAAGCACAGGAGGAGAAGAATGGTTTGCCTTGCATGGTTTCCAAATACTTGCCCTCAGAGGCAGACAGGTATGTGGAGATGTGTTCACTAAATGAGGAAGATGGGTGTGGGATTTACACAAACACACGGGAGTATAGCTCATTCGTTGCCCATTATCCTTCCCCTTTCCCAGAAGGAACTGTTCTTTGTTCTAAGATGGAACTCCCAGCTTTTTTTTTTTTTTTTTTTTAAACCGTAGAAGAGTCCTGCACTATATTAGCTCCAAACATGTTCAAAGTCAACTTTCCAGATGAAGAGTCAGGAATATCCATGACTTCTGGCTTCCAAAAACACCAACTAATGTGAAATAATGTTACATGTTAACATTTTTAATACAAACACATAGCCTCATAGTTTTTATCCTAAAAGGTCACTTCATGTTCTGGACTAACTACATAAGTATGAACACAAAATTAAAATACAAGGGATTAATGCATCTTGTTTTTTCTCTAAAAACCAGGTACACGTGGGTTTGCAAGATGGCTCGGTGAGCAAAAGCATTTGCTGAGCAAGCTCACGGATTTGAGTTCCATCTCCAAAATCTATGTGAAGCTGGAAGGACAGAATTGACTCCAGAAAGCTGACCTCTGAACTCCACACACATACCCACATACACAAACAAGATTTAAATTATTTTTTAAGTTTGCCTTAAAAAAAAAAAACTGGCTATACCAGTTAAAACAACATTTTTTTTTTTAACTTAATTTGGTTTCACTTCCTGACAGCAGCTCCCAAACATCCTTTGCTGAATGCCTTTCTAGATAATTATATACATGCTGAGACAAAACAATACACCTGGTTCTCTCTCTCCCTCTCTCCTTCTCTCTCTCTCTCTCTCTCTTAAATAAATTTACAATGTTAAAAAGAAAATTAGGAGAGCAAAGGAATCAGGAATTAGAACACTTCCCCAGAACAATAAGAAACTCTTGCCTAAAATCAGCTGTATTATGTCATTAAAATTTAACACATGAAGCTTTTTCATTTATATGAATCTGAAAGCTCTAGGAAAACATTTGTTAATAAGCAGGTAATCATCACTGGCTCTATTTACCTAGGGATTTTTTTAATGATGAATAGGTCTAACTATGAGCTCCCTTCTTAAGAAAATATAGATGTTAATAGATTGAAGTTGAGGCAACTACGTGCTCTCCCTTGTTTGAATAACACTCAGTGACTGTTTTTTTAGCCATTGGGGAAATAGCTTAATTTTATTCTAAACAGAGTCCTACTGAGAAAATAATACAAGACACTCTTTTGTTTGTCTGGGGATTTAAGAGCTGTGGAAGTTCGTATAGGTTTCATGAATGAAAGAATCACACTCTTTCTTCCCACAGATAAGTTAAATTAGCTGCTCCCTAAATCAAAACATGGTGTGGTACAAACTGGGGTCTCCATGAAGCACATTTCTGACGTGCTCTTCATGAATACGTGTTTTCAATTCGGCACACTATTCATCTAGGCTTAGCAAATAAGCCCCTTACCTGCTCCCTAACTCTCTACTGAGATGTTTTCTTTCTGCCTTGTAATTTGTGGTGGCTTAGCAACTGATAAATGAGCCCTTGCTGGAACACCATTGATTTGACCATTAAATAATGCCTAGGGAACTGTTTAGGGGGAAAAAAAAAACGGGTTCAACAGAGAGGACCAGAGCCATCACGAAAGCCCCTCGGTAGGTTCAAAACAAGAAGTCTAGCTCAAAAGTACAGCCCACCTAGCATGGCTGTGCTTAGGTCCTAACCTGAATGTGGAGTGACATCCCATCACCACCCTAAGTCGCCTCCAGAGCAGGGTCTGATCCTCACTATTCCCTCTACATGCATCCCACAAACATATGTGAGCCGAGAAATAGCAGATCCTTAGCTTCTCTTTGTCCTTTGAAGTTAGGTTAATTTCAGACATGATTTTACAATGGGAGAGTTGAAATTGTGATGCCTTTTGCCTTTTCAGCTTACTGAAATATGGTAGCAATCTGATTTAGTTCTTTAAAAAACTGATGGAGAAATGGCTCTCTCAATACTCTGCATTTTTAGAGGCGGGATTTTTCCTATGTTCACAGAAATATAGATGCTGCTGCCCAAGAAATGAGAGCTGTGAGTGTTCAGAGGGTTCTATTCTCAGGATATTGCCCCAAACAGACCTAAAATTTCAACTTTTCAGATTCAAACAGCATAAATAGGTAGAATTATCAAAACTCAAACTAATGCCTTTTTTTACAACTCCCCCCTCCCCCAAGATTAAAAGACAGCAAATATATGTTTTTATCATACAAAGTTCTATGGAGCAATCCCCTACAGGCAGAGTGAAACAAACCATAAAGTTATCTCAAGCATGCACTCATTAAAGTGGGCTCATTAGCCCCATGTTACTCCTTGATTTGATAATGCTGTCAATTAAAATGCTGTATACCCAGTTTGGAAATGTGTGGACTTTTAATGGTTTCCATTTTGGAAACAAGTCAATATATTGCTGAAACAGGGCTCATTAATGGCAAACAGTCAACAATAAATTACATTGACTTCACCCAAATCCTGCTCATCCCTCTGAGAGTACACTTAAATCCTGGCTTTTCTGTGGAAAGTCTTCCAGAAACTCTAGTCTACAGGGCCCTCTCACTCCTCCCCACTGTCAAGGAACCTGAAATTTGTAATTAGTTGCCAACAGTCTGGGAGCATCTCTATACTGTTGCCTTGAGATCATTTCCTACCTCAGATAGTATTTTACTTCTTTGTCCCTACATTTAACTTATAAACTAGATCTTCCCTCTCAGGGATCTCTGTTGTGGTGTCTCAGGATGACAAGGGGCCATATTCATTGGTGTAAACCCTTCCAGCCTCAGCAGAGGGAACCACCTTCATGGCAAGTGCCATACAGGACAGTGGAACCTTGAGCGTCTGAGCTCGGGTGTTTTTATTGATCCCAAACTCCTCAAGCGTTCTACTTACTGATAGTACGTGCAGATTTAGGGCAATCAAACATCTCCCACAAAAATCCAACACGTGCAGACAACACAAAGCACCAAGACCTAGGCAGCCCCTCACCCAACAATGCACAAAACAATTATTTTATGCACAAGTAAAAATGAACTTCCACAACAGACCCCTATCCACAGTTCATTGTGTTCCCTTCTCACACTTTTTTCATTCAAAACAGTTTTACTGCAATGTGACATAGTAGGGGAGCAGACACAGTAAGGCATCTTAATCGGCCCTTTTCTTCAAGGAGTCTATTCTGGTAGGAGAAAAGACACAAACATAAAACTAAGTAAAAGAACATGCCAGGGCTGGAGAGATGGCTCAACAGTTAAGAGCATTGGCTGCACTTCCAGAGGACCTGGGTTCAATTTCCAGCACCCACATGATAGCTCACAACTGTCTGTAACTCCAGTTCTAGGGGATCTGACACCCTCACACCAATGCATGTAAAACAAAAGTGTATAAATTATTTTTTAAAGGCTGGAGAGTATATGGCAAGGGGGCTCTGAGAGAAAATGGACAATGGAATCAATTACACAGAAATGTGAAGGGCCACTTTAATAATAAGATGTCTATAAATACCTATTGAGACAAACTGATACTTTCTGTAGCTTTTACAACAAGTATTTATTATTATTTGGTTTTTTTTTTTTTTACTTCCTCATGTCTGCATAAGATAGGTATTTACAGAAATTTTCACCCATTCAATCCATAAATACTTGGCACACATCTGAAAGTATGTCACCACTGAACTTAGTGTCAGGGACACAAGGATGGACAAGACTCATACGGTCTTGTTGTGTGCACATCTGTAGGAGTGTGTATAAGTGAACAAACAGCTGCAAATTGTGCTAAGTGTCCTGAAAAATACCCAGGGGGAGTTGAAATAGAGAGCAGTAGGAAGGAAATTGCTTTAGCCAAAGTTGTCCAGGGGGTTTTCTGAGAAGCCAACTACCAATGCATGGAGGAAGGATTGTTCCAGGCTTGTGTAAAATAGTCCTAAAACAACCAAAGCCAAAGAAAAATCTTTAGAGATACAACTTTATGTTTCTGGAGGCAAGAGTTTCAGAAGGAATAACATGCGATTTCTTTTACAGTTCTGGGATCAAACACGGAGCCTTATTCCCATATTCTGCCATTTTGCCGTTTGAGATAAGGTCTCACTGTATAGTTTAAGCTGGCCTCCTGCTCCAAACCCTCTTGTCTCAGCTTCCCAAGTGCTAAGATTACAGGCATGTGCTATCATGCCTGGTGCCATGAGTCTCTATATGACAGCAGAATACTAAGTTACTCCTAGGGCTGATTTCCTGTATGCTCAATGTTATCCAGGCAAAGAGGAATGGACCAAACCTAATGCAGACAGTAATATACCCACTTGGATATTTACACACGCATCCCAGTCTTTTCTGTGTATGCATGTGATCTGCACTGATCATTCACTGACACTGGTATTTGAAGCCAATTTTCCTTTCATCCACCCAACAGTGTCAAAATGAACTATGACCATCATATTCCCCTTTGCTTAATTTTCATGTTGACTCTGGAAGGTTTAACCTTTAATAGCAGGAAGAAACGATGACAGCAAGTGGATCGTTCTGACAATCCAGTGTCATTCTTCTTTACGATACGCTGGCTGACGATGTATCATACATCTTTGGATTGCTGGCTTCAAGAGCAAAAATTTTAAATAGAATTTTCCTAAAGGAAAGGAGACAGTGTTACTTTTTCCTCCTCTATCACTTTTGCTCTGATCTTAGAAGCCTAGATCTGGCTGGGCAAAGCCTCCTTATCTAGAAGAGCAGAGTATGCCAGGGGTCAAAGACAGCTGAAGACCTAGCAGGAAGCTGCCTGGAAGTCAGGTTCAGAAAACCTATAGGTTTTCTGTGCTTTCAGTGCTGGTTGCGACATGTACGGGATCTGGGTGTCTGGCTCTAGATCCACAATTAAGACCTGGGGTGAAGGGAGGGAGGGGAAATACAGTCAGCCTCGGACATAGGAGAATTCAAATATGGGAAACGGTCAAGGAAGGCCTTAAGCACAAAACCAAAGTTTTGGAATTGCGACAGAAGGCCAGGGACAGGAAAGTAACCACAGAGACCCCAGGGTGCTGAGTTGAAGTCAAATCCTGGACCAGTGTTCAATTGAAAACATCTGATTAATATATTGAAAAGGCAACATTCTGCTTAGTAATTAGATACTCCTCACAGCAGCTCTGCCTCCCTCGCCTTCACTCTCGGCTGGAGCCACTTACCCTTCCTCCCTGTAAGCTATGAACACCGACATCTTTCCTCCCAATACCTCTAGCCCACAAGTCAATGAGCTTCTTCTGAAGCGCTCCAACCCACTACACATGGAACGCCTGTTGGCAACTCTGGCCTCCCAAATCAGTCCCCTAGCACCCTCTCATTATGCCTGCTCATCACCTTTACCCTAAAGTTGTCCCTGTGTGGCTGGCTTTCTGTCACAAATGCAGTCTCAGCTGTAGGTTAAGGCCATCAACCAGTTAATGCACAACACACACATGAATGAGAACACACACACATATACACACACACTCAAGTTAAAAGTGATAGGTGACACACATGCAGTGGCATGACCGTTATGGGGGTAACCAACCACTTGGGATTCGAGGCCTGCTGCGCAGAAGGAAACCCGTAACTGGTGCTCTAACCCAGGTCAAAACCTGTACCTTGGGAGCTCACAGACCCTATGAGACAATTACTGATGTTTAGCTAAATAGTCATAATGTCAAACTGCCTTCTAAATAACTATGTTTATATCCTCACTGAAGGGTGATTCTTCATGCTAGTCAAAGAAGCCTCTCTTTGCAGTGAACAGCAGTGAATGAAAGACTCGTGGCTACCCAGATGCTGAGCGTAAGTGGTAGATGAAGGCTCATTTTTAAAGAAGTCAAGTACGCCATCCCCTTCTAAGGCTGGGGGGACAGGGAACAACACAGAAAAGGAGACAGAAAACTTGTGATAGCTGAAAGATAAGGAGAAGGGCAGCCAAGTCCTGTTCTCTCGATAGAACACAGCCGACACCATCACGAACTCAGCGCATCTGTAGTTATTTTCACTTGACCTGCATAGCGCAAGCACTCTCAACAGAGGATGAGGAAAGGACGGACAGGGCCGTACTGTTAACTGATGAACTATTAGCTACTGATGGACTCTGGGAAAGAGGGCGCCATTGTGTTTTGGTATGTACCCACTGGAGCAACCACCAGGCTGCAATGGATCGTTCCAATTCCATGCTCCATGGTCAGTCCTGGTCAAACCCAGAAGGACAAAATGAAATGAGAAGACTTGAATGTAAGAAAGAGTTAGTAAAGAAAAGGGAGGCTGGACAGGGGAGGAAGAGAATTGAGAGAGGACAGGGGTGAGAACAATCAGAATTATGTGCAAAGATGAAATTATCAAAGACAAACTGAATTAATAAAAAAAGCATCCACATATTGATAATGAAGTGATGGGAATGACATAAAAATATCAGCTGTGAAACGGTTGAAATATAAACAAATCTTAATTTTTTAAAAAAAGGAAAAACATTTAGCTAAGTGATTCTCAAGCTCCAGCATACATGATAAGGAGAAAATAGAAATTCCAGATCTCAAGACCCACTCTGCCTGGATCAGGACCTTTTAAGGGTGGGGCCCAACATCCATGACTTTAACAAGCATCTTTATGATCCCTAAGCACAGTAGATTTGCAGACTCTGCTCTGACCCATTTCTAAAGCAGGATCAAGCTTTTGTGGCTTGCTAGAGACCTGCTGCCCGCTGAGCCTACTTTTCCAGATTCTTTTACTGCTGGATCTAACCGCCAAGACTTTAGAGGAAACTGAGGAGGAGGAGGGCAAAGAGTACTGCAAAGACAATTGAGATCAAAGATAAATGAGCAGAGAATAGTGGCTCACGCTGCGATCCCAGCACTTGAGAGGCAGAAGCAGGAAGACTGCCTTGAGACCAAGACTAGTCTGGGCTATCGTGTGAGACTCTGTCTCAAAAGCAAAATAAAATAGAAAATGAACAGGAATGCGATGTTACGTAGAACATAAACCAGTCTTTTTCCTGGACCGTGTGAAGTAGTGCTCTCATGAAATTTTTTACTGTTAAACAGGTTTAACAAACTTTAAAAAGTTTGTGCTTTCTTTTCATGAATAAGAAGGTATGAAATATTATCTGTGAAATGTACTTTTCTTGAGTCCCTGTAGCTATTTATTATTCAAGATAACATCACATAGAACAAATGAAAAAGAGATGATTGTGAAGAATTATCTGTGAGAATACTTCTGGGAGAAAAAAAAAATCTATGTGTGGAAAAATGTAAAGAGTTTAGAGTTCATGAAGAATCAGCTAAAATAGTGCTCAGAACAAAATTTATCAGAAGGTAATAAAAGTTTACAACCGTATGTAATACTCAAAATAAATGGAAAGACTCAATACCAGTATATCTGCTTTCTTGCCTTTAAAAAAATCATGAAACTTAAGCTCTGTGCCAGCCATTCCCACAATCCCTGGCATGATCAATGGTCTATGACCTCTGCGGAAGGCCTCTCCCTTCCCCCATTCTCCTTCCTGAGTTAGCAAAAACATGTTTGTACATCTGGATGCTCCGGTCAAGCAGTGGGCTTGGTTAAGTGACTGGTACCGCAGGTTGAACTCTCCTGGGGTGAAAATTGTGTACTGATGAAATGAACTCACCCAATAAAGGAAGGAAGATTCAAAATTCAGGGAAACTCCAATCTAAAACACCAAGTTTACAGAGTTACAGGTCCTACATTTGTAGTCAGTTTCCTGTCTGTCAAGACAATAGAAAGATCAGGAATTTAAAAAAAAAAAAAGTCTAAGGGGAGCAGCTTTTTATTGCTACTAGGTTCTTGAATGGTTGGGGATAGGATTGAACACGGTATCAGTCGATATTCTATTGCTGTCACAAAATAGCTGAGGCTAAGTAACCTTACAAAGGAAAGTATATTTAGTTCGTGGCTCTGAAGGTCCAAGGGCAGAGCACTGGCATAAATTTGACTCTGCAAAAAGCATCGTAGCAAATGGTATGCCAATGGTGAGAGCAGAAGCAAGAGGAGTGATAACATCAAAAAATTCAATTTTGTTGAGGAGGTAAGAAGGAACAAAAACAACTTCCCATTCACTAGACTCCAACTCTTAAAGGTCCACCACCTCCCGACATTACCACACTGAGCACCAGGCTCTCAACATTTGGACCTTTGGGGAACAGTCACAAGTTCTATCATAATGACGGCAGATACCCACCAGTTAACCTTCCCAAATCACGGCACTGCTGTGGTACCTGGCTCCTAGAACACCTTCAGTGACCCTTCATTTTCTGTCCATTTAAGGGACTTCAGTCTCTGGTGCTGTTTCCTTTCTTAGCTATCTCTATTCCTTCATTCAAATAATGAATAACTTTTGCTAAGTTTCTACTATGTTGAAGATTATCCTAAGAGCCAGAGTTAGGACAATAAAGTATCAATGGTTTATATCTCCACCCAATTCCCAGCTAGAAACAGCTAGAAAACAACCGCTTATATGTCTGGTAAGTGTTTTGACACTCTGTGTCCAAAATTGATTTTTCCCTTTCATTTCTTCAGATCCATACCTTAGACAACACCCTCAAGTTCCCTCTTTTACTCTCATATCCCACATCAAATCAACTTGTCTGGCTTCCTCCACCTTCAGATACAACCATGATCCAATCAATCCACCAGCTTCACTGCCACCATGACCCAAGACGCCATCTTTTCTTCTTGGGTTATTGTTCTCTAGCCTCCAAACAATCTTCCTGCTTCTACCTCCTGCTCTTTTATAGTCTCAGTACCCAGGAAAAATTGTCATTTATATTCTAATGTGTTGAGCTGGATCTATAGTCTACCACCTTGCAATTTCATGCTTGCTTTACATCTGAATCAAGATGAAATCCAAATGATAGGATTCCATTGTATCACCTACCAGTAGTGTTTCTTGGGCCCCAAATGCTTTTCACTCTGCTCCTATCAGATACTTCTCAAATACACCGTGTCCCAGCTTGGACCTTAGCTCTGTCTCTATCCTATCTATTCTATTTGTTTTTCAATATTGTACTTCTTGCCATTTGACATCTTTCTCTTGTACTATTCAGTATTTCAGTGTCTATCTCCCACACACTTGATTAGAAGCCACAGGAATCCAGAAACTCATTAACTTTCCTCATGGCTGTGCCCTCTCCACATAGAGTAACGCCTAGTATGCACTGTACTTGATGAATATTTATCAAGTCAATGACTTAATTTGAATAGACTACTGTTTTTCCTTCCCCGTCTTCAAGTTCCTGTACTTGGAAAAACCTTAATTATTTTTAGTTGCCTCTTCAGGGTGTCTACTCAGCACATGTTGGAGAGTAGATTCCTAGAGCAAACGCTCACAGTACTCTACCAGCTGACTGAACAATTGAATGGACGGATGGACGGTGGAATTCCCCAAGCCTCTATCCACTGGTGCTTCATGCTTACACGTACGTAACTAATCATGATTTCTTTAGCAGCCAATTGGCTTTCTGAATATGAAACTTTACTTCTGCTCTAGCTGAGAGTTGAATCTGTCCTTCAGCCCACCCAACTCGTGTTACCCAGAATCCCTCACTACATGCAGAGGGCTCTTTCCGCAGTCTTTTGATCTTCACTCTAGCCTCACAATACCTCCCCTTCCCACACCACTTCCCCCTGAGTATCTCGAAAATGTAGGCTGTCAATCACTAGTGGCCTGCTCACATGTGTTCTAGAAAACATAAACATGTCGTGTACATCACGATAGGCACCTAGAGATGCGTGGATACCGCACGTGACATCTTCCCACAAAATATTTAGCACCAAATTCATGATCCTCGACATGATCATCTGTGAAATCAAATGTGGTTTCCAGATCCTTTTCTTTTTTTTTTTTCCAAGACAGGGTTTCTCTATAACTCTGTCTGTCCTGGAACCCACTTTGTAGACAAGGCAAGCCTCAAACTCACAGAGATCCACCTGCCTCTGCCTCCTGAGTGCTGGGATTAAAGGTGTGTACCACCACCTGGCTTAGGTCCTTTTCTAGAAGCATAACACATCATTAAGTATAAGAGCAGCCAACTAACCTCAATAACCCACCTCCTTAGAAAATAGTAATCGGGTAATAAATTGATCTGATATGTGCCCAGGATTCCACTGTGCTTCATAGAGTAAAGGAGAATATTGACCTGTGTGGAATAAGGGACAACGCGGTGGAAATCAATGTTTTGTTTCTCCTGGAATCCATTTTCCCTACTGGTTTACTTTTGGGGGAACTCGTCTTTCATCTATTCTCAGCCCATTGTCTCGGATGAAGTGGTACCTACCTTCAGTCCAGAAGGAGGTGGTAGTGATCCAAGCCTGGTCAGTCAGAGCATGCATCCATGGCCATCATCCTGGCTATAGATGGGTATAATACATAACATCCAAGCCAACTCAACAGGATTTAGCTCCAATATGCTGCAGTAGTTAGGCTGGACTCTGAAGCAAATGACCTGGGTTCAAATATGGCTCCATTCATTACCATTGAACTCATTACCATATAAGAACTTGGCAGGGTATCTATTCTCCGGTGCTTCTAGGTCAAGGAAGATCATTCCTGGCCTTAGGACTGTAAGATGGTTTAATATGATAAAGCATAAAATTCTCAGAATCATGCCTTATGCCTATTAAATATTAATTGGTGGATACTAATGAGCCCTGTTGGGGAAAATTTGGAGAGAAAGCGTCTTTCTGCTGTGGACATCTTGCTAACACATGGCAAGTGTCTGAATTAAGTCAGACCGGAGGAAAGCAGAGCTGAGAGATTAGAAAGAGGGAGCCTGGCCCCAGTAGTTAAGCTGCAGGATCTAGATGTGCCTAACACCATCTGTACTTTGGAAATTTTTGGCTGTGTAAGCCAACAAATACTTTTTTTGTTGTGTTCGTTAAACTTGCTTTCTATCTCTTGCCTAAAAGTATTCTGCCTAATACAGGCAGCAACTCCAGGTAGTGATAAGTATTAAATCGGTGTCATATGCATCGAGTGTCAGCAGAACCAGCCCTCGGGGTGGTCTGTGGTTAGCAGTGCATGGAAAGGAGTGGGGGGACCAGGTGCCTCAAACTCTGATAGCTCCAGCGGCTCTATCAGAAAATACCTAGGAAGAAATTCAGATATATTTCCCCAGAAGCAGTGATTTTCATCAAAGAAAAGTCACTTTCTAGTCAGCAAAAACGAAAAAGAAAAAGAAAGTATCATTTCTAAGATTTTTTAGAAAAAAAAAAAAATCAGCCCTTCCCAGAGCCGGGGTCTGAACATTATCTACCCTTCACCTGGGTGGCAAGCATAATTCCCAAGCCTGCAAAAGTGACTCCCAGACAGAGTGAAGAAAAACCTTCGGTTTTATATCTGATAATCGTGTCGATTGGGTGTGCTGGCATCTTCAGAGGGGATAACTTCAAAGAGATTCCTTTCAGGAAATTAGAAGGCACAAAAACCATTGCCTTACCCGGAAGTTTCCATCCAGGGCTCTATGGGATCCTTCGGCCCTGAGTCAGAGAGCTGGCCTCCGTCTGGAATTATTCACATTCGCTGTAACTCCCTTCTAGTCCTCTTTGGGAGGAAGTCTACATAACACCCGCCCCTCTCTGCCTTCCTTCTTTTCAACTCAGCTTTTCTACTTGTTGGGCTTTCTTTGAAGAAACCAGCTATCTCTCATTTTTTCCAAGTTGAACAGAAAAGAGAATTCATCTTTTCACAAGGCAGCAGGTTGCGTGCAGCTTTACAAAGCACCGGTTCATATCTGAGGATTCAAAGTCAGTAAGAGGTTTGTGGAAACAAAGGCAGTTGGCATGAGACCATCGAGTGAGCAGGATGCAAAGGGAGAGAAATGTAGCAGCCAGCCTCACTTCTCCCAAATTACTTCCATTTTTTTCCTCCCAGAGCAATCAGCAGAGGCACCCTCATTTAGAAAGTTCATTACAATTTTATTACCTTAAAATTGCCCAACAACCATAAAGGAAATATTGAAAATGGAAATGTCCACTGTGTTACTCTTAAGGTTAGTATCTGTTAGCAAATTCACCCTCATTTCATTAAGGTTGCAATATTGAGAGTGTAGATTTGCTAAACAAAAGAAAGAAATTAAGAGCTAAAAATATCCAGAAAGTGCCCTTTAAAAAAAAATTGTACGTGCATGTACATATGTGTGTATGCCCGTGTGTACATGTAGAGGCCGGAAGGCAATGTCAGGAACTGTCTTCAATTGCTCTCCTCTTTTTTTTTTTTATTGTTTATTTATTTGAGATGGGGTCTCTCACTGAACCTAGAGCTTAACCACTAGCTAGCCAATGAGTTCCCAGGATCTAACTAAGCCACCTCCCCAGCCCAGGAAAATGCCTTTCTGATAAGAGAATATAAAGAAGATCTATAAGAACGTTAGCCACCAGAATTTCACTATTTCTTCATACAAAAAAAAAAAAAAAAAAAAAAGCAGACCAAACACATCTGCATACACTATTCTCTACCAGGAATACAAACAACAGAAGTGTTGGTGCTCCCCCACCTCTCCCCCAAAAAAGCTCAAACATGATTGTTCAGCCAGTCAAGATGTCAACTGCTCACGTCTAGCATCAGTGTGAAAATCTCATCAACCCTCCGTAAGAGTCACCTTTCTCTTTCTGACTATTGTTCTAATAGTTTCAGGTTGAAGCACAAGTAATCCTTTTCTCATTGTCTTGCTGAGTACGTAATCAGTCAGAAGACAAAAGAATTAGAGAGGCAGCTGGTGAGAGGCCTGGGTTATTTGTAAGCTATTGTGTAACAGACTTTTCCTGGGGAGATGCAACAATACACACACACACACACACACACACACACACACACACACACACACCCGGTGTCTATTTGTCCCAGAAAGGGAACCCACAATAGAGCAAAGTATTGCACTAATACCCAACTTGGTGAGCCAGTGAGTTTTCACTGGGATAACTAACAGGACCATGGGTAAGGGATTACTTACAAGAGCAAGGATGACTCAAAAAGCCAACTACATCACCAAAAGGTTCACCCCAACCCAGGTGACAACTGGGCAGAGGTGCAGCCTGTAATTCTCAGTATAATTTGCCGGCAGCTCAACAGTTTGAGAAATCTCTTCTCTACAGCTGGACTAGTCAAAGACTCCTTACCCAGCAGCTCCTTCTATAAAGCTGAGGAGAGGCCTTCTAGAATCTTCCAAGTTTCCACTTTCCCCAGACATGTGACCTTTTGTTTACCTTCTGTGTCTCATGGGCTTTCCCCTCCCACCCAGAAGGAATGCTTCAATTTGAAAGAAACTGTCATATAACATAACATGTGATAGACATGGAGCCCAAAGACCGTGCTGTGTGGCTGCCCCTCATCTCCTCCTAGAAGGGTGTCCCGCCCCCAATGCGAAGCTCATGCCTGGCAAAGGTGGTGCCTAAGTCACAGACAGCCTGAGGCTATTGCCTGACTATCCCTTGGCCTGGGACTGAGCAGAATAAATCCTTCCAAGACTAAAAATGCTATGAATATAGAGTGGCGATTAGGCAAGATTTAAAGGAAAAGAAGTGGGTGCTTTCTTGCCAGATGTAACTAGTTTATTTCTGCTAAATTAGGCCAAAAGTAAAAGCCGTGTGCGTTCGCCACTGATCCTGGACAGATGCTTTCAATATCCTTCTCGTTGCAGTGTTGAGCCCCTTTGAGGCTGCCAGGTTCCTTCAATTGAGACTGGTCCAGCAAATCTCAAGGCCCATCAAAACCAATGTCCTCCCTGTTCATAAATGCGTTCCTTTATTGTCACGAAGTAAAATCCACAGACAGCACGTCATCTCTACTAAAAGAATTTTAAAATAAAAAACTTTATAATCACTCAATTAAGATACCAAAGATAAATACAATACAGTTCACATCATTTAGAACTTGTAGTCTTAGGTGCATTGGAAGACACCTATAGCCGTCAGTTGCTGCCTCTGTCTGCACTGTACAGTGGTTCTCAACCTTCCCAATGCTGTGACTCTTTGATACAGTTCCTCATGCTGTGGTGACCCCCAACCATAAAATTATTTTCATTGCTACTTCATAGATGTAATTTGCTACTGTTAGGAATTGTAATGTAAATATCTGGTATGCAGATGGTCTTAGGTGACCCCTGTGAAAGGGTCATTCAACCCGTAAAGGGGTCGCGACCCACAGGTTGAGAACCACTGGTCTACAGGCTCACTGAGAATGCCCTGAATGCACTGAGAATGGATCTCAGATCCCACAAAAATTTGAAATGCATCTGAAATGTTGCCTTTCTCTAGTCCGGGTCCAGAGAGAGCAAAATGCAATCTTAAACTGTTTATACAACGGTTTTATTCATGGAAAATTGAGTGTGTGTTAAGTTATACAGAGAACTCTTGGCCTTTAGATGTGAAACAGAAGTTGAGTTTTAGACTCAGATAATTACAAACATGTTTTTCACCTACACAAAGTTCAGGAAGTTTCAGTTGTGCGGGGGAGTATATGTAGGCTCACCACACACGCACGGGTCTTAGGTTGTTAGCCAGCTTTCCTTTCATTAACAAAATACCTGGACTGATTCGTAGGCGAGGCTTACTCAGGCTTTGCAGGTTGGGCCTATAGTTTGGGTCTATGGTTTCTTGATCTTTTTGCACTGAGCCTGCAACAGCAGAGCATACCGTGGCTAGAACACACAGCAAAATTGGCCTGTTGACCTCAAGATTGCCAGGAAACAGAGAAGAGGAAGGGGCCAGGGTTCCCATATGAGCTTTGAAGTCATACTATAATGACTAGATTCCTTTCACTGGGCCCCATCTCCCAACAGATCCACTACCTCCCAAGACACTACAGGCTGGGGAGAAAGCTAATATATAGGCCTTTGGAGGACACGTAAGATGTAAACTGTAACACTGCATTAGTCCAGCGTAGCTTGGACTCATATTATTTTGCTGAGTCCAGTGAGACGGAGTGCTTATATATACACGTTACAACAAGCATGTTCAGCAATGATCAACAGCAAAGGACAACAGAAACAAGAAGTCATAATGAATAAGCCCCCCAAAAAACTCAGGAGAGTTGCCTGGGACATGTCCCACCTGTGCTGCAAGTGAAAGACCTTGCAAACTCATGCAACCCACCATGCATTTTCTACCCCAGGGTAACATGGCATACTTGGGTAAAGTGCTGAAGTATATCCTGATTCTTTTCTAGGGGTGAGTGGAATACAGCCCAGGCTATTTTGGGTCAGCTCTCCTAATCTCAGAGTGTTGCATCCCCAATACATTCTATCTGGGTCAATCCAAGACCACCTGAAAACTGTTCTACAGTCAGGGGATAATCCTTTGTTCTAGAGGACAAACCCCAGCATATTGGGACACCTAGAAACCCTGGCGTCTGCTCAGCACTGGGATTTCCAATCCCTTCCCTCTCAAACACAATGTCCAAAATTTCTTCCAGGCATCAGGCCATTCCACGGAGAACACTATGTTAGTCTCAGCTCAGTTCTCTAGCAAACTTATTTCTGATTAAGAGCAATAGGTGATTTATTCCTACAGTGGATGGAAACATAAAGATACAATTTAATCTCTTCCTTTAAAATAAAAGTCAAGCTTCAAATGGGTGATGCCATATAGCTACTCTGTGTAGTGTTTGTGGCCATATCGTATAGGTCTTCTGAGATTTTTACGACTGAATCCTGTATCCATTCTTGAGTTCAATTCAAACCTGATATTTGTTTATGAGAAACAGCTTTTCTGTAGCCGTGACAAATATGCGTGGGGGGAGGGGGCAGTCATTTATTTTGGTGTACGGTTTCAGAGATTTCTGGGCCAACGGTAAAATGATACATCATGGTAGGGAGTGTGTAACAGAGAGAAGATTCTTAACTCGTGGCATAGAGGGAGCAATCCTCCATGGTCTCTGCTTCGGTTCCTGCTTCCAGGTCCCTGCCTTGGCTTTCCTAGATGATGAACTATAAATTGGAAGCCAAACAATTTTCTTCCTATGTTGTTTTAGTCAGTGTTTTATCACAGCAGAGCAGCAAACTGTGACAGGAACCATTCAAAACCCATCTTAGAGCATTGCAAGGTCTTCTGCTGCAACATTTTGGAAATCTTCAAAACAGTCACATGAAGTTGGTACCATTAGCCTCTTCACACGTAAGCAAAATGAAGCCCTGAGAGGTTAAGATGTTGGCCCAAGATCACATAGCAGGATGAGAGACTGAAATGTTGTCGGGCTCCCTTTCCCGCATACCCACGTACTATCCACTACCTCTGCTTCTTATTCTCAATGCGTAGTATTTCTGTCCCTTTATTTACCTTTCTTATCTTAGTTGGTGTCTGTTTATTCATTTCTTGGTCAAACCAGGAAAAAACTAACTCTCCAGTATGTCTACAAATCAAAAGATGTTTAGTTTGATCATATTGAGGCAGGTCTCACAGTGTTCGCCAGGCTAACCTCTAACTGGAGATCCTCTGGCTCTAGGCTCCCTAGTGCTAAGATTATAGGCATGCACCACCACTCCTTGTTAAAGTTTGTATTAACTAATTAGATCCTTTAGATCCTTCATGTCATTAAATAATGTGGCTATTGTACTGTTTAAGAAACCAGCTCTAGCTACATAAAACAAGCAAGAGGAAATCAGTGTAAGCACACACAGAGATGTCTTGTAGGACTTAAAGGAGCATTAGAAAAGCAATCCTTAAGAGAGTATGAACTGGAGGAGTCAGGAACCTCACTAGCACTCCTCAGTTCTTCCGGCAGGCCTGGGTGGCCCTGCTACTGACCACTCTTGTTTCTAGCTTGGATCCTCAGAAGCATCAAGAAAAATTATCCTGGTCAAAACCAGTCACTCGGGACCATCAAGTAGAGTCAAAGGGAAAACAGCAGTTGGCAGTCCACTCTTAAGAGGAAACATGACATTTGCCACAGGAAAGAGCAAAGGTGGCAGGCAGCACATTGACCGTGGTAACCTGCAAGATTGATGGAAGAAAAGGACACAAGGAAAAAATGTGCAGACCTCTAAAAATATAGGCGTAAACACGGTATTGAAATATGAAACAGAGCATTCACTTTCTTCTTACTTTCCCCTTCAAAATCTTTTAAAACTACAAGTTAAATTTAAGGATGATCCAAGTAAAACCAGTTATGGAGCCTTACATGACTCTGAGCTCTCTGTCCGTGACCTAGAGCATCCAAGGGCCTCATAAGCACAGTTCTGAACTGGCTTTTACCTTACCTACTCCCTCCTGCATCCTCACCACACTAAATAATACACATGAAAAAAGAAAGAGACAAAAGAAGAGGGCTGAACAAGAGGGCAGATGCCATGGACCTTGAGAAAAATCCAGGACAAGATCTTTCTGGAGTGGCCAGAGGCTTTGAAATCCAAGAATCATTTTTGGATTCCTGCAAAAGAACCTGCAAATCCCCCTGGATGGAATGATGCTAAGAGTGCTGAGCAATTTCTGATGCATTGAGAGTAAACCCCTCCAAAATACTGATTGATTGGCCAAAAGCTTACAAACCACTTCCATAGGAAAAAAAAAAAAAAAAAACAATATCCAAAGTTATTTTCAGCCAGTGGGTAAACAAGCCAACATGTTGATCAAGTACATTTTTCATTTATGATCTAATTGCTTGGGCATTACATAGCCAGAGCCACAGGCCATTTCAACCTTGCAAATGTGTTCATTAAATGTTCTTACTTCCAGGAGCAGAATTTGAGTGTGCCTACACAGCTCATAAATATTAATACCTGGACCATACTTTTCCCCTTAAATCCTTCCCCCCCGTAGATATCACGGAACAACTAATGGGAGCACGTAACAGTTTGTAATTACTTTTTTGTTTTTAAAAGAAAGGTATAAATTCAGGTATCTGTGCCTGGAGCAATAATATAATTTATATTTGTAAACCTATATCTTATAGTAGCACACATTTATGCAAAAAGCAAGCTTAAGCTTGCATTAAATAATTTCAAATGACTCGGCTGGCACCTTGAAAGATAAATTGCATATAAAAGACCCCAGGGGTGAAGGGAAGGAGAAACTGTCCATAGATATTTTTCCCTTCCAATTGTCCTTTTCAGAATAAATTACGGCCTTTTATTTACCTCACCTACTAGAGATACTGCTATGACAATAAGTTTGTAATCTGTCCTTGACATGTATATCCAACCCAGTGATGCTCTTTAGACAATAAAGACTGGGGATATTCCTCAGGGTAATTAGGTGGCTCCCATTTGCAATTCTGATTCACCTTGAAAAGCTTCAAAGACTGCTGTCTTCAGGTGTGTGCATCCTACAAACTCTCCTGGTATTTTCATTTACATCGGAATGGAGGCTGTGCACTTGCCTCTTTCCTCCTTGTTCCCTGATAACCTCACCTACCCCCCACTGACCTGTCAAAGCTATATTTATAGAAAGACGTTTAATTTACAAGGAAACCAATATAATATCTCCACAGCTTTAATAACGTATAAAAGATTTGCCTAACAAAAGACCACACCTCAGCCAATGTTTTTATTCCCAGCGGTCAGTAGGAGTACAATTGAGTAAAACTCTCCACCCTCCCCCGAAGAGCTTGAATCTGGATGATTTCCCGAGCTGGACCACGATCAAAATGAGATCATTCTTAAGGTTCACTCCTTCTATAAGCATTATGCCCCCCATAGAAATATTTTTGTCTTAGATTATTACCACAGACTATGTAGTCTATGCACAAGAACAGATTGCTCATAGTTCTGGGGGCTGAGAAGTCCAGACTCAAATGGGAGCATTCACTGTCTGATAAAGGCCAGTTTCCGGCTCACAAATATGATTATGCAGCTGCCCCTCACAGAGCAGGAGAGAATTCTCTGGACTTGGGGATAGCTCAGTTGGTAGAGCTCAGTTGGTAGAGCACCATATATGATGCTCTGGGTTCTATTTCCAGCACCATATAAGTCAAAGTGGTGGCTCATGCTTGTCATCCCATCATTCAAGAGAAAAAGGCAGGAAGACAGAAGATCAGAAGTTCAAGGTCATCTATGGCTACATAGTAAATTTATTCTCTGGAGCCTCTTCATAAGAGCACTATACCAGTCACAGGGCTAAAATTCTCCCAAGTCCACACCTCCTAACACCATAACCCCACGGGGAGTATTGCAACATCTGGATTTAAGGAGGGCACAAATGTTCAAACCATAACAACCCTTTCCCTCAGTTTCCTGGCCCTGTACTCTTATGCTTCTGTGTTTTCTTCCTTCCAACCTTCAGTTATCCCATCCCTAGCTCTTTTTTGAGTCAAGTGTCCCATCAACCTACTGAGCATGTCCACTGTGGGCTGAGCAGCTCCTTGAACATCGACTGTCTGTCATACACAAGAAGAGAAAGAATTAAGAGTTGCTAGAACTGCACACTGACCTCAGAAAATTGTCGGCTTTTTTTCAATTCAGCCTTCCTGTAGTTGTAGGCTGCTGTAGGATCTCAGCCAAGAAGACACTGAGGTATTTTCATAGGCTCAAACCCTGCCAGACCTCAGTAGAGGGAACTACCAGCCTGGCCAGCACCAAACTTGACAGTGGAACCCTGAGCATCTCAGCTCAGGGGTGTTTTTATTCTTTCAGAACATCTCAGGTATGCTACTGATAGCACCTGCAGATCATTAGCAATTAAACACCCCCCCCACAGAATCCAACACCTGCAAACAATGCAGAATTCCCTAGACTTAGGATAGCCCTCACCCAACAGTGCATAAAACAATTTCAAGCATAACTAAAAATAAACCTCCCCAACATCTTCCTACCGTGATATGCCCTGACAGGAGACATCCACACATCCTGCTTCCTCATCTGTGACAGTTGTCTACTTCCCACTATTCAGGTCATTTGGGAGGCTAGCCATGAATGATAAGCAATTATCTGTGAGTTAGCTCTACCAAGAGCCTTTTCTTCCCTTTTACCCAAGTGCCATGGTGATGAGGACTGAAAGCAGCATAGAGCAAGCATACACACACAAATACTAAGCAACAATAAGGTAAAATAAGTTGGCTTCCGCCCGTTATAAATAATAGCAACTTTAAATAAATCTTGACAATTATGGCCACCTAATGAGCTTCAAAGCGACGGAGAGGAAGGTGGGCAGGGAAAATCTCAGATGAGAAGGGCCGAGGAACCGCGTCTGATTCATGTTTAAGGAAAAGTTATTCTGATGTTTATTAAGGAAGAGGTCATCCCCAAATGGACCACAACGATAAGGCTTTACAATTAAAAAAAGAGGAAAAGTGTGGACTCACACCTACCCCAAGAGCACAGTAAAGGGACAGTGGATGGGGAATTGCCAAGAGAAAATGTGAGGATTACGAGGGATTCTTGCAAACCGCAGGCCAGGGTGTTCAAAGGGACAGCAGAGGATGAGAAACTGGACCAGACATGGAGGCAATCTGGTACCAGAGTTGGGGATTTAGAATTTGAGCGGAATCAACTTAGAAGGATTTTACTGCTGAGGACAAGACCCAAGGACAGCAAAGTCACAAAAGTTTTGAAGAAGGCTGGCTACAGTCGAGTTTGGAAAAACGTTTGTCAATAATCACCCTTCCTACCTACAGAATTTCTCTCTGAAACCTTTCTATACTCAAAACTTAGAAAGCTTTGTTCTTCGCTTTATGAGAAAGCAGGAAGCACTGTTTTGTTTTGAAATAAGATAGGGACAAATAATGTTTATGACAAATCTTTCCTCGCAAGGAAGCATTTCTAGATCTGTTATACATCTTAGATGGATGGCCTTCTACCTTCAATATCCTCATAGCACAGCCAGAAAGAGCTGAAAAGGGAAACTTAGCGCTGAGAGCCAAGGGGTTAATATTACCGTTCCAGGGCAGCCCACTAAACAACAGAGTCAGCCAACTGTTTTCCTGTCTCTACAGCAGGAACACATGTTCCAGCTTACCCCATGCTACACCAGCTATTGCAAATGCATCACAGTAAAGGGGTTTCCTATGAAAATGTTCGAGACTATTTAAAGTAACTGCAAACATATGCAGACCTGCTTTCTTATATTTTCTAGCATTGTTGCCTGGGCTGTGTCTGTCCGGCACTGTTTTCTCCCCTTTGGTTACGTACTACAGATGCATTTTTACCGCATTTTGATCTCCTCCTCACCTCAAAACTTTCAAAATTGTTTTTAGATGGGGTGTGTTGAACACAGCAGTCTTTCTCCAAGTATGCTCTATGAAAGCTCTTTGGTAAACTTAACATTTTTTGCAGGTAGAAAGCTGTTGATGATTGCCTTCAAATGTTTAATTGAATATATATGGTTGTTCGTCCAGCCTCTATGTCAGCACAGATGTTTTTGTTCATGTGGATACTTTAAATTATATTTTAGTGTTAAGTATATTAATTTACAAAGCATAACAATTTAGAGATTTATTTACCTATTTAAAAATATTACCTTTAGTAAACGCAGACTCTGCTTAAAGACATATTTCAAATGCATTTAGGAGTTTAGAGCTTTTTAAAACTTTTTTGAAGTATCATCAAAACATCTGGCCCCTGGGTTGCTAGTGGATGCAGCTTTGCTCCTTCTACTTCATTGGTATCTTCATCATGAGTGCACATCTTGTCTTAGAAAATGAAGTAATAGGGCTGAGAGGATGGCTTGGCTGGTAAAATGTTTGCTGTTTCCGGGAGGAAATGCCTAAATTAGGTAGGATGCCCAGAATCTCCATAGAAAACCAGGCACAATAGCAAGTGCCTATAACCCCAGGACTGGTTGGGAAGGAGTAAGGAGACAATCAGATGCCCAGAGCTAGTCCAGACAATCCATCAGTTTCAGATTTAATGAGAGACCCTGCCTCAAAATATAATGTGGAGAATGCTAGAAAAAGACAGCATTGACCTGTGACCTATGCACACACACACACATGCACCACACAGAGAGAGAGAAGGAGAACGAGGAAGGAAAACAAACATTTCCTTTACTTCATCCTATCTAGCTCAAAATATAGTATTATTATGGATTGTTTAGGTAATGAATTTTTCTATCTTTTGTCATTTCGTGTCAGAGTCTAACTTTGCATACGTCACTTAAGACCTGGAAAACACAAGATGCCATTTGGATTCTATAGGAGGCAGCAGCAAGATAAACAAAGGGTTAATTGGCAGTAGTGTGCATGAAAGGGCAGAGGACAGGACTGGGCAGGGCACACCATAAGATGTGATAAGGACCTAAGTCAAGTCTCTGTCCAGCAGAGAGCAAAGCTAGCCCTTCGGAGGACTCCCTCTCTGAATAGAAATGGCTAGACTCTTCGGCAGTCATCCGGCTATCTCTGGGCTTCCCCAAGAAGAGCAGGACCTCTAGGAGAAGCTGTGACCAACCAGAAAGCAACCAGGGAATGTTCATTAACCACACTCTTTCTAGCTGACAGACACTCTTGTCTTGAAGGGGAGTCAGAGTGGAACATCTCAAAACTTGCCACAGATGGGATCCTGTTTTATTTTAAACAAACAAGTAATCAAATGCAGCCTTTTGGAAAGAAAGGGAAATTGCAAGACTAAGAGAGGTGAGTATTGCATCAAAATATGTAAATATGTACATTCTAACATCACTGTTTAGCTTTTCTGATACCATTCACAGACATCTGTGTGACTGGCTTGTTAATATTTCTAATCATATTTTCTTCATATAAACATTCAAAATATCTAAGTGTAGGAATATGGACAAGACTTGGATTGACCAAAAATGTGCAGAGAAAGAAAAACACAAGTTCTTTATACACAGACCTCTGTTTTATTCTCAGAAGACACCATACCACGTGGATATGAAGTGTTGAAGAAGAAACACTCGTGTTGCAAAGACTTACAAATACCCAACACCTAATAATTTTGCATACACAAAATATTTGGAAAGTGATCTTTGGAGAAAGATATACTGAATAGTTTCAGAGAAATTACGTAACTGGTTTTAAAGATTCAACTCATCAGGAAAACTCTTAGATTCATAAATCTTAAGAAACCTCTTCAAAATTATTTGGATGTTTTACAAATTCCTTCATAAATTACACTGATGTCTCATATCTATATTTTCTTCTAAGTACTGGGAAAATCAGTGTGCATGCATTATCCACGGACACTACCTATTAGTGATCACCTATCAGAGTTAATGTTGAACATCTGCATTAATACTACATGAACTTATTAATTAACCCTCTTTGTGTGGAATGTTTATGGTGCATGACATTTTCCAATATTTTCCTGGAGATAATGTGAAAGCTAATGAGAACCGCACATGTGCGTCAGGAGGAGAACAGACTCTTTGTCCCAATCTTATTAAGCTTCTCCAGATGTGATAACATTGTCCTGTCTCCAAATGGCTTTTTTTATTATCACTTTAAACTAATAAGATTTAAAATTAGAAAACAAAGTAACACAAAGAACTTCCTGAACTTTCATTTATTTTTTATTTTCTTTAATAATCTTAAACTTCCTGTGGGTTGAGGATTGTGACTGCAGAGTTCATACACAGCTGACAATAGATAGAGGGATATCCACCACCCCCACCCCGCACATAAACCTGAATATTTTCAAGTTGAGAAGAGGACTAGATCCAGCCCACATCGAACATTACCTAATCCAGCTTAAAATCCTATCTGCAGAGCACCAGCTACAATCCTGGAACCCTAAAGGCCTCCACAGGGCTTGTCACTTAATGGTTTATTTATTCGACTCTTGTTTAGAAGGCTTTTTATCTAATAGGCAATAGAAATACAGAAGTGAGGAAAACCAGCATATTTCCTCTTTTTATTTTTTAATGTCTTCATATTTATTTATTTATTTATCTGGTGGTGCTAGGAACAAACGCAGAAACTTTGTCCACGCTAGGCAAGCAAGCATTCCACCCTGAAGCTATATCCCCAGCTGTGTACTGACGTCCTTGGGATCTTTTGCTCTAGTGGAAGAGATGGATTTGTAAGATAACCCCCCTCAGTCATCTATGCTGCTTGACAAACTTTTACGGTAAAGTACTGTGTAATGCAATGAGCATTTATCTTCACACTCGTTGGTCTGCAAGTCAGCTGAGATAGTTGAACTCTGTACATCCCTCATTGTTCAAGGAATGAGGATATGAAGAAACAAGGTCCGACACATACACACACTTCACACTTCCGGTCACATCAAACCACTAACATCCAATTAACTAAATCACCTCACCTCACATGGCTCAATTCAACACCAATGAGATAAGCACATCCTGTCTGCAGTGAAGCAGTGAGAGGAATTAAACCACTGAAGACTAATCCAAACTATCACAAATAATGGTATAATTAAAACTTGACTGTGCAGTGTCCAGAAGGTGAATGTGCTGGTCAGAATCTACAGGAGAAGAGAAATGCTAATCATCATCCACCACTGTGAGAAAACACCTGAGAAAATCAACTTAAAGGAGAAAAGATTTATTTAGGCTCACGGTTTTGGAGACAGCTCCCAGCCATTTGGCTGTGTTGTTTCTGGATCTGTGGTGAGACGGAAACATGACAGAAGGGAAGCTGAGGTAAAGCAAAGCTGCTCATTTCCTGGCAGCCAGAAGGCAGAAAGAGAAGACAGGACCAGAGACACGGTATAAACTTTAAGGCACGCTCCCTCTTGAGAACCCATTTCCTCCAGCCAGGCTTCACTTCTTAAAGCTCTGCCACCTCCTGGTAGCACCATTAACTGGGGCCCAAACCACCAATGCATAAACTTTTTAGATATTTCATATCTAAACCAGAACAGGAGGGCTGAATCCTGTTTGGAGGGTCAGAAAGATTTCCTTAAAAAACAAAGGAGGTGAGCTGAAAGCTAGACAGGAAACACCTACAAAATTCTTTCACGCTGAGGTTCAGGACACACTGAGGAAGAGGGGAGGAAAGAGTGTAGGAGCCAGAGGATCAGAGAGTTTGCTGTGAGATTGTGTCTCCTAGATATGTCAGAAGCTACATCCATAAATTCCCGCCAGTATGAGTGCCCAGATGTGAGCTGAACAAGGACATTACCATCTGCCAAAGTGTATGAGGAGAAGTCCACAAGGCCTCAAACCGACACAAAGGACCATTTGCAACCGAGGAAAGCTGGGCATGGAGAGGAGGCTTCACCAGGGAAGAGCACACAAACGATCAGCCCTGAAAACAAACATACGAGTAACATTACACAGATTGAGCAGGTTATATTTATAAATATACATGTATATACATATACACATGCAATAACAATTAATAACCAAAAAAAGAGTCTGTGAATTTGGAGAAGAGTAGGGAGGGGTATATGAAAGGGTTTTAAGGAAGGAAAGGAAAGGGAGAAACTTTGTAATTGTATTATAATGTCAAAAATAAAAATAAAATGGTTATCACATTAAAACAAAATAAACAAAAAAGCAGGTAAAGTGTGAGGCAGCATCTGCACAGGGAAGCAGTGGCCAGCATGACAGTTTGAAAGAGTAGGGAGGGGGCTCCTAGGAGCATTGTTCAGAGGCAGAAGAGGAGGAGCAGACTGCACGAAGCTGAAGGAGGGAGAAAGTGAGCTCTTGCAGGGCCTCGGATCAGTTTCGGAAATTGCTCTGACTGCAAGGGTAGGAATGACTAGGAGGGAGTTTAAAGAAACACAAGTCATCAGCAAATGTGAATCAACATCTCTGGAACAGAGCAAACACTGGTCCACTGCCCATTTTAAACAAATCTTCATTGGCATACAGCCACAGTTGCTCATTTGTATATTGTCCGTGGGTGCCTTTTGCTACAATGCAGAGCCAAGTAGCTGTGACACACATACTAAACATTTCCCATCTGACTCTTAGGGAAAAGATATCCCAGTGCCTGCATGGATGAGATAGCTTTAATAAGAAATCATAAAGGGAGAGGAGAGAGCTTTGCACATAACTTCATATCGAAAAGAGGAGGGGAGGAGGGGGCAGCCAGCAGAGAAAATCAAGCATTCTGACCCTCTGTAAGGAGTTTTTAAACCCCATTTTACAGATTCAGAAACAAAGGTTTCAAGAACATGGTAAACTATTGTATACAACCACAAATTCTTTCCTATATGTGTATCCCTTTGTAACATGGTATTTCTGCTGCTTCCAAGAAAAGATGGGATACACTGGTCCCCAGCTTAAACCCTGGGATGTCTTGCTTTTATGTTTATAGAACATAAAATGTTTGCCAGTCCTGCTAAGTTGCCCACGTGCTAGTAGATGGTCCCACACACGTATGCATGCGGGCAGCACTGACTGGACTCATAAGTTATTAGAGAGAAAGCGTGGGGTTTAAATATGGGAGAGGATATGTTGGGGGACCCAGGAGAGGCAGAGAAGGGTGTGGGAAGAGAATATGATCAAGATACATTGCAGAGGGGCTAGAGAGGTGGCTGGGTGGTTCAGAATGTGTAAAACTCTTGCACAGAACAGGAGTTCAATTCCCAGCACCACTCGGATAGCTCTCAACTGACCGTAACTCCAGAGGATCCAACTCTCTCCTCAAGCCTCCAAGGGCACTGCATTCACGTGAACATACCAACATACATACACATAAGTAAAAAATGAAAATCTTTTTAAAAAATATACACATGTATGAAAAGTGTCTAAGAATAAATAAAAATATATTTTAAAATATTATCCCAGCATTCCAAGTGTCTCACAATTTTAATACACGCGTGTTTGTTGGCTGCTAGCTGTCTGGTTTGCTTGCTTTCTCTCTTCCCCATCTAATTATACAACATTTTTATTCAACTCTCCATCAGCACAGATTCTTTGTGTTGGTATATTGTGCTATCCTGGTGGGTTTGCAAAGAGCATTCCCAGGTTTTAACTCCTAATGTATACATTTGTCAATGGATGGTTTTTTGAAAAGTAAAAAATAGAATAACTGCATTGTAAATAAAATTAATATGGCCAAGAACAATCCTTACCTGGACACAGTTTAAGAGAGGTGTTCCATTGGATGGCTTCAGTCAATACGTCATAGAGCCACTAGACAATTGAACCAACTGAAATCTTCCTTCACAGCTAAGTCTATTTAATCCTAAGTAGGAGAAAGAAATTGTTTAAAAGGTAAAAAAGAATCAAGAAGAAACAAGGTCGAAGAGCTAATTTACCCTGGTACAATCTAGATCCATGTGAGGAGACATTCAATACAAACGAAGCAAGAGCATCTGAGCCTCACAATACTAGACTCTGTCTCCTTCATCCTAGCGTGTCCATGGGCTTTCAGTGAAACACACCTACAAGTACTGCCTATGTCCCTGGAACATTCTTCTCCTTTTCCTTCTCTCTCTCCTCCTCCTCCTCCTCCTCCTCCTCCTCCTTCTTCTTCTTCATATGGTAATGAGTTTAAATGAACATGTGTCTATTTGCTTCAGAGAAATTATAACTGAGATCCCATTATTTGTGGGGGAGTAGGACAGTAAGTTAAAGGAATTTCCAGAAGCAATGAACATGTGGGGAAATCTCTTTCTAGAAAGTTGTGAGCTATATCCATACCTCATTTAGTTTGAACTCTGAGATGGCTATTCGTGGTTGTCAACTTGACTACATCTGGAATTAAATAAAATCCCCAAAATGGAATGGCACACCTGTGAGGGATTTTTGCCTAATCTGAAGTGGGAAGATCTTTAAGGTAGGAAGATACAACTTTAGTCTAGATCTTTTGAAGTAGGAAAACCCACCTCTAATGTGGACCATGCCTTCTGTTGGAAGCCTAAATAAGGGCATGAAAGAATGAATATCTTTCTCTTTGCCTGCTTGCTCTCATCTTACTAGCAAGTCCATTCCTTCACTGGCATTAGAGTCTACTTCTTTAGGATTTCAGCATATACCAAAGACCAGCTGACACATCCAGCCTTGTGAACTGAACAACTACTGGATTCATGGACCTTCCATTTATTGGCAGCCATTGTTGAATTAGCTGAACCACAGCCTGCAAACCATTCTAATAAATCATATACATATATATGTATATATAGAGAACTTACACTATATATATGGGGGGGAAGGGAGGGAGAGGGGGAGGGGGAGGGGGAGGGAGAGATTCTGTAAGTTCTATTGCTCTAAAAACCCTGACAAAAAAAGGCACACATTCACTGAATTTAGGAATAAAAGTCTCAAAGGGAAAAAAAAGGAGACAGAAAATGGAGGATGGTGTGGCCAGCCGCTAGGTATTGGATTATCCTGGCAATATATTCAGGTGAAGACTAGCTTAGAGGAATATCACTTAGACAGAAAAGCCAAAGTAAGGTAATATGCTTAGTGGCAAATGAGAGCAATGGCTCGGAGTAGACTAAAAGAGTCCAGGCATACACATACAGGCATAAACTAAGCACAATGGGAATGAGTTGGCACTAAAAGGGGTGTAAGGAATGACAGCCTGAGGTGTGATCATTATGGACAGAGAGCTTGATTCCATGAGAGCCTGGGTTACTAGGATGGCAAAAAACAAAAGACCGACCACATCCAAATGGTTGTAAAAGACAAAGCCACGTTTACTCTCATACACTGCTAATGAGAATGGCAGAAAGCCATTTTTCAGCTCCTTTAAGGCCAACTATTCATCTACTCTATGACCCAGCAATTCCTCTCCTAGGTATTTATCCAAGAGAAATGAAAACATGTATTCTCAAAAAGACTCATACAGAAATGTTTATAGCAGTCCTATTTGTAATAATCATAAATTGGAAGTAGCCCAAATGTCCATCAGCATGAGAATAGATAAACAAGTTGTGGTCTATTCACACTGTAACAAAAAATAGTTCTCAGAAATAAGAAGAATGAACTACTAATGCATAAAATAACATTGATAAATAGTAAAAATATATTGGGCCATGTTTTGGCAATCTGCAGTCCACAGGCCCAATTAGCTCACCATCTACTTTAAATAAAGCTCTACTGGAATCTGGCCACACCCATTCATTTCCATACTTTCTGTGCTTGCTTTGGTGCAACAGCAGCAGAGCTGAGAGTTGAGAACCAGAACCACAAAGCCAAAAATATCACTATTGAGTCTTTACAGAAAACATCTGCCAATCTCTGTGTTAAAGGGAGAAAGCCAAGCACGAAAGAGCACACACTATGTGATTTCATTTCTGTGAAAAAAGAACAGACCCAGACTAACCCACACTAATTAGGCAGTGTATAGTCTGAGTTCTGCAGGGAAACAGAACCAATAGGATATGTGTTTATTCTTTAAATTGGATTATATCATATGGAGGCCCAGAAGTCTCAGAACATGTCATCTACAAATGGGACAAGTGAGCCATTTGTATATTTCCCAACTAGAATTATATTGTATTGAGGCCAAAAGGGGACTCCTGGCATAAGTCATAGACTGCAAAACAAACAAACAGGTATTGATGTCCCAGCTCCCCAGCAAGGGGAGAGGAAGGTGGGAATTATTCCTTCCTCTGATGTTGTTTTTCTGTTTGAACCTTCCACAAATCTGTTACCGATCCATCTTTGTTCAGCCTAATAGCTCAAGCAGTGATCTCTTCTGAAAACACTCTCGTAGATACACCCATAAGTGAAGTTTTACGAAGTATCTGGGCATCCCTCATCGCAGTCAAGATGATACCTAAAAGTAGCCATCACACAGGAAGAGAGAATTCACAGAAAAGAAACACACACACATACACACACACACACACACACACACACGCACACGCACACGCACACGCACACACACGATCATGTGCTCACACACGTGCTTAACATTTTAGAGCAACAAAAATGTTTATGTCTTATTTGGCGTGGTGTTTATATGTCTGTGCATGACCATTAAAACTCATCAAATGTAACACCTAAGACAAGGAAGTTTTATGAATAAAGAGACACATACTTAAATCAATTCTGAAGTAAGCCACCTAACCTTATCTAAAAGGAAGGGGAGAATTCTAGAAGAGTTACTTAATTCTAAGAAACCATACTTGAAATCAAGAAGATAATATTTATTTACTAAAATAACCTCCTTGCCCTACATACCAAAAAAAAAAAAAAAAGGAAGAAAACTAAAAAAGGAAACCATCCATATAACATCATGAACTAGCCAGGCAAAGGACAGAATTAGAAAAAAAGAATCCTGAGTGAGGTAACCTAGACCAGACCAGAAAGATAAATAGGGTATGTGTTTGCTTACATGTGTATATGAGCTGTTCAGTAAGTGATAACCAGGCTACAGTCTGTAGATCTAGAGAGATTGGGTAAAGAAAAAGGGTCTGCAGGGAACACATGGATCTTCCTGGGAGGGAGATATAGAATGGATTTTACAAGTAGACTGGGGGTGAGTGGGGACTGGAACGGGAGGACCCAGTGAGGAGGGGAGTGGAGATAGGGTATAGGGAGAGAATTCGGGAACAGACAGCTAGAATTGAGGAATGTCTCAGGGATGTCTCTTGGCACCAAATGGGGCTTCCAGTAGTGGGACCAGGCTGCATTCAAATGAATAGTTGACCAAGGAGATCCCACGGAAATCCCCAAACAACCCAGGCTGTTACAGTGTTCTCTCCGTAAACTGACAGTGGGGCTCCATTGCCAAGGACAACACCCACAAAGTTCATTGAACATGGAGAAATTGAGCTGGTGCCTACATGGACCCTTCACCCCTAAGTTCTAGTCTCTCTGGTGTGGTAAGGTATTCTACAGGCTACTGAAAGAGGAACATGGACACCAACCCAGCCACAAAAGCTTAAGATCTATGATCTGTCCTGCCTACAAAATATGCTAGGTCAGTGGAGGCACAGAACTTGTGGGAGTAGCCAACCAATGTCTGATATCACTTATGGCCCACTCCACAAGAAAGAACCCAGATTCAATACTGCTTGGTTAACCAAAAACCAGATAGCCCAGAGACCTAAGGTAAAACCAAACCAAATACTACTGATGTAAAAAATAAATAAAAATAAAAAAGTATCAATAAAATGGCTCCTAATGATATTCTGCTATACTCATACATCAGTGCCTTACTCAGTCATCATCAGAAAAGCTTCCTCTGGCATCAGATGGAAACAGATAAAGAGACCCACAGCCAGACATTACCCAGAGAGAGAGTTTAAACGGGATATCCCCATCAAATCCCTCCCCTCAAAGCTCAGGGAATCCAGAGGAAGAAGAGGTAGAAAGAGTGTAAGAGCCAGAGGGGATGAGGACACCAGGAGAACAAGGACCTCTAAATCAACTAAACAGGACACATATGAGCTCACAGAGAATGAGGCAGCAAGCACAGCACACATGGATCTGCACCTGGAGATATATATATATATATATATATATATATATATATATATATATATATCCTGAGAATAAGTGGATCTCTGACTCTTGGGCCTGCTCTTGGGACTCCTTTCCTCTTGCTGGATTACCATGTCCAACTTTGATGTGATCATTTTTGCTTCACCTTACTATATTTTATTTTGTCATGTTTGGTTGTTATCTCTTAGAAGCCTGTTCTTTTCTTATGAGAGACAGAAAGGGAGTGAATCTGGAGGGGAGGGGATGTGTGGAGGAACTGGGAGAAGTGGGGGGGGGTAGCTATAATCAGGATAGCTATAATCAGCTATAATAATATTGTATGAGAAAAGAATCTATTTTTAATATTTTTTTATTTTATGTACATTGACATTTAGCCTGCGTGTATGTCTGTGTGAGGGAGTTGGATCCACTGGAATTGGAGTTATAGACAGTTGTGAGCTGTCATGTGGGTGCTGGGAATTGAACCCCGAGTCATCTGGAAAAGCAATCAGTGATCTTAACTCCTGAGTCACCTCTCCAGCCCCCAAAGAATCTATTTTCAATAAAATAAAAAAAGAAAGAAAAGAGAAAACCATCCAATGGAAAATCAGGAGATCTAAGTTTTCCTGTTGTGAAGCCAGAGCTCTGACTACTTTGATAACATTTGTGGAGGTGCTGACCTTCTGGAAGCTTCCTGCAGTCATCTTCAAGATGCAGGTGTTGAGTCACACCATCATAGAGGTCATACACAGCTCCATCCTTCCATACTGCTCACACCACCAAAGGTCAGATACTCCTTATCTGTCACATCATTTCCAAATGATACCTGATATGCTCAGCTAATTGTGGTAGCTTTCTCCTTCCCTCTTGCAATCCATTTCTAAGCTTTGTTGGTAGGTAAGGAGTATCTAGCAGGAGGTCTCAAAAGAACTATTTCAGGCAAAGTAAGCTTTGATCAACTGAAATCAGTGAAGGCCTATAATGTTTTATCACATCACTAACACAAATAATTGAAGAATGTATACTGTTCCTGTTCCTCCTGGTTCATGCAAAATCCTAGAGGGGAAATACATTCCCAAGACAGTTTCTACACTGTGTTGATTCTGTGTGGAAGGCAGGTATGGGGCAGTCCCATGGGGCAGTTTGGGACAACAGTGTTGCCAAGAGGATCTGTGCTAGCAACATGCCAGTGTTTTTTACCATGGGATCACCTGAAAGAATGGGCATCACTATATAGAACTTCCTCTGGAAACACTGGGATGGTTCAACAGGTATTGCCACCAAGCTTGATGAACTAAGTTTAATTCCCCAGATCCACATGATGGAAGGAGAAAAGCAACTCTTGCAAGTTGTCCTCTGGCCCTCTGCAGACATGCCATTGCACACTTGACACATGCAGTCATGGAGGAAAGAAAGAAAGAGAGGGAGGGGGAGAAAGGAAGGGAGGAAGGAAGGAAGGAAGGAAGGAAGGAAGGAAGGAAGGAAGGAAGGAAGGAATACTCTATTTTATCAGTTTCACAAATTAATTTAAATCATGCTGTACTTTGTTTTATTTGGGCTTTTTTTTTAAAATAAGCTATAATACAACCCTCTGAAATCATTTTTATATAAGTCAGAGTCAGTTTGGTATCACTGGACCCAATTTTGCCTCACAGATGATTTGTAACTATGGTCAAGATGCCCGTATCTTATGCCTCTACCATAGAGAGTCCCAAGGCTACATCATTCACTATCTCCATTTACTCATCCAGCAAACACGACTACAGTCTCAACAAGCCCAGCAATGGGGTAGATACTTCCCCCTCATCAGGGGAGTCATACCCATGTGAAATAACTTGTTGGTAACATCATGTAGGGTGGTGGCCAATTGCAAAAGCACCTGGACTTTGTTATTACTGCAAGGCCATCCATAGACAGCAGTCTACCTTGTCCTAATACCTCTTCAATTCCTCACCAGGCTGGTAGCCAGGTCTTTGTTTATGTATCTGAGTTCTCTGAATATCTCAGTGGAATTTTTGTATGTCTGGGTTTAAACTCACAGACACATACATGGGGGAGTGTGGAGAAGGAGAGACAGGGAGAAGAAGAGAGGAGACAGGGAACGGGATTCAGGGATACTAAAAGTCTAGACCATGGTTTTATAAATCGTCAGATCTGTGGAACTAGACAAATAAAGTAAATGAGCAAAGCAAGTCTGGTTTATGGCAGCAAATACCTGATCTTGGCCCCAGTGATAAAGTAAAACGAGGAATTCTGGGAAGTATTCAGATGTGGAGAACAAATACCAGCCATGCGCTCAGTCCAAGCGGGCTATTGCCTAGAGGGGTAAAGGTCCCACCTTGCCATATTTGTTGAGTTCTCGATAAAACCTAGATATATTCAAATGAAGTCTTCATTTGAAAAATGAAGCAACTAATTCTAATTTTAAGCTCTGTACAAGACAGAACCATGAACCCCAAGGAAGAACAAGAGGCCATGGCAACAAATACAGCTCACTGCATCAGTCCTCCCCCACCAGCCTAACTAAGTACAGTGAGAGAATTAAGTGACCACCCAAGACAGGAGGAGAGGCATGGGGGTAGCCAAATGTCTTGAGCATTGACGGTCCTCGGCAACAGAGACGCAGAATGAGCAGCACACCTGCAGTGACAGGCTCTCAGAAAGGGATGGTCATATTAGTAACTAGGAAAAGCAATACCAGGTGCCATGTGTTGAGAGCCTCAGGAAGGGCTTCTGCAGCTAAACATGGCATAGAGTAGCAGAGCTGCTGGCAGAGCCGCCTGCCTTTAAATAGACATGTGGGCTTAGCCAATAAACCACCACAGAGCAGGCCACCATGGCAGAGTGACCAGGACCTTTCCCACTTTCCAAATGTCTCTCAGAACCTAAAATGCAAAGGAGTTCCCTTCACCCCCATCTGTCACTCAACATCCCAATTATGACTTCGCAAAAACCCACAAGAGAAACAAGCTGGATTCAATTATATAGAGAAAATTAAGGAAGTCTGTTTCTTGCCCCAAAATCCTCTCTAAATAATTCATACAATCATCTGTCAACAATTGAATATGGGATAAAGAAGTAGTTATTTATTCTGTAAGGATTCAAAAAAAAGGGGGGTATATTATTTCAACCTGGGTATCTGTTCCCTTTTTTGAGGTGTTCCAAATAGCAAGGGATTCTCAGAGGCTGAGAAAATAGTGCAGAGTTGAGAAGATTTCACCTGGAACATTCCCTTATCAATGTTATTGGATGCTATATTCGTTTCATGTTGCTACTCTAATAAATTGCAACATTAGTGGCCGAAGACAACACAATTTATAATTTATCGTCTTACCATTCTGATAGCTAATTCTGACATGGGTCTCATCGGGCTAGAATCAAGAGGTCTTGGGACTGGGTTGCTTTCTGGACCTCTACAGTATGTGTTTTCTAGCCATTTATAGAGGCTGCTTGCTTAGACACCTTAGCTTGTAGTCTCCTCCCACCTCTTCTCTAAGCCGTCAACTGCACGGCTCTGGCCCCGTCCGTTACGGCCTCTTCCGCTATGGCCACTTCCTCTGTGACTTAGAAGGACAAAGACTTCTACTTACAAGAACGCTTGTAGTTGCTTCAGACCCACCAGACAATCTAGAGTAATATTTCTGCTTTTAGATCAGCTTGTTAACAACCTCAATTCCACCAGCAGCCCTCATTTCCTCATTCTATGTAACATAAAAGATTCATGGTTTCCAGGAATTCAGACGCATACTTGCCACACAAGCTGGAAGATCCGAGTTTGACCTCTGGAACATACGTGAAGATGGAAGGAGAGGATCAGTTCCAAAAATTGTTCGCTAACCTCCACAGGTGCACTGTGGCGCACATGCCCACACATATACATGTGAAAAAATACATAGACAAAAATAACAAATAATAATTTTTAAATGTTGCCAGAGAGATGGCTCAGCAGTTAAGAGCACTCACTGCTCTTGCAGAGGACCTGAGTTTAATTCCCAGAACGTGTGTTGGGCAGCTCACGACTGCCTGGAAATCCAGCTCCAGGGGATCATACATCCTCTCTGTCCTCTGTAGGCCTCCTTAAGACATATACATATACGCACAGAGATGGATATAAATAAACATAAAGTAAATCTTCCTTTAAAATGACATCTACATCTCTGGACCAATCATTCCACCACAGACACCCTATCTGCCAAGCTAATATGCATCCTCACTACCACTCAGTTGAAAATCTACTCAATTTCTGATGCATAAACTCTCTCTACTGAGGCTCTGCCTACGATACAAGATTATAAAAGAAGGAACAAAACAAACCCCTTTGTATAGAGTTAGAGACACTAACTCTATATATTCTATACACTAACTCTTTGTATAGAGTTAGAGCATGTCTCCACTTTCTATTGGAAATAGGTCATACGGGAATGCTACCCAGCATCTACCTGTTGTCCTCTCAGCTCTGTTATGTTCAGGGTATTGTGTTTACAGACACAAACCTAGATATTGTCACAAAACCCACACATGAAGTAGTCACCGCACAGAAGAAGTCCACATCCATGACCCAGGACACATTGAACGCTGGATCTGGCATCTTTTTTTAGATTCTACTCACCCAGAATAATTTCCTTCCTTTTTGGATTTCCCTGTGTACCAAAGCTCTGTACAGAAGGTAAAAGTGACATTTAGCATTACTTAGCACACAAATCAAGCAAACAGCAACAGTAGGCAGTACCGTGAAATGCTAATTAGGTAATTATGGCTTTGATGTATATGGTTTTGTAATAGTTGATAATAACACATTGTTCAAAATACGGCTCATTTTGAACAGAAACCTAAGGAAGTCGAATAAATGAATCACAGCAATAAAAACACCACCATCTTGATTAAAACCCTCTCAAAACATGAGGTCTTTAGAGGAAAAATAATAAAATGAGGTTTGGGTGACAGGAAGTTGATTGTTCTAACTCAGTCGCCTCACTTTAAGATGTGACTCTAAAGCCCAATGTCAAGTGACAATCAATGAGTGGGAAATCCAAGAGATGATCGCTGTGTACACCATTACTCTCTGAAATTGTTTTGGAGTTGCTTTGTTTTGTTTTTTTCTTTGGCTAAATACAGCGTGGGGTTCTGAGCGCTTCCTTTCTTGTGCTAAGATAATTACCACAGATGTGTCCCAGAACTCAGCACTATTGGGGTATAGACTCTCAGGTGATGGACCAGGAGCAAGAGTTGTCAAGATTAACAGCCAAGCCATACAAAAACTGGCCCTGCAGAACTTCTGAGGCCAGCGCGCCTAGTAGATACTTTTCCCAGCTTGATAAATCAGTGCCTGGGACCAGCTGTCTTGGATTTCCTGCCGATTCCAAGGTCACTGGTGAGAGAAGAGTTACAGATTTATTGCGGGCTGATGGTGAAAATGAAATCATTATGTGCTCATCGTTTCAAACCAGCATACAACCCACTTCTTTTTCACCACTCATAAAAGTCCCTTGACACGTTTTCCTCGCTTTTCAAGCAACCAGCATCTGCACTATAAATAAAGAGGTCAATAGTAAATTCTTAGTAAAGGCAGTCTCTCTGACTATGGGCCATTTAATGATGACATTTGCTTGGTGTTTCTGTTCAGTTGGGAAAATGCCTTTATTTGTAAATAGCTGCTTAGCAACCGCCTTTGTACACTCTCATATCTTACTCAGAGCACCTATCCCTGGGTTCTGGGAGTCCTTGAATTCCTTGGGGCTGATGCAGCGTTCTCAACACATGGACAAAACCAGAAGAAAACAGGCAAGAAAGTCGAATCATTGCCATTTGCTAACTGAAGGAGGAACTTAATAAAACAACACATGGAACTGATGTGACTGAATGAAAAATTAGGAAATTAGGCTCTGAGACCACCTGGCATCCTAAGGTTGTGTTGATTGTAAGAAAGAATCACAATTACAATTTTCTCCTTGGGAGTGCCCCTTTAAACTCACATCGTGGTGCGTGTGTGTGTGCGTGTGTCTGTGTGTGTGAACATATGTTGGATAGGAGAGGAAATACATACCCTCAGTGAGTTTTTGATATTTTATGGAAGATTCAGATAAAAATGGGAAAGCTCTGGCTGATTTCTACCTTTAGAATCTCTCTCTCTCTCCCTCTTCCACTTCTCCCACTTGTCTCTCCGTCCTCCCCAAGCCCAAGCTAGCCTGGAACTCACTATGTAGTCCACTCTGTCCTCATTTTTATGCCAATCCAACTACACCAGCTTCCAAGGTGCTAGGATTACAGATGTGTACCATCATACCTGACTACTTCCTGCCTTTTTTAACTGTATGCCAAGGCTCTCCACAAACAGGAAGACTGACCCAAAAGTCACCTTCCAATAGATGCCCATGGCTCTCTTGCTAAAACTCATTGGCAATGCCTGTGGACATTAATTCAAAAATAGCTCTCCTTCCACTATACCCATTCTTGAGTTTGAAAAATGAAAAAAAAAATACTTAGGAACAAAAGAACATAAGAAAATAAGATATTGCATAAAACAAAGCATGACATACTTTACATTAACCATCCTCCAACTTAGCCCCTTCCACATTGCAATGGGGTTACGTCTGTGTGCCCAGTGTAATATGGCAGAAGTAATTGCCAAGTCCCATCCAATATTAGCTTCTAAATGGCATAGCAATGTGTGTCTTAGCTGCCTTCTTATTCTCTGTCTCCCTCAGGACACTCAGTATGAGAGAAGCCAGCTACCATATCTTGACATTCACACAGCTCCATAGAAAGCCATGCAGCAAGGAACTGAGGCTTCCAGCCAGCAGCTATGTACATAAGCCTTCTTGGAAGTAGATCCTCCAGCCTCAGACACACTGCAGATGACACAGCCCAGACCCTGAAACAGAGCCACCCGCTAAACCACCTTGGATTCCGGACCCCCATAAAAAGTGAGGTTATAAATATTGCTGTTTTAGGCTATTAACTATTGAGGGTGGTTTGTTACATCCAAATAACTACCTTAGTAAGTTAGAACTCAACAACTGAGAAATCTTGATAACAAACTCCACAGTGCTAATGTTGTAACATTAATCATTTTGAGGGGGGCGGACCTCTCATTTCATCTCATTGAGTGGGTACATAGGGCATCTGTGAGCAATGTTGCACTCCATTTTCCAATCACCTTAATTCACCTTCTGTATGTGCACATTGTGATAATAATGTCAAAATGACAAAAATGTAAATAAACATACATCAGTGTCTTCAAAGGCTCCAATCCAAAGTCCCAAAGTCCCTGCGGTGTGTTTTGTTTTCCTTTTCAGTATGTGTCAGCATGTTACTTAAGCTAAATGAATGGCCATTGATACTGCATTTGACTTTAAGGTCCACGATCTTCTGTTCCACTTTACTTAGTGGCTCAGGATACTGACCTTTGGGGACTGACACAACAGGCTTCTCTGCCTCCTCTTGGTTTAAGTCAATAGAGGAGAATGCGTAGCTCAGAGAATGAGAGGAAAAGGAAATGAAAATGCTAGAGTCAAGGACTGGCTACCGTGATCAACTACCTCTCTCCTTCAATAACTATGTTTTAGTCAGAAGCTCTCAAAACCTTTCCTGTAGGACCCTTTAAGGCCAGGAGGAGAGTATTCTCTGCTGTTCCAGCTCTGGGTGCTTTACAATGTCTCAATGTGTGACAGGAACTCTGTTCACACTTTTTAAATAAATGTTTCATTCGTCTATTGTTTTAAATGTGTGTCTATTCTTATCAAGACTCTCAAGCTTGTGAGGTTTCTTATAAAGATCAAAATTTTCCCATTTATCACTAGCAATCAGAGTATCTGCTAATAGAGGATCCATATTTCCCATTAGCTGCCATCTGTGGCATTTTGGCAAGCCGTGAGCTCTCCAGATACATACCTGTCTACAACACTGTCTAGCGTGCTTCCTTCTTGATCAGCTTCCAAGCATTCATAAGCTCTACCTCTGCATATTCAATTGAACGCAAGCTTGTGAACTCAAGGTAAATCCATGCAGGAGGGACAGTCTTGATCACAAATCATTATGACATAGTGTTGGAATGTTGGCTCCAAAGATAATTCAGACAATGAAGAGAATGGCGATTACATAGGGGAAACTCATATCTGTATAAAAGAAATCTCACTAGAGGAGTTGAGCCTTACTGCCTCTTTATAGAAGAGCAGCATTATGGATGTGAGCCAACTAAAAAGCCTAGTTATTTCACCACTGTTTGCATAGAAAAAAAAATCCTGGATCCATGCAACTAATATAATAACAATTTTGGAATAGATACTATTAATTAAATTGGTGACTTTTTTTAAGCGGCTCTAAATAAGTACGTTTCATGGGAGGGACATTTAAACAGGAAAAGTCCAGAGATGACAGCCCTGATCCAATATATTACAACAGCAAACCATTAAAATCAATCTAGAAGGCTGGGAGATAGCTTAGTCAGTGAAATGCTTGCTTTACAAGTAAAAGGACATGAGTGTGGGTCCCAAAATTCGCATATAAAAAGCTGAGCATGGTTGCATGTCCTGATGACATCAGATCTGGGGAGGTAGAGACAAGCGGATCCCTGGGGCTTACTGGCCAGACAGCCTAACCTATGTGGTAAGTGCTGGTATTTTTAAATGAGTCACTTTTTAGATATTCAGTCACAAAAAAACAACCATTAAGTATCATTTGTCATGCATCATTTTAAGCAATGGTTATATAGTAATGAACAAGCCAGATTTTAAAATGTCTTGTCCTATCAAGTTTATAATCTACTGAAGAAAGTCAAATAAGATATATAAGAAAAATATATGACATGATAAAATATGATCGGTGTTAGGGGTAAAAATGTAAGAAGGGTATACTGCATAGAAGGGCTTCAATTTTATATGAGGTGTCTTAACAAAGACTTCCCTGAAGAGATGGTAATATGTAAAGGCTTCAGATGAGTGATGGAGCAAGCCATGGGTACCAAGCCTGGAGAGAGTACCAAACTCAAAGATGCTGAGGTGGATCCAGTTAGAATATCATGGAAAGAATCTGCCATTCATAATAAACTAGCGAAATGATAAAATATCTGAGAATAAATACTGAAGATAAAGGATAGGGTCTCTGTGAAGAAAGCATTAGTATCACAGTAATGAATGAAAGAAGAGCTAAATGAATAGAAAGGATGCTCATCTTTTCAATGAAGGAAGCAAACCTGATCACTTGCAGAAGGAATTGGGGAAGTAAAGGCCCAAACCAGTGAATTTTAGGATCAGAAAAAAAGTTCTCTTACCAGCTTCTAAGTCCTAACCCAGGTCACTTTCAGGGGAATCTTGAAGAAAGGCACCAGCATATGCTGAAGGTGGTATCACAATGAGAAGAAACGACCCACAGAAATCTGTTGTCTCTTCATAAAGACCGCCTCTATGGTATCACTGCCAAATAGCTAGTGGTCGGACTGAGGTTGCTCTTAATCAGTGGGGCCAAAGTCAGAAGGAGGGGACACAGTGTGGGGAAGAGCTGGAATCGCTGAAACCCACTGGCAGCTCTAAGTCTGCCTCTCCTCACCTCTAACCATGACAACCTCTAGAAACAATGAATGCTGATTCAACTCTCCCTTCCAAATCTCACACATATTTGCCTTGGAGCCGGCTCCAAGTTGGAATGACAGACGGAGGGGGATTCCAGGAAATGGCCAACTTGATATGCAAAAGCTTTACAGAATGACAAATTGAGGCCCTTAGAGTAAAAAGACTCCACATTATAGAGATGTTATTGCTCCTAAACTAATCTGTAAACTCACTACAACCTCAAATGGCCTTTCTATTTTAGAGCAAGGTTGGGAAGATCAATATATTAATACATTTCAACTGAAAAAGTAAAATGCCAAAGTGGCTAGGGAATTTCCCAAAGAGAAAAAAAGAGTATCTGACTACCATAAGAAAATATATGATAAATCTATGAAAACAGAGAAGACACAGATCAAAGGGAAGGGAGAATGGGGAGGGAAAGGAGGAGGGGCAGAGTGGAGAGAGGAGGGGTGGGAATTTATTAAGGAAAAGACAAGCAAATCAGAAGAAAGGGGGACACAGATATATATGTTTTGCCCCAAATGTAAGCAGTTAACACAATTTGGAAACATATTCAGCCTCATTAATAATCACAGAAAAGTGTGTTAACACCGTAATGGACTGCTATTTTATACCATGCTAGCGAGTGAAAATGGAGAGCTTGACTGTCCCAAATATCAGTAAGGATGGAGACAGGTCTCTCACAGGCAGCTTTGGTAGATTTCATTTTTTTGCCTTTTTTTTTTTTCATTAAAAGTATAGATTCAATCCAAAGATGATCTAAAACTGGAATAATGTAGATAGATGATAGATAGATGATAGATAGATAGATAGATAGATAGATAGATAGATAGATAGATAGATAGATAGATAGATAGATAGATAGATAGATAGATAGATAGATACCTAACAGTGATGGAAAAGCCAGGTATGGTGACTCATATCTCTGATTTCAATGCTCCAGAGGATGAAGGTGAGACCGAGGCAGAAAGATTGCAAGTTTGATACCAGGTTTCCAAGAAGAAAAAATAAATAAATAAAAGTAGTAGTAAGAAGTCTGGAAAAGGAATTTGCGGCTGTAAACAGCGCTTACTCGGGACTTTGGTCCTGCTTCTAAGACCCCATCTCTCCCGCTCTTCAATGTGCCATCAGGCAAAGGTATGTGATCTGGAACCTCTAGGTTTCTCCCAGCATGAGTTCCAAGAAAGTTTCAGTCTCAACCATGGAGATCCTTCCAGACCCAAGTCTTTAGAATACACATTTCATGTGCATCGGATGATACACACGGCACAGGATGGAGATAATGGGAAGATTAATTTCTTTCAGAAAAAGAAAAGGGTTAGCTAATAGTGTTTTCTAAAAATATACTGAATAGTATCATGTGAGCACTGCTAACAGACCTTCTAAGTCTGTATTTAGACAAAATTAACCATTTAAGTATGTAACTGTCCATCTCAGAACACACCTAACCCATAATAATAACCTCCGACTGTAGCATCTGAAATGAGAGCAACAGTGATTTCAGGTTTGTTTCAAGAACTCTGGGTAAATATTTGTCTTCCATTCATTCTAATGATAAAACCAAATCAGAGCCACTCCAGGTATGAGCTTGTGACTCTACTACCTCCAGAAAATGAGCATTTTCCTAAAGACAATGACCTCAAAAAAAGAACAGTTTAAAATTCACATTCACCAAACATTGTTTTATACACAATCTCATTTTCTATCCTTATGGACATTATTTCTTCATTTAGAATAAATTAATGAATGTTCTTTCAAATAGTTCTTTAGACATTTAGGCTCAAAGCATATCTCTATGAGTAGAATCACTTTTTTAAAGATTTCAGGGGAGAAAGATGTCTTAGCTAGTAAAGAGCTTGCCATGCAAGCATGAGAACTTGAGTTTGAATCTCCAGCAGGTGGTTCACACCTGTAACCCTAGCAAAGGAAAAACTAAAACAGCAGGGTCCCTGGAGCTTGCTAGTCAGCCAGCCTTGCCAAATCAGTAAGCCCTGGGTTCAGTGAGAGACCCTACCTAGAAAAATAAGGAGATTGGTATGGGAAGACACCAGACATTGACCTCTGAACTCCACACACATGAGTACACACACACATGCACACACATACACATCACACACACACACACACGAATCCATCACACCACAGAAATAAATAGTAGATAGATAGATAGATAGATAGATAGATAGATAGATAGATAGATAGATATATAGATAGATATCCACTACAGAATCATAGAACAACTTGGGAAATGATTCAGCTTATCTTAGGCTCACGTGCTTCCCTTCTAGGTCACCTTTGCTATCCTCCAGACAGATAACTTCTTCCAGTTCTCAGTCACCCACTAAGCTATCAATCAGGTGAGGTATTCCCCAGAGACTTTCCTACTATGGTACCACTTGATTTCTTCTACTCACTGGATGCCCACAGAGGCACCTTTCTTGGAAGACACGGAACGCTGGACACTCCGCAGCAGAAGAGACACCTTGATACTACTGACCTCACCATTTCACTTGTGTTCAGCCCCCACCTCTCCTTTTCCCCTGTTACTAGAGATAGATACAAAAGACAGTACTGTGCTTTTATTAAGAATTCGAGAGCAAGAAACCAGAGGATCATACTCTCTAAAAAAAAAAAAAAATGCATTCATATTGCAAAACTGAAAATCAAGACAACCATGAAGAAAATCTCACAGCGTGGAAATCAGCACCCATCCCACATTTATCACAGGCCGCGCTGGCAATTAAGAAGCTTTAGGTGAGCTTTGTGGCATATTTTCATAAATCTTCACAAATAAACTGTCTCGACACAGACTACATTTTCTTGTTTTTCTCCACACCTGAGAGTATTTCCATCTCCATATGTTTTCGAAATAAAGAACTCTTTCCTCGAGTCATCAACAGATACGCCCCACTGAGAGCTGCAGATGGAACAGTCTGTGCAGCTTCAGTGAAGGCTGGACCCTCTTCTTAAGATTTCCAGCCCTCCACTGTATTCGCCTGCATAAACACCATCTCTTGCCCACGGTCCAAAGACAATTACACACACTCACAGTAGTTTTTCTGTAGGTTTTTTTTTTTTCTTTAATGATCTAGAAAAGAGTTTTTATGCGAGGGTATTAAAGGGAGGAAAATATTTGGCAAAAGTTTGAAAGCATGTGCTAATAGCTTCAAAGATTTAAAAGATAAGATTAGGAAGTTTGCCAAATGTTTGAAGAATAAAGCAACGCATCAATTAAGGAAATTTCGTTTGATTTAGGAATGATGTCTCCATTAAACATGTCTGTGCAATTGCGGTTCCCAAAGTAACTGTGCTGTTGACTAGAATCATTGGTCTTCTTCTTAATACCTTTGAATTCTCTTGGCCTCCTTATACTTTCTTCTAGGAATCCTCTAAAATGGCCCCAGGAATCCCCCTTTCGTTATTTTCCAAGTAGTCTCTCCTCTTGAGTAACTTTGCCTCTAACCAACAAAATTCAGCCCTGTTCTCTAATCAGGCTGCAGAGACAGCGACTTACCTCCTGCTTAGAAACAGTCTCTAGCGCTGGCTTTGATGAATCAACCAGACATGTTAGAGAGGCCCACAGTGCAAGAAACTGAGGGTGATCACTGGCCAACAGCCAGCTGGGACCTGGAAGACTTCTAACCTACAGCCGTTGAGCAAAGCAACCCTACCAACAACCGCAGAAGTCAGCTAGTTGAGTTTCCACGTGATAAGCCACACTGGGAAAGAAAACCCTTGGTGGCTGGCTGCCTTGTGCAAGATCGGGAAGCAGAGGACCTAGCTAAGCCATGCCTAGATTCTTGACCCAACCTGTGAGGTGATTGTCTTAAACTGTTGGGTTTGGGGGCAGTTTTTTCATGGCAGAGCTCAGAACCTCCTACTCCAAAACACGGCACCTTGTCAATACTGAGTTTTGTTTTAAGCTAAAGAAATTTGAGAAAATAGTGAGAGCAGGGAAGGCTCTTGGATGCTCTCCTGTCATTCTCTCCTGACGCAGAGCTTCAGTCTATGAGTTTCCTCTAATGAAAGGAAATCCTGGGACCTTCATTCCAGAGAAGTTTCAGAGTGAAGACACAGGGCTCTCACCCTTTCATCCCTTGACCACACACAAGTATGATTCATTAAAATGTACAGTGTTTCCTTTTTTTTTCTTTTTTTTTTTTCTTTTTTGAGGATTATTGTTTAAGGAGCAGTTTGTTTTGCAACCAGGGATTGAACCTAGGGCCTTGCACATCCTAGGCAAGAGTCCTAACACAGCTTTATCCCCAGATCTCTTTTTACTTTTTCTTTTGAAACATCTCGCTAAGGTGCCTTGAGCTCACTCTGTGGCTCACGCAGGCCTTAAGCATGCAATCATCCTCCCTCAGTTCACAAGTAGCTGGCATCTCAAGCCAATGACGTCAGGCCCAGCTGGTTCTTCCTTCCTGAAGGCTCTTATGTTATCTAAAACGGACATTTAATAAATGTGTATTTTTTTCTTTTGTTAGTCGATTAATGTGTCTTTTGATATTCAGCCATGATCCTTGCCGTGAGTAGAAAAAGAAATCTCCTCCCCCTTATGTCACACATCAGTAGGCAACTTTAGTACTTTTTTACTTTTTTTTTTTTTTAAAAATGTTCATTATGTCCACTCTTTTCTACTGATGTAAAATAATAAATCACTATGTACTTAGAAAATGATTTATCCAAATCTCCCTAACACACTATTTTTACATTTTATTTTACATTTATTTACATTTTACATAAAACTCAATAAAAGTTACAATAACCAGAATCATCCACCTGAGGATCCTGACTGGGAGGGGCGGCTGGCTTGTACTTTGGCATATCAATGGGCTAATTAAGTCACATAAGGGGAAGCTTCCTATACAGTCCTGCCATACCCAGGACCTCTGTGCTCTTGCCTTCATGTCTAAGTGTCTATCCTTACAATGCCTTTAGACTTTAGCTGTGATGGGCTTGCTCACTTAAAATGAAACCATCTAAGGGAAATAACTCGGGTGTATTGTCATCAGTCTGTGTCTTTACCTTGAGTGTGTGAGTCAGCTGTTTGGCACCAGACTTCTTTGAGAGGTTTTTACAAGGAAAGGGGACAGGGTCCCTCAAGGAGTAGAAAAGGTACAAGGTTACAAACTAGAAAACAATTTTAAGATCTTACAGTGGGCAGGTGCTTCTTGGTTTAGCACAAAGAAACAACACTCATGAGAGACATAAAATTCATATCCCACCTCTTTATACCTTTTGTTGTATCCTTTACTGGACAGCTCTCCGCCACTGAATTGGACTGACGGGCATTATGGGATCAGGCTTAAACACTATGTTCTTTGTTTCCACAGACGGAAAGTGGAGCCAGCTGTACTAAAGGAACAAAAGCGCTCCCGGGGCCTATTTTGCTATAGAAGTTCTCACCTGAACTTTTCCTACTGCTGCCACCAGCCTGGGATGAGCTTGGAAGGATGAGGGCTGAGGAATGTTTGCTGTCGCAAATGAACAGACTGGACCATAATGATGCTTATCTCAGGCATCTCATTATTCATGCCTGAATTGGCCTTTGCCAGGGCCCCTCATTCAGCACTGACAGACACCTCACTTGGAATCATTCAGGAAAGATAAAGACTTGTTCCCTCTCCTCAGGGAGAGCTCCAAGAATCCTTCAACAAATGTGTCTACTCTTGCTTCAGCAAAGGTCAAGCTCCATTAAGCAATAGAAAGAAGGGAGGGAAGTCATGGAAGTTCCTTCTTGATGGATACCCCAGAACAAAACAAAGTAATCTTAACACAGTACATGCTATGGGCATGTTTGGTGGGAGATACAGAAGTAAAGAACAAAACATACTTAATTATCTTGGGTCAAATTTCTGCAAGGACTTAGTATATATTTTAATTCGACTAAACACTTTACCTGCCGTGTATTTGACACACATCCTAATTCCACATGGGCTATTAGTATTAGGATTCTCATTTTACAGACAAAATCTAAAGCTTAGATAGGATAAATATCTTACAAAGCAGAGTACCACGGGTTTCATAACTGGAGAAACAGATCCTGGGGCGAAGAGTAACATGCCAGAAGACAGGGGGTAGAGTATTCTTGGTACCCACCCCTAAGAAAGGAATCAATGTAAGCAGCTTGAGGAAGAAGAAGTCGAACTGTGATGCAAACTCAGCAAAGACCTCAGTGACTTCTTGAGGCTGAAGCTGGAGTGGACCTTCAGCACTGTGTATGGGGGGCTGAGCAAGCACTTCAGCCAGTCATTGGCTGGAGGGTGCCCCTGGAAAGGTGATGTGACCTTGAAGGAGGCTGCTTTCCTCAGCTAGGACAACTCCCAGGAAAAGATTGGCAACTTGTAGCTTCCTGCCACTCCCAGCAGCTGGGAAAACAAGTCTTCCACTCCTGCCGTGCATCACAGCATCCGACTTCTAAAGCTCCGTGCACTCAGGGCTATTGCTCTTCTGTGCCAGAGAACCGCTATTCTGGAGAAGATTCCTCCTTTTTGGTTAGAACAGCCTCTGTGGTTATGAAAGGAGAGGCCCCTCGAAACTCATGAAAAAGTACTAAGTTACCCCATGTGATACAGAAGCTGGTCTCTGGGTCTGTTCCCTAAGCAGCTTGAAGGCTGGCAAGATCTCTGGACACAGTGCAGAGAAAGACAAGAAGGGCCTAGGAATATCACAGCATGTGGCAGCTGGGGTGTAAGTTACCTGGGAGTGGCTGCCCCACAGCAGGGACCAAGAATCTAAAATACCAAATATTTAATTTCAGGTTGTGAGTGTGTGTGTGTGTGTGTGTGTGTGTGTGTGTGTACGTGTTTGTATATATGTACATGTGTGTTCAGAGGCCAGAGGCCAACATAAAGTGCCCTCTTCAATCACTTTCCACTTGGTTTTTTGTCTGTGTATGTTGTTGTTGCTGTTTTGAGACAGTTTCTCACTGAACCCCAGGCTCACCAATTTGATTTGGCTAGATTAACTGGCCAGCAAGCCCTGGAGATCCTCCTGTTTCTACCTCCCTGGGATTACACTAGTGTCCCACTATGCCCAGCATTTTGGGTTGCTGAAGACCTGAAATTAGATCCTCAGCTGAGTCATTTTTTCAGCCCTTTTGTTCACTATTCTAACATACTGCTTAGTAATTCCTCTGCTATTCTGGAATCTATCCACACAATGTGTTTTTTTAGTGATACTCTAGAAGACTATAAAAACTACTTCGTGCTTACAGAGAAGCAGGGAAGCAAGTTGAATCATCGAAAACTCAAAGAACAGGAAGTTGTAAGCTTCCTGTACAAAGAGAGAGAGAGAAAGAGAGAGAGATGGAGAGAGAGAAACTTGAACTTCCTACTGTAAGTAGAATGGGGAATCCACCCAACATATCTTGGCTACTAAAGGAAAGGCTTACCTCGGAAGACTGAATGGCCTGGAATATCTAGTTCATTCTCTAGCAAAAGGAGATAGCATAAACTTTGGAAATTTCAAGGAGGTACTACAGGAAGAAAGGTGTGCTGGTATTAGAGGATGGCTAGATGATTTTTAGGACACAGAGAAGGAGTGGGTGCCATAAAGACACATCCCGGGCCAAGAGAACAGCACGTGTAAAGGCTTGGGTCTAATAGAAACCGTGTGGAAAAACTCCAGCAAGTATGGATGGTAGAGTATTAAAAAAATAGAAGAAGAAGAAAGAAAGAAAGAAAGAAAGAAAGAAAGAAAGAAAGAAAGAAAGAAAGAAAGAAGGAAGGAAGGAAGGAAGGAAGGAAGGAAGGAAGGAAGGAAGGAAGGAAGGGTTTGAACTCAGAAGAAATGAGCCCGCTGCCCAGAGTTGGTTTTGCAGGATATCTGTCTCTTAGTAAAATTTCCAATAAATCTGTTCTTTGTTTGTCTGGTCTCTAACCTTGCTGCCTAAAGCCCTGGATTTTAGCAAGCTAATACTTTATCTGTGGTTGAAAAATCCTAGAGGACTAAGTCACACTAACTAAATGAAACATTTTTTTACAAACCTTTTAACTATATATATTAGCTTGAATTGTTTTAACAAAATATCATAGACTAGATGTTTTTAACGATAGAAATTTTGATCCAATAGTCGCACAAACATTATGGAATATAATCAATCACTTTTTTAAAAAATTGTATTTAAGGACCAGTTCATGAAATGGAACCCATACCTGACACTGCTAAAGTGGCCAAGAACCTGAAACTAGGTAGGTCATGAGCCTAAGGGAAAACCTACTATATTATTCTGCTATAGGAACACAGCAATAAAATAACTGCTAATGACATGTTATTATACCCGTAGATCACTGCACTACTGAACCCTCATCAGAGAAGCTTCTTATTGCAATAAATAGATGGCAAGTAACATAAAGACCCACAACTGGACAATGTGCAGAGAATGGAAAGGAGTTAAGAGGACTCAACCATAAATAGGATTATGTCCCTCCCCTCAAGGCTCAGAGATCAATGTGGAACAGGAGGTGGAAAGATTGTAAGACCCAGAGGTCAAGTGACACCGAGGAAACATTCTTCTAGACACAACAGAACTGATTCAGGTATGAACTCACAGAGACTTTAATAACGTGCACATGACATGCACAGGCTCAAACTGAGAAGGGGAAGAGAGACATGGGGTGCCATCTCTAAGCAAGAAGCTATTTGCAATTGATACCTACTGAGAAAGGGAAAATCAGTGTTCTCTGATGAAGTGTCACAGGCATATCAACCACACTCGAGGGCTGCCCTCGCATGCAGTAGTTGGCCGACACAAATCCACGCCATGCTGTTTAAGCGGTTTTGGTTTGTTTTGAGATTACTTCTGTGTTATTGATTTCCCTTTCTTTATTTTTCCTTTATTTTTTTTTTCAGTTTGTCTTGATTTTTGTTTGTGGGTTGTTTCTTTGTTTTTTGGGTTTTCCTTATTGTTTTTAGAAAGAGAGAGAAGTTGAGTGAATAGGGAGACAGGGAGGATCTGGGAGAAGTTGTTAAGGGAAAAGAATATAATCAAAATATATTGTATAAAAAATTAAATAAATTTTATTTTATTTATTATTGTTGTATGGGTATAAATAATGTGTGCCTGTGTGTGCATGTGTGTGTGTGTGGGTGTGGGGATGTGTGTACACATAGGAGGGCAGCTTTTGAAAGTCAGCTCTCTCCTTCCACCATGGGTTCTAGAGATCAAACACAGGTCATCAGGCTTACACAAGTTCTGAGCCACGCATCAGCCATAGACTTTCTTTTCACAGTTCAAGCATCTGGCGAGGGCCCTTGTCTTGGCTTGCAGATGGCCACCTTCTCACTGCGCCTCACATGACCTTTCTAACACACATGAACTTGTTCTCCCCACTCCCTGATCCTCATCGTGATGGTCCCCCTGTCCTTAACTAACCCCCACCACAACCTTATCCTAAATGTGCTATCTTGAAGGATCATCACTTTGGCAGCAAAGGTTTCGGTATGCTCTTCAAGGAGTACAGGACACAATATTCAGTTTAAAACAAGGCATCCAGTAACAAGGACAAATGCATTCCCTTGTTCATTGGAAGCTTTGTGTCTTTTTCTCTGACAGTTTCCCAAATAAAAACATAAATATTGACCTTTACAAAGCCCTTGAAAATTGTTTCTTCTTCTCAGAACAAAGATTGTTAACACAACTCTCCTTAAATAATATAAGTTTGTAGTTTCACTTTCTTTCCTACACTGTATCTACACACGTGATCAGAATGAAGATCAATAACATACAAATTCCTGCTTAAATTCCCTTTGTTTAAAAGTCCTCCTTTGGTCTAGATTGGTTTAGAGAAGACTGACCATTTGATCCAGATCTGCTAAACACTAGATGAGAAGCATCATAGACTTGCAATGGGTGAAGCCAACGTGAAGTGGAGAATGATCAGGCTGCAACCAATGGTCCAGAAAAAGGCCCAAAAGAGAAACAAGATTCCTCCCTTTTTTCCCTACAACTCCAGCTCAGAAATTCCCTGCAAAGATGTGACTGTTGGCTCAAGACATCCTTTCTGTTGTCTACCTACAAACACAAGCAGGCTCAAAGCAAAGCTTCATACACTTAGATCAGTTGGACAACCTACAGACTAAGAGGAAAAAGAACTATGGTTATGTCATAGCTGAGTACTGCTTTTGACAGTGAGTAGGAAAGTGTAGGATGTCTTTCATCTATTTCTACACACACACCACACACACACATTATTTATACACATATATCTATTTCTCATGTACTGGAATTCTCTCCTTATGATAATTTTAAGAAAGGCACTAAATTTTTGCAGATTTTGGCAGATCCTGACATACTGTGGTTCCTCTGTCCCTGTAAAAGCAAACTGTGCATTTACATAGCTCTGTGATAAACAGAGTCCCAGCACAGTGAACTGAATGGTTTCCATCAGCCTGTGACAGAGGGGAGGAGTTCATAAAGTGGCTTACCTTTCCAGATGTGCTAGATACAGTGAGTCTCCTTCCTCAGACAGATCGATACCAACATTTCCCATTCTTTCAGCCTTCTCCTGCTGACTGGCATAGAGACTAACTCGTTCTGTTAATAAAATCTCTGTAGGGAAATTAGAATAAGTTAGAGCTCATTTTCTTTCCTGTTAGCTTCATTTTAATGTCCACAGCGAGATTTGGGGATTCCGCAGGCCGACGAACCATGAGGGTGCTATTTTCTGTCCTTGCCTTCACATTCTAGAGTCTCTGGCTCTTTATGGAATGACTGCACTTTATGAACCCAGTGAAGGCCACGCTTTTGACAGATGTTGCTGTTCAGAATAGGTGAGCCTACACAGAGCATAATAGTTTCTCAATAATTAAATACCTGGTGATTCATTGTTACTTGATGGGTGACATGACAAACAGAATTGTTTTTCAGATAAAACAACCTCATAATAAAATCCTTCAATAATTAAATCCTTTTGGCAAATGCCCAAGATCTTCCAACACTTAGCAGAGCCACGAGCTTTACTGAGGTCCCAGAATGCTTGCTCTGAAATAGCTCCGGTCCTTCCACACAATTAGCAGCTCTGTAGAAGGGCTGCAGAATAAGCATTAGGGTGCCCCTTGACACTGACAGATCTAAAGGAATTTTTTTTCTTTCTTCTAAAATCTACTGTGATCAAAGAAGACTTAAGGGCGTCGAGAAGAAAAACAAGCTAACACAATTTGTATTGAATTTTGAAAAAAAATCTTTCCCTGTAGCTATGGGTAACTGGATAAGAAAACACTAAACAAGTCCCTTTGGGGATATTACATGATGGTATTCAATTTTATATCCTGCCTCTTACATTGGGGATTTCTTCAAGACATAGACAGGCTCAGAGACAGACTTATATAAATAGAAGCATTGCTCAGAGATGAGATTACCCTTGGCTATAAGGCAAAATTACTTCTAAATATATGATGGTATTTAAAAAAATAAAAGGTCTCTGGCATCAGTGCTATAAGGAAGCATACGGATATTAAAGATCAACCTTGATGCTCTGAAGAGTCGTGTGTGAGATTGTCTCAGATGTACAAGAGACTGGAGTGGTGGACATGCTCGGTTCACCTTTTCAGCAGAACAACCAAATTACCCCCTACCCTCCTCAATGTTGCTCTCCTATTCAGACCTAAGGGTGACACATGGAATCACATTAGAAAGGGTAGTTTGGGCTTCTTGGAAAAGAAATTTTACAAGATTAGTTTAAATTTTTATTTCACTGAGGAATAGGGCTCCCAGGTAAACTCGAAACACCAGAATCCCTCCCGTTACCAGGCAATGTACTTAATTAAGGTCTCAACTGTCGATATTTAACATGCTAATCATATGCTTAAGAACACTGATTATAATTTTTAATCTATCACTTTGTCGGATATGGTACCCTCTGGATACATAATCACATAACCAAGGAATCTTTTTTTATGTGTTTCATTTATTTTTATTTTATGTGGATTGATGTTTTACTTGCATGTCTGTCTGTGTGAGGGTATCAGATCCCCTGGAACAGGAGTTACAGACAGTTGTGAGCCATCATGTGGTTGCTGAGAATTGAACTCAGGTCCTCTGGAAGAGCAGCCAATGCTCTTAACCACTGAGCCATCTCTCCAGCCCCAACCAACGGACCTTAAGGTGTTCTCAGGTTGCCTCTCCCCAGTCATTTTGCCTCATTCATATAATTTGAGACTGTATATTGTATGAAAATGTGTTAGAACTTCTTCCCCAATGACACTAGAAACATTCAGACATGTCCCCAATTCTTCATCTGAAATTGTCATGTTTTTTTTGTTGTTTTTGTTTTTTCCCCATCTAACTCTTTCCATTAAGCTGAATAATGTCCACAGAGTCCTCGGAGCTGTGAAACCAGTCCCACCTCTGGTGAGAACAGAAGGGAAGAAGACTGCCTAGGACAGAACAGACCCTCTCATCTCCAGTCTAGACCAAATCCTGGACATTCCTGGATGCCAGAGATAACTGTCCATGGGGGTTAGAAGCAGCAACATAAATGTAAAACTAACATTCAATAGGTTTTGTGCTTCCTCTCTCAGCCCCTACTATTGTAAAATATATTTTAAACAAGCTAGGCTCCTATATCCTTTTAACCATTTTACATCACCTCTCTTACAGAGACCATTAATATAGATTTGCAATGCTATACACCTCTGTTCAGATCTGGGGTGCGGTAAGCCTATAGAACCAAGAAGAATACGGGTGGACTGGGAGCCCAGTCATCCTCACCTCTGTAACACTCCAAGGCATCTAGGCCAGTGAACTTCCCACCAAAGGAAAAAACACTCTTTTCTCTTAGAATGTTACTAACACGGTGGGGAGAGCCAGAGAGATGGCTCAGTGGTTAAGAGTACTGGCTGTTCAATTTCCAGTACCCACACCGCAGTGCTTAAACATCTGTAACTTTAGTTGGGGGGAGTGCTGATGCCTCTTCTGACCTCTGCAGGAATGATGTGGCCAACCTCTAAATAGCTCTAAATGAAATGGGATCAATTACCCACTAGCTACCTTACTTATCACAACAGCAGAAGGAACAGGGACACACATGGGGCTACCTATGACCTAGCTTCAAGGGAAGCTGGTCCAGAAGGTTCCTACATAAATGGAAGAAGAGTCTACCATATCGGACACTGAGTAGAAGATGGTGCCATTTTTGTTTAGGCTGCTCAAGATGCCACTCTTGAGTTTCACAAGTACTTACAAAGCTATGTAGAAGGTGTACAAATGGGATAGGACTTGGACCACCAAGAAACAGAAGAAATGAAGTGAGAACAAGGGGTTGGGAGGACTTAGAGAAGGTAAGGGAGGAAGAAAGTTTGCAGCTTCAGAAAGATGAGGCTCCTCACCAGACTGGGAAGAGGAGGGACCCCAAGGAAAGCCAGAAGCTTAGATTAAAGGGGTAGAAGTAGGGAAAGGAAGGTCAGTGGAGCCACCCAAGCTTTGATCATAGACCTGAAAAGGGCATGCAGTGGAGGCTGGAAGCCATTTCACAGGTCCTTGGAAAACATTGACCCTGGGAGACATGAGAAGGCACTAACAGGTTCAAGCAGTGACCACCTGAGATCTGCATTTTGGAAAGATGGCACTAGAAGCATTTTGGGAGGAGAATTTGGACGACAGAGTTGGGGTTCCCATGTTCCCCTCACTGTCTAGTGGAGGGGCAAGGTCATCTTTGCTAAAGCAGTTACAGTGAGGAGAGAAGCAGACATCTAAAGAACTTCCTCCAAGAAGGAGACAAAATCTTACTTTGGAGTAGTGTCTGGTGGCCTCTGAACTCATCAATCTCTATCAATCTTCACACAGCCACCAAGGAAAGGAACCAATGGCAATTTTTTATGAGTTTGCTCCAGGCAACTGACTCTACATGCTAGGGCCAGGGCAGGGCTCTGACCACTGTTCCCTGACACTAACAGAGCTAACATTTCTTTAAAACTGATAACCATACACACAGGAGCATATAAAGGACAATAGAATCCCACTGGCAAGATAAAGCCAAGAAAAAAAAATCCTTGAGAATATAATTTTTTGGTGGTCAGAAAATACCATTCTGAAGACCATTTGGAGAACAATTAGATAGACAAAACGCTACTAAGGAGTTCACTCTTTATTTTGAACTTTAATATTTTACATTCTTTTCTGTCTCTTAAAACATAAGGCCTATTTTTACCCAACTGTATGATTTAGAGAGAATTATATTTATACCTTGTGCCCCTTAGAGTACTGGTAGACAAATACCACATAAATTAAGACTTCAAATTTTGAAGCCTTATATCTATCTCTTAGGATCAACAACATTAAGGTAATTAAATATAGTAAGAAGTGATCTACCTACCTATGAGTTGCATATAGTGTATTTGTACTCAGCCAGTTAAGTGTGTTTTGTAGTATAAACATCCTGAGACAACGTGCCAAAGAGGAATAAGTAGTGAAGATTCTTATAGCAAACAAATGATCTTTGAAGAAGAAAATCCCCTACCCTTTGGCAGTAATGGGGGAAAAGAAGGTATGGAGGCATTTTCTTCAAAGGAGACCTCCAGCTGACTGCTCTAATGTGGTTAACAGCGACTAATTAAACCCGTAGGCTAGCCAACCAGAGCTGTTTTCACTAGTAACATGTTTTCTTATCTACACTTTGAGATCCCCAAACATAAGATTAGTTGTGAAAGGCAAGAATGAGAAGCGGTGGTTGGCTTAGTTTGCTTCTCTGTTGCTATGATAAAACACTAAACAAAAGCTATATAAGGAGGAAAGAGTTTGTTTTGTCTCATACTTCCAGGTGAGGAAAGTCAGGACAGGAACTCAAGGCAGGAATCTAAAGGCAGGAACAGAAGTTCTGATCCAAGAAGAAAGCTGCTTACTGGCTTACTCCCAATAACTCACTCAGTTTGCTCTTTTTTATACAACCCAAGACCACCTGCCCAGAGATAGTATTACCTACAGTGGACTGGTCCCTCTCACATTAATCATTAATCCAGGAAATGTCCTACCGATTTGCCTACAGTCCATTTTGAGGGAGACATTTTCTCAATTGAGGTTCCCTCCTCCTAAATGACCCAAGCTTGTATCAAGTTGAAAGAAAAAAAAAAAAACTAACCAACACACTGATAATTAACAGTCGATTGATGGTATCTATCAGCAGCTGGTTATATGGGAACTAGAACCCAAGTATAAAAGAACGAATCCTTTCCTAAGAATGGCCACATTCTCCTAGCTTGACTCTTGCTATATAAAAGTGAATTATTGATACACCAGACAAATCAGTTCTTCTAGGCTTTCCCATCTTTGGAGATGCCACTTTGACTCATCCTGGTACTTATTTCTCTAGACATCTTTTGTTAGTGGTAGTTTTTGTTGTTGTTTTTGCTTTGTTGATGTGTGTGGTGTGTGTGATTATGGAAATGACGTGTATGTAGTGAATGTTCTTGGGGAGGTGTTCAGGTGCCTCCCTCTAACTCAGTGGTTCTCAGCCCCCCTAATGCTGCAACCCTTTAATACAGTTCCTCATGTTGTGATGACCCACCTACCATGAAATTGTTTTCATTGCTACTTCATAACTGTAATTTTGCTACTGTGATGAATAGTAATGTAAATATGCAAATGGTCTTAGGTGACCCCTATTAAAAGGGTCATTTGAGTCCCAAAAGGGTCATAACCCACAAGTTGAGAACCACTACTCTTAACGCTTGCTGGCTTATTTAAGACAGGGTCTCTCACTGAACCTGAAGCTCACAATTTTGGCTAAGCTGTCTGGCCACCAAGTTCCTGATATCCTCTTGTCTTTTCTTCCTCAACATGTGGGTTACAGGCATGGGCACTGCCTGTCTTTTCAGATGGGTGCTATGGATTTGAGCTCAACATGCTTAGTCAGCATGCATTGTAACCAGCTGAGCTATCTTTCCAGCCCCTCGTTTCTCTAAGCATCGCTTTACCTTCATTTTTAGTTTAGAGACCCAAATCTCTCTAGCAATCTTAGACCTTTCCTCCCACCCCAGTTCACAGCCCCATGCCATCACATCAGCTAGGGAGATGACAAGAGCCCTCCCTGGGCCTCTCTTTCATTCTTACTCTCTCTTTCTACTTCTCCCACACAGCAGCTGAATAACCTTTAAGTGCAAATAAGAAAATGAAAATCTCTCAGAGGAATCCCTGTGCTCTGAAATAAAACCCACACATATGTCCTATTCTGAGCCTTCCGTCTGACTCCAGTCCCTTCTCTGACTGACACTCCGGTTCTTCTCCCTCCCTGCGTATGTTGCTCTGCAGAGACACTACCTTCGATTGCCCAATATGCCAAGGATTTTCCACCTCAGGATCTTAGCACATGCTGAGCCCTTTGCCTGGAATGTGCTGGTCCCTGGATTTCACCTAGGTCCTATGTCATATAGAAGGTAACTAAAACTAAACCATCCACCCTCTCTGGCCCATCAGTATTACCTAGGGCATTATTTCTCAGTGTATATTCTTTGTCTTGGCACTTATGCCCATTTAAATATACTACATCTATGTGTCTTTATCTTTTTGATAATGTCAGTATCTTCTACTACACTGTAATGTCTGTAGAGCAAACACCGAGCGTGTCTTTTATCTCAACTGTTTTCCCAGAGCCTTAGTAAATCTGCTATATATCATCTATCACCAGAGCCCCAGTCCATGAGGCCTGGCCCCTGGGTCTGAATACTTGCCCACATTAAGAAAAAATGATGATATATGATATATATGAATTTATAGAAAGATCAATTTATCCTCAGTTTCACATCAATTGGGTAGAGAGAAATTCTTAACATGTCTCTTTATAACCGATTGCAGTGCCATAACTTATAGAAAAGATTAAGCAAAAGCCAGGAAATGGTATATGTAGATTTATCTAGGGGCCCAAGCTTCCAGACCTGGGAAAGAAGTCTTCTGGTGGCAGGGTCTAGTTTCCTTGGGACATGCCGTGTTCACTCTAGGCAACCATTCCCCAGCTCCATTGTAATATTGGGATCCTAACTCCTAGGGCCCTTTGCACTACTACATAATGTCCAATCACTGTCTGCTGAACGTGCAGATGAATACATGCGTCAGAAAATCAAATTAAACAAGAAGCCATTTGTGATGGTTAGTGTTAATTGTCAGTGCGGCTCTCAGCATGCCACCATCTTTGTCCATACAAAAGCACATTAGAGCAAGTTCACCGTGTGATGGTGAGGGTGATGATGTTGAGGGTCATGACTCCTCTCAAATTACCATTAACTGATTTCAATCCAGACAAATGTAATTTAGCAAATAATGCCCTGGGAACTACTATTCTAACTTGGAGGCTAAAAGGAAATACATATGCGTAGGAGAGAAAACCCAGCTACGGTGTAGAAATTAAAGTCTCATGTGATTGGCTGAACTTGATTGAAACATTTGCACACTCTACTTCTTATTTACTTTAGTACCTCCCCACACACACGTGCACACACAGTGGGGGGGCGGGGATAGAAAGAGAGGAAGATTGGTAAGAATGGTTCCAACCTTGCGAACAGGGATAGGAGTGTCTGGAACCTAAACACATGCAAAATACGAGATTGCTCTTGCAGATGGAAATTGGCCATCTGGGAGAAGGAGGTGAGAAGGGTATTATCACTATATACTGTTTACATTACCAGGATTTTTTAATTACTGGATGTCTTTTCTGACAACACCAAAAAAAATTAGTTAAGATTGTTAGTACAAATAAATGACTATCAAAGTAAATCAATTAAGTAACCTATGATCTGTCTAAAAAAAAAAAAAAATGGAGTCCTATTCAGTTAAAAAAAAAAAAATGTATGAATATATATCTCCTAAAGACTACTGTGAAATGAACTGCAGGATACATTATTAAAAGAAAAAGCAATGTGTAGAAAGTGTGCTTAGTTCATTTAAATGGTAAGGACAGAGGTTGTCAGGAACTGAACCCAGGGCCTCGTGTATGCTAAAGCATGCTCCACCACTGGGCTCCATCCCAAGCCCTCCTTTACACAAGAAAACAGCAGAGGAAAAATGGAGTGACACTTCCCTGTTGATCCTAGCACTTGACAGTGTAGAGGCAGCGGGATCCGATGTTTCAAACCATCTTCAGCTACACAGCAAGTTCAAAGCTACCCTGGGCTACAAGAGACCTGTTTCAAAAAACAAAAGGTGCTGGACAACGGTGGCACACACCCTTAATCCCAGCACTCAAGAGGCAGAGGCAGGTGGATCTCCGTGAGTTTGAGGCCAGCCTGAGTCTACTGGGTGAGTTCCAGGACAGCCAGAGTTAAAAGAGAGAAACCCTGTCTCAGGAAAAAAAAAAAAAAGTAAGCAAGATGGCTCGGTGGGTAAAGATGCTTGCTCAGAAAGACTGGCAGTCGGAGTTGTGTCCCTGGAGCCCACGTAAAGGTAGACACAGAAAATGACCCTACAAAGTTGTCCTTTGACATCTACAGATGCCACAGCATGTGTGCACACACACGATGACGATGATGATGATGATGATGATGATGACGACGATGACAAAAATAAGAAATTATTTTAATTTTTAAAAAGGACAACGAGAGTTTTTATAATACTTAAAAATAAATCATTAAAGTCTTGTGGGGGAAGGGACAGTATAGAGTGATGACAATAATAGTAAGCTTCTTTGAATATTTGCAGATCTGATTTGAAATCATATAAATGTATCACTTAATTATGAAAACCATAAATTCACAAAGCAACCCCTAAAACTTTAAAGTGAAATGGAACGAACGAACCCAACTGTGTTTCCGGATGGCAGCACAGCCAAACAATCCCAAACTCTTTCAAGTGACTTCAAAACAGGTCCTCCCCCCAGTGTGCAGAGCTACGTAGCCCTGGCACTCAGGACCTGATGTGTGAATCTCCTTTGTCTCAGCTGCATCTAGTGAGGGCCAGTGGTGGCTTGACAAAGGCCACAGTGGGGGGTATGCATCGTGGAACTCAGGAAATGCTACACAGCAAATTCTTCTTTACTTCAGCTTTGCTGTCATCTGTGTTTATATTTAGAATAACAGTAACTAAGGCTTTTTACCAAAACACTTGCACAGACCTAAGGCCAGAAATAATTACAAAACAAAATTACACAAAATAGCTTCAATCATCACAGGGTTAGTAGTCGTAGACTTGCTATTCTGTGATGGTTCTTCTCACAGGATATGGGAAAACAAATGAGCAACTCTGTCACTGTTGGTAAGAACTAGGATTCTAAGTATGGCGATGTGTTTAGTCCCAGCACTCAGGAGGTAGAGGTTAAGTGGATCTCTGTGAATTCTAAGACAACCTAGTCTACCTGCCAGCCAGGGCTGCGTTGTGAGACTGTGTCTAAAACAACAAACAAACAAACAAAGGGATTTTAAAGAGTGAAATAAAGAGGAAAGAACAAGTGAATGAGATTACTCAGTGGGTAGAGGCCTTTGACACACAAGCCTGACAGCCTGAGTTTGACATCCAGAACCCACATGACAAACTTGACCTCTGACCTCCACAGACATGTCATGGCACACAAACCCACAATCATCATGCACACATAACCGAAATACAATACTAATAATTTTCAACCTGGAATTATCAGAACCAACTTTTGACAGATTACATTTTATCTAATATAATCATGGGGATGGGTGGTGTCAACAAAATATAAACTATGACAAGCAGCACAAGTCATTCAACAACAAGCCACAGACATAAACATTATGACATTTGGTAATAGTACAATACAAGTAGAATTGGCCAGGGCCCACCAGTCATAAGTGCACGTAAAGACCGAAGGCATTGACTGACTCTGAGGTCGCTCATCCAAATGGATTAGACACACAGTAGTGGTTGTGCAAATGAGTGTTGCTAGGCAAATGGGTAATAATAATTTATCCTCAAATTTGGTTCAAAAGGCTGTCTTTAATATACAGTATATCTAAATGTTAATGTTCTACCCCAAAATTAATTTGTTTAAATCCTCACCTTGTCTTTGAGCCCATGAAGCTACATTATATATAAATATGTATGTGTGTATATATATATATATATTATATGTATATATCAGGATATATGTGTATATATAATATATATTGCATGTGTATATATCAAGATATGTGTGTATATATATAATATATATATATGTATGTATGTATCAAGACTTTATTTGGATGATATATATGTCACATAAGCAAAATCAATAGGCATTTGGGTCTGTCCTTTGAGATTTTGAGATGGGTTATAACATTCTCTGTTCAGTCTTGGCTAATATAATGCCTCTCAAATTTGAGTGGGCACAAATACCAGATAGAGAGCGTATTGGCAATGCAGATTGCTACTGACCATGAGGAAGAATAGTACAGTGCTTGCCTATCGTGCGCGGAGCTCTGGGTTCAGTCCCGAGAACTATCAAAAAATGAAAAGTCACACGCAACATTCTATCTTAGGAGGTCTGTATCTAGGCACACTTCTGAATAGTTCTTGTTAGTAGCTTGGGCACACATTTCCAACAGCCTTGGTTTAAAACCCCTGGAAGCTAGGAGCCCTCCCCCTCTCCAAATCAACACCTCGTGGATCTAACTGAAGTTTGCCTTCAGGACCCTTTACATTGTGTTTCACTTTGGCTAATGGCTAAAGTTTCTCACTACCAACTTTGGTGTGTGTGCTATTTGGTTAGAACTCTGGGACCCAGTACCAGGAATAGATTCCCTTTTAGAATGCCTTCTCCTTTCTATAAACATCAAAGGCACTGACTGTCTCTGAGGTTGCTCATCCAAATGTCCCACTGATGACTCAGAATAGTGCAAGGAGTCTTTTAAGCAAGCCTACCACTTGCTCAAATACTGCACCTGTACTTCTTCTTTCCTTGTTAAATATTTGCTGTCTGTCTGAGTCAGGAAAGAGCATTTTACACCAAAAGCAAAGGAATGGTTTTGGCTGATGCCTAATTGTTCTCCTATGTGGCTTCCTTTACTTGAGAAGCACTATCATTCTTTCCAATGGGCTATTCACAGAAGTCCCCCTCTGCTCAATCAACTTGTTTTATCCGTTCCAGGGCTTTATGGAGGCTTTGTTTGCTCACCTGTGGCAGATGTACTTGGACTCCAGATGGTTTTGAGAAGCTCTCCATGTGGACCTATATAATGCTATACAGCAGCAGTTACTCTGGCAAAGGCTTGGGGACTTTAAAAGAAGATCTGATTGCTTATTGTTGGCGACTGTTTGTGGTTCTTAATTATGCATTTCATTTAAAATGCAAGTGTCTTCAGGCTTATAAGATGACTCTATTAAATTAATTTTTCCCTAACTAAATTAGTATGGTTTCATGTCTACAGTGTGGTGATTTGTAAATTTTGCTAAATTTAAGCCCACACTTAGGATACTAAGTAAATGGTTCTTAATAAATAGAATAAAGAGATACCTACAGAAACCAAACCAATAAAAGTATGCATACATTTACTAACAGAAAACAAAATACATCAGACATCAGAGTATGGAAGATTTAATTCTTTAAATTTTTTAAAAAATATACCCATATATTTAAAACCACGCAAACAATATATTGACTTCCAAGGTAACTATCACTAGATGTCATTATGATAGGTTTATGATGAACTCAATTTTTGATAACTTTTTTAGTTACCTACCATGATTATTTTGAAGCAAATTCCAGACGTATTATGTCATCAAGATAATTTCTCACGTAAATATTTCAGGATGTATTCGTGGAAGACAAAGTAATGCTGTTAAGATGTACTCACAGTGCACACAATAACAGACCCCCCAAAGTTGAGGGAGATGTTATAATAATATCAGGTATTCGGTTAGTTTCCTTGTCTTGGGAATTCCCCTCACTCGCATCCTCTCTCTTCTCACCTCTTGTTTTTAAAAAGATAAATAAGCAGGGCTGAGAAGATGGCTAAATGGGTAGAATGTTTGGTGTGCAAGTACGAGGACCCGCGCTAAAATCCCCAGACCTCACTCACCTGCAATCTCCGTGCTGCAAAGTCAAACAATACAAAAAGAATCAGAATCCCAAACTGCTCAGATAGAGAAATTGGTTCAACGCATTTGGTGTCTCTTTTAACCCACAGCTACCTTCTTCCTATTCCCACTAAAACAGACCTTTGAGAAGCAGAAGAGAGACAATCATTAAGCAAGGAAGAGACAAGCCAACCAACGGTGATATTTACTGTGTTGTTCCGAGGGGCGGAGGCGTGGGGGGCGTGGTAAGTTAACCAAAGGTGCTCAGTCTCTGGAATCATTTGTCCTTAGGACAGAATTCTCTACAGGATTCTTGATCAAGTTCTCTCCTTGTAGAAATGTGTGGAGATCCTGGCTGAAATCTGAAGCAGCCAGAAGAGAAAGACATGGAGTAGAACTGAGAGAATTCAGCTGCCTTCTCCTCCTTAGTTCTTGAGTGGCTGCACTTCTATCAATCAGGAGTCGTTCAGCATGGGGATCAGACCTTATTCTTGCCTTGCATCAAAAAAATAAAATAAAAAATCAGATGATGGGAAGGGGATTCTCCTGCCAGCAGTACCAGTGTTTCCCTTTTCTGTTTTTCATCTACCCTCCCCTACAATGCATATTCAGAGGAGCAAACTATTACATCACAGATTGACTTTGACTTCAGTTTGACGGATTATTTTTCTCATATTAAACATCATATGACATCTAAGAGCAGAAACTGAGAGAACTGTAACAGGCCCCAGACATTAGCAGGCCCCGAGGCCTTAGCACAACTGACTCCATGATGGAAATGCCATTCAGGCTGCAAGACTCAGCACACAGGCAGCATCACCTGCCAAAACTAAAACAAAGGCCTAATCCATCAATGTCCGTACAGTTCTGGGAAAGTCTCAAAATGGACTAACCTTGCTTTTTAGCTTCTGTAGTTCCACTTCTGGGTAACTGTTCTTGTTAACTGAAGTATATCAACCAAGAACATGGTTGTTGTGCTTAAAAGTTCATCCTGAGAAAAGTTCAGGGCTACTTTGGGACCCCAAACAACCAGTGTACTCACCAGCCAGCTAATAAAGACTTTCCATTGGCTTGAACTCATGTCCGAGCAGTCTTCTCTGGGGAATATCCCACAACAAAGTGACAGGAACACTCTTAGGAGAAACCACTCTTCTTGCTCTTGCTCACACTCATTTTTGACCCTTTCTCCCAAATATGACATTTATCATCATTGAAAATACTATAAAATCAGCTGCATGCCTTTAATCCCAGCACTCAGGAAGTAGAGGCAGGTGAAGCTCTGAGTTTGAGGCTAGCCTGGTCTATAGAGTTCATTTTAGGACAGCCAAGGCTATACAGAGAAACCCTATCTTGAAAAACAAACAAACAAAAATACTATAAAATCTACTTCCCTGTTCCCCCACACACACTTACAGGCTGTGTTTTTTCTGCCATTGACAGTAAGATTTTTTGAGGGAAGGGATATTTATTTTGCTCACCTCTATATGCCTAGTTCCTACAAGAATGCCTGACACACAGTAGGGAGGCCATAATGGTTGTTGGTCGAATGCATATTATCAGTCATTAATAAGTATGTGGTTAATGTGTGATTATTAATGAGGGAGCGCTAAAGAGAGGAAGAAAGACCCTCATCTATGGTAGATACCACACAAATACTATGCTTGTTATAAACACAGCATTGCCCCCATCCTTACAAAGTTTCTAGAAAAGGAGCCTTTAACCAACAGGTCCCAGCATCACAGCCAGCTCTAGCCCTACCTCCCTTGGTATCCAACAGAAAAGCTGGAACATTCCCTCCAGAACTCCTAGAAATTCCTATAGCAAAAAAGGGGATGTTGCCTTGCCAACAGATTGTTTTTTTTCCCATCACTCTGCACCCAGATTGTTCCATGTTTTAGGTTTGTAGAAACTCAAAGCACCCTACATGAGGACATGGCAGAGAGCTGAGCCCTTTGCCTAGGGCTTTGCAGCAGGCCCCAGACATAACCCATGAGTCTATCACTATCTTTTGTAAAGGCATATAAATCAGCATAGGCTTGGGCTATTAAAACTGCATTTAAAATAATATATATGAGTAAATGTAGCCCATGAGTCAGGAGCAGGTTTGCTGGAATAATCATTGACTCAAAGCAAGGGATGAGGTTGGGCTCTGGTATTTCACCAGGACTTAACCAGCCCAAATCACTCAAACCCTGCTTGTCTCCCCCAAATCTAAAACAGTAGCATCTGTGCTTTGTATCTTCCTGGTAAAATGGAAGATTAGGATCTTATGGAAAATATCCTGAAAGTCACACACTAGTTTAACAGACATGAGATGGAGGCAATAGATTGTAATGAGAACTAGACGCAGTTAAATTCATGCACTTCTTAACTTTACAAATGTGTCAAAATGTCGTGTGCCGCTTTTATGATGTAAAGAAAATCAATCATGAGCCTTTTTTTTATTAAGATTTCTGTATTAGAAGATAAAACTAGGCTTCTCACACAAGCCATGGAAACAGTAAGAGACCCTTCCAACTTGTTCCAGTGGGAAGCATGGAATGACACGAATCTCATCCAGCTGTTGGAAGGGATACCACATTGTCCCAGAAGCCAGATTTGTGTATCCCATGGGGCTCCACACCTGGAGCTCTCTTATTCTTTTCACCTCTATGGAGCAAGTGTCTGCTCCATGCACAGTGTCTTCTGAATGTCTGTTTGCCAAGACCAAGGCTACTCCCCAGTTATTTCAAATGATTCCTTGTTTGCATGATTTCCAGAACCCCTCTGAACAAGCTGGTTTCAACCCTCAAACCCTGTTCCAGCTGGTTGCTGCAGAGGGATTTATGCAGAAGTCATGTCTGGAGACAAGAGGAAAATATTGGGTAATTAGAACAGGCTCCTCCAGAGACTGGCTATGGTGTGTAACTAGACAACCATCCTGAGACAAGGCAGAGACTGGGTCATGTTAGCTAGACTTGCCATAACCACACTGAGCCCCATTCACAAAGACCACACCCATGGCCCAAAGAAGGGGGTGGCTCTAGGCACCTTTTGCAAAATGTAGCGACTCACTGTGAAACCTGAAAGTCTACTTTCTCAATGGTTCTGTGACTAAAAATGAAGCAAAGCTAGAATTGTATGTAGAATTGTTGGAATACACCAGAGGGTGTGGATCCAGAGAGTAATCTCAAATGCCACTTCAGCGTCCCAGGGGTCAGAGCCAGCATCTCAGGAGACAGGGGTGAAACAGCAGAACTCTAGGAGACCCAGTCTGGCTTCAAGAGTAATTTTCCATTACCTATTTTGTATTGACTTTTTCTCTGGAAATGCCAGACAACCTTATGGTCCAAATCTCAACGTAAAATCACATTCAAAGAAACAGCTATATATATATATATATATATATATATATATATATTCAAAAATAATTCAAATCTATACCCAGTCTCTAAAGAAAAGACCCAAGGGGCAGAGTGCATGTTTAATGCACACCAAGTTGTCTTTTAAAAATCCATTACTTCCAATTTCTGCCATTTTCAATATCTTTCACACAGATGGCAGCTGCTTCTTGAGCACTTACTCTCCCTCCTGCACTTACAGACAGACCAAAAGCTTTCCATGCCACACATCCTGTGTGGATCATCCACCCTCTCAGGCCCTGGTCTGCCTCAGTTCTTCATTGTGTAGCTCAGCTTAGTCCCCTGGCTTCATTGGTTACTGAAGGTTCCTCTTCCCACCCCACCCCCAGCCTTGATTTGTTTGCTGTATAGAGGAAAGTCCACACTCTGGTGAACTAAATATGAATCTTTAGCAGACAGGAGAGGCAGAAAACCATGAATTCCAATGTACTAGTCATTTCCTCTGTATTGCATTAAGATCCCACAGAAAATTTCGTCTTCGGCAGAAGGACACTGACCTCGCAATATGTACACATTGTGGCCAGATTTCATTTGCGAATGTTCTTCTAGAGACAAAAACCCTTTTTGCTTAAAAATATCCCTTCCCATCAGACAGCATAAATGACTCAATACCTGAAATTCCCACATTCTGTTCTTAAGGCTTGGTTAAATAAAAATATATCCTCTGAAGCAGGTAAATGCCTGCATCATTAACACCAGTCTCATTCTGTGAACTTATTTCTCCGTAGCTGGTCAGGCTACGGAGATACTTTGGGGTATTTGGAGTTGAGAGTAAAAGAAAAAAAGATTCCCAATTTTGAAGTGATCATTGAGAAAGATTCAGAGAGAATATCCAACAAAATAAAGAAAGAGCTAGTGGATGAGGAAGGAGCAGATTCAAATATACACTGTTAGACCCCCTGCTCAGCCCCCAGTCCTTAGAATCACAGAACTTGAACCACATAACTTCCCAGAAGCCCCAAAGCTGTCACTGTCTATCCACTGTGATCTCAAAGCTATTTTTTGGAGCTATGTGCTTTTCTTTTGAAGTCCTCAGTAAATGCTTCTGATCTAGCAAGCTCAGCGTCCTCCCTTCTCCAGCCAATCCCACCTGGGGTTCAAGAGCTGGTTCTAAATACTCCCCACATCCAGTCTGTTCTGTTTTCTTGCTCTGTCTCCCATGCCAAACTCCACCTACTCCATGACGCCACACGTCACTTCTAGAGGAGATGGACCTGTTTCATGATCCAACCCCAGCTATTCCTGTAACCCAACAATCTCTTGTTTCTCCAAAGTTTTTCTCTTCTGAGAGCCTCAGAACTCTCCCAGTTGTCTCTAATTGTTCACCATAAATTTTACTTGCATCTTCAGCCGCTGAAGACTTCAGTTGCTCAGTAGCACCTAGGTCCACCTTTACTGCCAGACATCACACAACATACTGCCAACTCATTTCATTGTCAGAGTTCTCTAAATGCTGTTAAATGGGTGATGGAGAGAGAGAGAGAGAGAATGAATGAACACATGCATGCTTTAACATCTGGCATGGGAATTTGTGAGATCTGACCAGCTAGTGGTTCCCTTTAGTGACATATGTTCAATAATAACAACAGCAATCAGAACAGGAAATGCATCAAGAGGTTATTGTCGACTAGTCATCTGTTTTAAGGTCTGTCTGACCTCAGCAACAGTGACATTGTTTCTGAGGCCCCAGGAATTTTCACATTGAGCTGAGAGACCCATGAGCTGAAGTAACTAGGGCAAATTCCTCCAGAAAACTATGCTCTATGGAGACTGTTATTTAAAAGGCAACTTGACCAATATTGAACACAGCTCTACCATTCGTCATCTATGTGACCATGAGTTACTTAAGGTTTCTTCACCCCATCTCAGTTAAAAGCAATATCCAACACTCACCAGTGGTCTCTTGGGTTCAAATCGATGTTCAAACTCACAAGACAGCGATAGGCTCTAACTTTGGCATCAATTTATTCAGAAGATGATTAGATATTCTATCCACCCAGGAGCTCTTAACATGGTCATCGTGGTAGGATTCAAGTTTAAAGAGTTAAAATCTACATCAGCTGAGAATTCCTGTGGCTTAATAAGCCTCACACCATCTTACTTTCCCCAAAGAACTAGTAGAAATTCTTGCAACAAGTCCATAAGCATAGCCTTTTCTTCCCTGTATTAAGGGCTTGCCAGTTGTAAGATTTAAAAGAGCCCAAAAGTGTAGCTTTTAACACAGATTGTTGTGCTTTTAGCCTAGGAACAATTTGCAATCAGGGGTCAGTCTCACTATAAGCAATGCGGCCTAGCAACAGGATTGACAATATCATCATGACTGACTTCCACAACAGTCATATTGCTAAGCATGTTGCTAAAACTGCTAAGCAGTTTTCAGAGGTCAAATTGTCATGTGTCAGGGGAATTTGATTTGGTTGACTCTTTTACCCACAAGATAATAATGGTAACTATCTCACACCATTGTTCCAGGGTGATGAATATTAATTCACTAATGCACTAGTATGTCTAGAGTTTAGAATACATAGAGCATAGTAAACAGTCTAAATGCCAGATGTTCTGTTGTATACTTCTGGAAATGCCTAGATCTTCTCCCTTCCAAGATAGGATGATTTGATTATTTCTTCAGTTGTCTCAGCTACTAAACATTCCATCAAATTTAACTTCTGCTTATATTGACCAGAATCCCCCTTTCTATTGGCACTTGGGGACTCTAGTGGCCCTGGAGTGGCCAAAGGAGGAACTATCTGAGACAAGCAGTGTGAATTAAGCTGGATCTCAGACCACTCCTTAGCCTTAGCCGTCTACATTGGCCATTTGTAGCTTCAGTGGAGACTGAAGCTTCCTACTGACCCAGAATAACAAGGAACCTGGAGATCATGTGGCTTCTAGCCTAGCACCTATGACATCCGTGTTATCAAGGTAGAAGCCACGTTATTCCACTACCTTGTTCTGTTAATTCTCAGTCTTTGCATTTATTAGTGACTTCAGGACAGAACGTGGCCAGAATACACATTTATGTGCAGTGAGGTAGCAGAGCAGACCAGAATTCTATCCTTATATGATTTTTTTTTTTTTACCAGAACAAAGACTTCAGTCTAGTGAGAAGCAGAGTACAGTGAAACATCCCCCCAAGAAGAAGCCCTACCAGTGACATATTTATTTTCCCCTGCCATTTGATGGACAGGAATGGCGATACCACTAAATCTTTTTCCTCTCCATCTCACCGAGGTAACCGTGCAGTGTCCAAATGGGAGGATTCACTTTAAAGCCCTTCTCCTCCTGTCTCCTTTTTATGGTCATGGTGTCTGGTTTTTGGAATTGATCATTCCCCACCTTGTCCCAGATTCCCCAAATCCCTTAGCTCCAACACCCTGGGTCAGAGCTGGCTTTTATCTTCCTGCTCTAACACTGACTAAAATAAGCAGAGCGAGAAACCGAAGTGGCTTCTCTGGGCCTGGGGCTGGGCGGGGTAACTGCGCCTGTAACCTCTTGTTAAAGGGGGTGATTATACCTACACTCTGGGTTTAAAGAGCTGAAAAGACAGCTTTTTTATTTAGTAATTATAAGTAAGATGGCTGCAGCAAACGTCTTGGTACAGGCTGGTGACTCCCATTCCTTTCCCTCGGAAGAGTCAGCACGGCCCGGTCCACCAGGCCAGTCGTTAGCTACGTGTTCCATTACAAAACTGTTCTCATTCGTTTTTTAATAAATGCTTATTTTACCCTTTCTGAATTTGATATCCCTACAAAATAACAGGATGCTGGTGCTATTTTTATGTTTTCCTTAACAACCTTATGGATCTCTTACAACACGCCAGACGCTACTTCTTATATGATTTATATGATAAAAAGTTAACCACAACAAAGACTTCGATCCAGTGAGGAGCACAGTACAGTGAACCGTCCCTCCAAGAAAAGCCCTACAAATGACATACTCATTTCCCTCTGCTATTTGATGGGCGAGAATGACAACATCACTAAACCACTTTACAAATGCTAGCTCACCGAATCCCCACAACTGCCCTAACGAAGTAAGGTTCCCATCGTCCCCGTTTCACGGATTAGGAAACGCAGGCTCATATGAGTGAGGAAATAATCCCACAGTAGGCGGCGAAATGAGAACAGGAGTTCAGGTAGGACGACTCCGGAACTCGAGTTTAACCTGAGTCAGCCTGAGTTGGTCACTGCGCCGTTAGACTTGATACCCTTTGAAGTGAGACTAAAACAAAATGTAAATATCAAACCTTCTGCATCTTCTCGTATCAATAACTTACAAACCACCTCCTTCCCCGCTGGTCGTATTAAAACACTGAGAAAAAGGAGCTTCCATCTTAGAAGACATAACTGCAATTAGTTTCCCACGCGTCAACCACTGGCTTTGCGGCTTTGCTCATTCTGGCTGACTAGTCTGCTGTGCCTCAGTTTCTCTCACATATTGACCACAGACAATGATCCCTTCTTCTTTCACAGATTATCAGAAATGCCGAAGGAATCATAGTGCTGCAAATGCTTTGGGAATTATTACTGCCGCCAGCCAGCATCGTCCCTCTGATGATGAACACATGCTATAACTAAGGAAGCAATAGCCCCCACTTTTTCATTACAGGCAGCCCTTACCAGTTGGAAAAATCTCTCAAATTAAAAATAAAAAAATTCCTCCTTATGTTCCTTTGTGCCAGAGACTGTTGCTGCTGCCACCAATCTGAAAATAAATCTCTTCATGATGTAAGGTCTGTTTATATTATTCCACTACCTGATGACTTCCTGTGTGTGACATTCAAATGTGAGCATCCAAGCCAAAGGACCGTAAAGTCATTTCCTCCACACTTTACACTTAGCTGTGCTAAACATCTGCTTCTTTTGGCCACCTGAGTTGTTGCATTTCACTTTGCCCCACAGTGAGGTCCAGGTGTCAAGCGAGGACCCAGACAGTTTCTTCCTTCCATGCCTCAAGAGGGGCCTCGGTTTATAGCTTGATTTCCCTTGCTAGAAGCAGCGGTGAGGAAAGCACTCCAGCTGGGCTTCATTACACTCAGCCAATGGCCATAACACTTTTTTAAGGTAGCACATGGGGCCGAAGGTTGCATTCTCAAATTTTCAGTCAGTTTAAAGGCTGTTGCCGTCTGAAAAACAGCTATGAATAAAAGTCAGACCCCTGTAAACATTCAATGACTCAACCAACCATGAATCAAAAATACTGGGGGAGAAAAACTGCAGTTGAACTGAACATGTAGACTTCTTTCCTTATCATCAGTCCTCAAATAATTCAGTATAATAGCTACTTATGTAGCATCTTACATTGCACCAGGAATTATAAGTGGAGATGATTTGAATTACACTGGAAAGGGCTGGAGAGATGACTCAGCCATTAGGAGTGTTTGTTTCCCCTGCAGGTGATCTGAGTTCAGTTCCCAGCACCTGCTTCTCCAGCTCCAAGAATTTCAACATCTTGTTCTGGCCTCCATAGGCACTCCCACACATATACAAACAAACGCACACATATAAATAAAAATAATTTAAATTTTTTTTTAAATCTAAAACATAGTAAAGGATATGCATAGGAGTAGGCAAATACTTCACCATTTTATGAGGGACTTGAACATCCATGTGTTGGGTCCATGGAGGTCCTCCATCCTTCATAAATACTATGTTTTCCAGCCTAAACCTGTGAATGTGGCAACGGTTTGATCTTATGTCATTTTTGCTCCTTTTCACTATCAGTAAAATACGAAGAAAGAATACAAACCTTGTGAGTTGTGATATCCTTTGCAGGAACAATAATCAACAATTAGGAAAACTCTTATATTATTCATACCTTTGGGGATTCTCTCATGTGAACTCAACAATCTTTCAGTGTCAAACGATTTGAGTCTCTTGGAAAACACATCTAATGAGAGATAACTGAGAAAGAGAGAGAGAACACGGATGTTGTAGGGAAGCAGCTGGACAAGTAAGGGGAAGAACCATCTCCTCTCCCTGAGGAAGCATCTTCCAATGCTTATATAAATGCATGTGTCTCCTTTCTGCACTGCCTGACCTGGAATGAAAGCAACTCACTTTTGAGATGATACAGGTTGGATTATGGAGACCAGACCTTAAGGGAAGAATGTAAAACATCTTTCAGCTACCCGAAATACTCTGAGAGTCCACATACTGCCCGTCACATCTTCCACACATAATACCATAAAGGTTTCTGTGGCTTGGAAACACGTCAGAAGATGCTAGTATAAATGGAAAGTGAATCAAGAGTGCAGGTTTACAGTCTTTCCTAAAAAAGAGGATTTGCACATCAGATGCTGTCCATCCAACATGCCTCGGTGTTTGTAGTTGGGGCCTGCCAGTCAGTCATTTTCCTAAGACATCTCAAGTGCTTATCAAATAAGAACTGGTGTGTGTGTGTGTGTGTGTGTGTGTGTGTGTGTGTGTGTGTGTACCTGGTTGACTACAAGTAATCGTGGTCATTTAGCTGCTTAGGAGTTCTACTCAAACATCCCTTTACTCCAAAGATATGTCTTATTTTAAAGGCTACTTGCAAATGTTGCCTGTCCATGTCTTCAGTACCACTCACTCTCATCACTGGGTCCTGTGTTCCCACGATTCTGAGACCAATCACGTTCTTGTACCTCAACTCTCCATCCTCTGGATTCAAAATCTGTTTGAAACTCTTATTTACTAGTAGTGACTGTTCTGGGCCCTCTGTAAGACACTTTCACATGCACAACCCTCGTTTGATCCACAAAATTGCTAAGATAACCAGAATACCTCCACTTTATAAACAGGGAAACCCCAGACATGCCAAGGTTGTGAAGTTGTGGTGGTTGATCTAGGGTTAGCCCTGGATCTTTTCGGTGGTCTGTTCTCTATCTCTTCTAGGGGTTCCTTTGACTCATCTTTTCTCCCTCTGAGCAATCTCACTTGGAATTACTAAGTATCTGCTTCCTTCTTTGTCCACAGTGACATGCCTGAGAGCCCAGCATTCCCAAGATCCACCAAGAACTTTTCCCTTTACATCATATATTTTCTCCTTTGCATTGATCTCTTCTCCTTCCCTCATAAATTCCTGAAAACAAACTATATTTTTCCTATTATTCCATTACAATCTGCTCCTTACTCCCTGAATCTAATCAACAAAAGGAGAGCTTCAATCATGTTGGTTATTCCTCTGTATTTATGGTGTTTTGATTGTGTCTGGTCCTCAGGCAAGCATGCTGATGTCTGCAAGATTATATATAACAAATGGGGCTGGGGGTATAAATCCAGAAATGCCTTTTCATCAACAAATATTTTTCAAAGCACTTTACTAACCCATTGCTTTTAGTTCTTTTGTTTTCCCTGTTAATTAATAAACAATTGGAGATACCTAGAAGAAAACTATGCCCTCTTATTCTTAGCACTGGGACTAGATCATTATTTTATAGTTAGTTTATAGGCAGCTGCGATGAAAATGCCTGACAGCTTAAGTAGTAAAAGAAGGAAGGATGTATTTTGACTCATGGTTTGAGTGGATTCAGCCCATGGTTGGTTGGTCCCATGTGCTTGTATCAGGGCTGTGGGAGCGTGTAATGAGGGAGCTTCTTAGCCTCATGGAGACAGAGAATGACATAGGGACTTAAAGTCTGTGATAAGCTTAAAAGGCACAGACATAGTGACCTTCTTCTCCAAAGTCTTCGTGACTTCTTCAATAGTATCACAAGCTGGCGACTGAGCATCAGTTTGAGCCTATGGCAGGCATTCCATATGCAAACAAGAACACTCTGCCCAGATCCTCAGCCCCCGGAATGGGGAATGGTGCTGACTACATGCAGGGTAAGTCTTTCCAGCTTAGTTGTTCTTCATGTGTCAATCTTTTCTGAAAAGTCTCCCACAGACACTTCCAAACCTGTCCTTTAACTGATCCCCTAGGCACTGCTGAGCCCAGTCAAGGTGATACTCAAGATTAGCCAATCGTAGACACTCATATAATCAAATTAAAATTATATACAAATTCAAACCATTTGTACCAGTTAGACTCAGTGGCTCACATGCTCTGTAGACAAAAGCTCCCTTGACTTGGGAATCAGAAGGATTAAGAGCTTTGTAATCCAGGTAACAACTCTGTTTTGAAGTTGGTTGTTATTATATAAAGGCTTCGCTTCCAATAGATGGAAAGAAATTGTTTTTAGCGCCATCAAAAAACCTGAGTTGACTGTGTTGGCAGGAATGTGAGAGAAAAACACTGCGAGACACTGCTGGTGTGAGTGTGAAGAATTCGGGACCCCAAAATATGCTATTTTGGCATATGGATTATTTTGAGCTAAAGGCATCTGAGAAACAGAAAAGATCCTTTACTTCTCCATATCTGCCTAAAAATAGATGATACATCTCCCCTCTTGTAAAGTAAAATCATATTTATAAAGGAAATTTCCACTTGTAGAGTTGTCTTCTCTCACCAGATAGCTCCTATCACCAGACTCTTATCTGTGCAACAAGACAGCCATGTTTACCATACTTTCTCTCCCCTCTACATTTTATGTGCTAACTTTCAAGTTCCCCAGCTCCATGCAAGTGTATGAGAAGAAAAATAACTTTCTTACTATTCATTCACCATAGTTCTTAGCTGAAACCCCCTGTAATAAAAGATTAATGAGAGAAAACTAAATAGACGCCTAGCACGATGTCTGCTGCTCATACAGTCAGGAAACACCTACCCAAAGCCCAAAATGTTTTCTCCTTTATTCAACTAAAATGTTTTCAAGGCTCAATTATCTAGCCATGTCCTTGAAAATGTTTTCTTTAAAAAAAGCAAAAACTTGTGCATAATAAATGATGACTACTTTGCTTTCTTGACGTTTTGGTTACGAGCCTCTAATAGCTGAGCCATCTCTCCAGCCCAACATTGGTTTCTTACTCATCTCTTTTATCAATTTGATTTATGAGCCCCAATAATAAAGTCTAAGAGGACAGACAAAAATAAGCCGTCTCCTACCCAGTGTTACTTAGAAACACTTCTTTAGGGAAAATTTTGTCAATATTTATAAAAAAAAAAAAAAAAAAAAAAAAACCTTAAATGTGCATACTCTTTGACCCAGTGACTCTTCTCTTTTGGAACTGATCCGATAGAATTATTCATACAGAATGAAATGTACCTGGAGATTTTTTTATGGATATAAATTTTCCTCATAGAAAAACTTGTCTATTTCCCAAATGTCCCCTGTGTCTGAAGTTTCCTGAGACACAGTTCAAAATAATCCTTATGCAAAAGAGGCATATTTTAGAGTGTCTTACCCTTGTCTGCTACAATCATATGTCAGGATTATTTGTCCTATTACTGTAGTTAAAAAAATATTTTGTATGTGTATTGTATTTGTATTGAAACTTTGTGTTCATTTTTTTTAAATATTGGGTAAATGTGAATACCTTTCCCCTTGTACACAACTGTTTTAAGATTTGAGAGTACCGGTAAACCAGTACTGACCTCGGTATTGCAGTCTCTGATCTAAGAGGAAGGAAGGTTTTCTCTTGCCTCCCACTGGTCTATATTTCACTGTTTTCAGAATTTTCAATGAAGTGTTACCATAAAGAAGGCACAAATTACTTAATCCACACCCAAGGGCCAGCCTCATTAACTTACATCCACACCTCTTAGGTCATACCATAGTCATTAATTATACCAAGGTGATGTCGTAAGGGACACTCTGGCTATTCCCTGAAATGTTTTCCTGTCCTGAGCCTGAGTCTAAGAATATAAACAATGACATTCTCCAGCCGTGTTTGCTTTGTTCCTATGGATGGATGGGCAGGAATGGCATCTAGAGGTGAGTAACATTACATCCGATTACTCAGCCTCACTCTTCCTGACCCTGGGCAGCTCAGGAACTGTAGCCCTTCTCATCTCTTCCCATTGAGGAGATCTCATCTCCCCTCCTACAGTGTGTGGGGTGGGGGTGGGGGGTCACCTCTGACCTCGCATCCTCGTTACACTCAACCTCACACCTCAGGCAAGGAAGGAAACTCCAGAAACTGGGATCCCCTAGTCACACAGGAAGCACACAGAAGACAGCCAATGGTAGGCATTTGGGGACCATAGGCTGCTCTGTTCCCTGTAACTACTGTCCCTGGAAGGGTGATTTTACAGCATCCAGTGTTGTCAAATGGAGATAAATTTCCTATAATAAGAATAGCAGCAGCAGACTGATACTTGTGTCCTTCTGGAACAGCCATCCAGGGATATTCCAGCCTTACAGTTGTATCTGTTCAAGCAGAAGTCGATGTCTCCATCTCACTGGGGAATGATTTCATCTTTTAATCACTTTTACAAGCAGCAGAGGACTTGAAGACTATAAGACAAGCTGAGGCCATTGCCAGGTAGCCTGTGAGTGACTGACCACTGAGGAATTGAGGCTTTTCTCCGGTTCTGTCTTTCTCTCTGGCTTTTCTTCAATTTTGTGTCAATGTGGTAAAGCTGGACAATACATCTCAGAAACCCCAGCTGACCCAGTCTCTAGGTGCCAGTGTTAGAACACTGAGAAGCACCGAGTAGTCCACTCTCTTCCAACCTCAGCGTCCATCAAGAAAAGGAGACTGCTTCCTTCCCCCTACTCAGTCTTGCTCATGCATTGTGGGCTCACCTACCAGAGAAGAAATACAGTGCCAAGCATACGGTGCGAATTTATATCTTTATACTCCCAAAATGGTGACATTTCTGAGTCCTCATGCACTTTGAAAGGGAACAGGGAAAACTTGAATTGATTTTCACCTGATTTTTCCCACGGCCCAGGGACTTATAAATCACTCCATGTGTCAAACTCTGCCCTTCTCCTCTGGTTCTGTAATCACTCTCTTAGCAACCTGGGAGATCTAAACCAGACATCAGTAACTACCAGGGGCCCTAGCTAAGTTATTTATTTAATTCACTTGAGAATTGGGAGTCTTATGTACCATCAATTCAACAACAACCTTTTTTTTAAAATTAATGATTCTGAGGTGACTTCTTGAGATATTAGGCTTCATAAAAATACAATGAAAGAAGAAGTAATTCCCCATTTTGATTTAACTTCATTGTTTTACTAACTACTTCCCTAAGAAAAAAATTTCAAATTCTCAAATACTCTCAAGATTCAGACGTATTTTTGTCACTGTGTTTACTCAGAAAAGAGATCAAGTCTCCAGCTTCATTCTCCTTCACTGAATTAACAGTAAGAAGATCCTAAACCAATCCAAAAACCCTTTGGTATTTTGAATTAAAGCTAAAATTATGAAAACTGGTTACAATCACACATCATACCTGGCTTTTAAGCTATCTCCAATGCACAGATGTAATTTAGCAATACATTAAGTTTTAAGCACGTCAAGACTTAACACTCTTCTATTAACTGAACATTTTATACATATATAGAATATATTTATCATATCCACCTGCCACTACTTCCTTCCAACTTCCCCTTACTAGTGCCCCCTTATTCTGTCTCTGTCTCAGTTTTATGTCTTCTTACTTTATTGTTATTAATAACTTCATGATTAGTGTTGAACACACGTGCATGTGATGAACCACCCCCTGGGGCATGGGCAGAATGACTCTCCTTCCTTCAGAAGCCATCAACTGTCTCCTCCACTGAGAAAATTCATGTTGGAGTTTTAACTGGCTGGATTTTGTTCAGATCTTTTACAGGTAACCACCCGCTGGTGTGAGTTGATGCATGCAACAGTTTCGTCACGTCCAGAAGATAGCACGTCACAGCTCTCTCCCTTATCAGTCAGCTCTTACGCCCTTCCTCCTACTCTTCCATAATGTTCCCTGAGCCTTGGGAAGGAGGAGTTACTTATAGAACCTTCATCTACTCTTGGCTCTTTGACTAATTATGAATCTCTCTGTTAGCTGCTATTCAATGCAAAAAAAGACCAACGTTAAAAGCAACACATATCTATAGGGATAAAAATAAATATTTAGAAGATAGTTTGACTGTATAACCATTTAATATAACAATAGTAGGTTCCCTCCTAGTATCTATGATCTTCCCAGCCATGGCCTTTTGAGCATGTTTACAGTACTGAAAATGAAATCCTTCTGGTGGAAAGGCCTCACATCCGATCATAATGCGGCTGGTTACTCCTATAACTGGCAGACCTCTATTACACCAGTCAGGCGCATCTTGCCAGGCATGTTGGTATTGTAGCATGCAGGGTCTTTATGTCTCCGTCTTTCAAAAATGCTGTCTCTCCCTAGTTTTAAACAACAACTACAAAAATCAAAACCGAATTTTGGCTATTTTTCTCCCACCTGAGAGAGAATACATTGATGAAAGAGTTAAAAATTAAATTTAACAACACTGACATTTTTAAAGAGTTTCCTTTAAACAGATAACAATATTTCACAGCTGCAGATAGCATGTCTGATACTCTGCCAAGAGGATACTAGGGGAACATTTTGACAGGGTAAACTCAGAAGTAGGGCAAAGAAAATGCTCAATTGGCTAAAATGGAGAACAGTCTTATTAGATCATTTCATTGGGAAATGTGTAGTTAGAATTTAGTCAATGGATCTGATTAGTTAAGCTCAAAATGGTTTTTTTTTCTCTAGAATATAACCATTTATACCAAATTGAATTTCAAATTGTTTACATTAAAGCTCTTCCATTTAATGGCCTCTTAATTAATCATTTTGTCTGTTGTTGTTGATGATGACTTTTTAGGTTTTGGTTGTTTTTTTTTTTTTTGAGACAGGATCTCTCTATGTAGGCCTGACTGTCCTGGAGCTCACAGAGATCTGCCTGTCTCTGCCTCCAGAGTGCTGGGATTTAAGGCTTGCACCACCATACCTGACCTCTAATTAGCCATTTTAACAAAAGGAAAGAAAGTATGCTCTGTCTGTGGGTTTCTAAACCCCTCCTCTCCTGTTCCTCTTCTCACTTTTCTATTTATCTAAATGCTTCCCACTTTCCAGATTGTACTAAAGACTATCCATGGCACTACTTCTTACCTAATACCTAGCAAAGAAGTAGCCCACATGAGAACTCAAAGTAATTATGGGGAAAAAATGATATTCTTTTGCCCTTGAATGAGTGCTGAACTGTAATCTCTACAGGTTTCTATAGACCCGCACATTATAGTTCAGGGGGGCAGAGATTAAACAAGGTGAGATTTAGCAATAACTATTGCCTCAGAAATGTACCCACATCCACTATGGCCACATAGTTGCCTCCTACTCTTTCTTCCCCGACATCTAAATGCTACCTACAGATATTTGATCATGGCTTGTTAGGTCTGTTTGAAAAGGAAACTGCAGATCTTTTTCTTTTCCTAAGAACTTGATCTACTGTCCAAAATAAAGTGTTGTTATTCAACAATCAAACATATAGAAGCACTTCAAAGGAAAAAAAAAAAAAGAGTTAGGTGGTGGTGGTTGCATGCCTTAATCCCAGCACTCGGGAGGCAGAGGCAGGCAGATCTTCAGGACAGCCAGAGTTACAACAGAGAAACCCTGTCTCAAAAAACCAAAAAGAAAAAGAAAAGAAAAGAAACTGTAAAATACCCAAATGGACCAAAATGATTAGAAGGTTCTCTTTAATGGAAAACAGGGCATCATCTAAGTATAGATTTCCAGATGAGTTGACCCCGTGAAGTCTCTGTGTCTTTCCTTCAATAAGCTATTTCGAGACTCTTAACTTGCAAACTGATAACTGATGATTTCAATGGATAGGAGAGTCTGGTTGGCAGCTCTGGAGGGGTTCCAGGGTCTTGTGTCCTGGAACATGACATTGGCCAAAGACATGTAGATAATAGCAGAAGGAGGAACACTGTAATAGGGAACAATCCACTTCCAAAAAAGAAGGGGCTGGAGCAGGGAGAAAGTTGAGAAGCTCAAACAGCAATGTCGTACAAATGTTTGAGCCTATATGTCATATTTCCTAGGCTTTCTTTGCATAGTGTACACTATCACACATGCTCTCTGCCCAGCAATATAGTATGTGTTTCAATACTATAATGAGGCACAGTCATCTTCAGACATATTCTATGTGCTTCCACCAGTGGCTGCTGCCAGTTCCAGACAGCCTCTTGAAGTGTGGGAGTTGTAAGCTATCTAGCCTTCCTCTTTGCCAAAGATTTTTTTTTTGTAGAGGAAAGGCCTTCATGAAAGCTAGGAAGGGTCTATATCCCAGGGTCTACATTAATAAGTCTGTGTGGTCTTGATGGAATGTAGATACACCTTTAATCCCAGTATTCTGAAGGCAGTGGTGGTCCACACCTTTAATCCCTAAGACAAAAATAGTATGGAAGCAAGACAGGAGTCAGCGTCAAATTGGAAGTGACATCTGAGATGCGTCAGAGTAAATGACAGGCAAAGTAACTAATCAGAGGAAGAGGTAGCAGAGTGAGTCAAAGTAAGCACAGGGCCAACTCTCACAAGAAAAAGGTGGGCTCTCAGCTCAGAGCAGTAGTGAGTTAGAGCAGTCAGTTACAGCAGGTAGTATGAAGCAAGCAATCTGAAGCAGGCAGACTGAAGACAAGATACAGAAACAATGAAGCATTCTGACTGAGGATAAGGCAGAGAGGCTGACTGAAGCAGTATGGAGCAGTGAGTTACAGAAGCAGGCAGGCTGGTGGAGAGACACAGACACACATAGGTAGCTCAACAGAAGAAGTCAGTCAGAGGGGAAGAGTGAGTCAGTTTGAAGCCGAGCAAAGCAGTTCATTCAGTCAGAGAAGTTGCAGGAATCGGCCAGAATCTGCCAGTCGGAAGAGTTCGATAAGAAACAGTAAGCCAGCTCAGAAGGTCACTTTGAGCCAGTGGCTTAGAGGAGAGTTTGGTCTGAAATAGTGAGTTGAGTTGAACCAGGAGAGTCAGAGTTCAGAAGAAGCTAGTCATAGTGGCTCAGTCAGCCGTAAGCCTAGGAGGCTCCAGGGCTCCAGGACTAGGACCAGAGATTTAATTAGTCAAAGAATAAAGTGCCTTTGTCCCAAATCAGTGTCTACATCTGGTGAATACATGGCTACAGTTTTCTCCTATGAGCTTTTTTCATGCTAGTTTTGCAATATTTGCACAGGGTCTTCAGGACTGCTGTCTGCCCTACTCTCCTGCCCCAATAGTAATACAAATGACTATTATCTTCAGGCATGGACGTTAATCTTGCCTTCTAGCCTTTGCAAATATAACTGATTTCTACACCCCCTCTTAGTAAGGAACAAACCAATTTTACATCCATTTGTAAATTACAAAATTACCTGCTGGTTGTTTGAATTTTCCTTTAAGTCCACAGTAATGTCTCATAGTTCCCTCATCAATTAATGACTTAAATAAAACCACTAATGTGTTTACTTCATATCTGATATTCACGATTATGTTGTATTTTCAAGTTGTTCCTTTTAAAAATTCTTTTAGTTGTATTTATTCTACGTGTGTTAGTGTTTTGCCTGCCTGTATGTATGTGCACTATGTGCGTACCTGGTGCCCTTGGAGGCCAGAAGAACACTGGATCACTCGGAACTAGAGTTGCTTGTGAATATAAGCTGCCACACTGGTGCTAGGAACCAAACCCAGGTTTGGTTAAGAGCAGCCAGTGTTCTTAACCACCGAGCCGTCTCTCCACCACCTTTAAAGTGTCTTTTACTTTCTTCACTCAGGAGTCCACAGCGTCTATGTCCCTCCCTTCCTCCTGCCCTCCATCCTGTTCTCCTCTCATCCCTCCTGGTCTTGTCAGTCATTTTATCCATTTACACTTACTGCAGATTCTCGGCAGCCAGTTCCTTCAAAAAGAGGGAAAGAATGCTCAGATTTCTCAGCAACCTCTCAGGACAGAGAACAATCATGAGAAAAAAAGTTTCCTACTGCTTTGACGTTGATCAGACTAAACCCCCAATGTGTTACATTAATTCCAAAAGGAAAAAAAAAAATGGTGGGAGGGAAGGATGATCTAGAGAGATGGCTTGGAACATTCGCTATGCAGTCATGAGAACCAGCGTTTGGATCCCAGCACCCATGCAACGCGCCAGGAATCCAGCAAATACAGACAGCCCTAGAACTGCAAGGAGAGTGGAGACAAGAGGACCACTGAAGCCTGAGGACTCCCAGTCTAGCTGAAAAAACTCAAGCCCTGGGCTCAGGAAAGAGACCCCCATCTCAGAGGAATAGACTGAGGGTGTCTGCAGACAGGCTGGCTAGAACTCAGAGATCCACCTGCTTCTGCCTCCCTGGGAGGAAAGGAAGGCACCACCACAGCCCAACTAATTTTAAAATCTTTTTTATTTTTATATGTATGGGTGTTTTGCTTGCATGTATGCTTGTGCACTATTTGCATGCCCGATGGCCTCGGTGGTCAGATGAGGGTCCGATCTCCTAAAACTGGAGTTACATGATGGTGAACCATCGTTGGGTGCTAGGTCTCAAACCCAGGTCCTCTGCAAGAACCACAGCCATCTTGCCAAACATGTTCCGAAGTTCCAAAAACTTTCTTTTTTTGGAAAAAGGCCTGCGGAGCTAAAAGCCTCTTCTGCCACTCTGTATTGCTTTTCTTATCTTACTAAAATTGTATGTTACCAACTTGCTTTCCAACAGAGCACTCAAACCTAGGAGCCTGGATTTCTTTGTTGTTTAGTTTGAATAACCATCCCTAGACCAGTATCTGAGTACAAAATAGAAGATCTCAGATCCCTCCAACAGCTGGCTGACAAGTTCTTAGACAACCCTGGTGCTCACCCTGGCCTTCCAGTTGATAATTCAAACAAAAACAGAGTTTAAAAAGTATCTCTGTATTTAATTGGTTGGAATACTCTTGCACTCAGGCTCAATATTTGGGGGCTGTTCAGTCTGGGGGTGACTTCTTAAAGTGAAGTAGGCAATTTCTCTCTCTGCCTCCAAGAATTCGTCATGTTTTCTGAGTAATTTTTAAAGTGCATGCTGGACCTCCCTCCATTTCCAAGTGCTCAGGCTTCACTAAGCTTTTAAACTTTCTATTTCATTACAGTACAAACAACCCAACAAGGCAGCCTCCTGCTTCTTGCCTCAGGCTATGCGGAATTATTCATACTCAAGGTCTACAGAGGGATGGCCTTGTGAAGGAAAAACAGGCTAAGAGGCGAAAGCAAATTAGTAATCCAAACAGCCCGCTCCCTGCCTGTCACTGGAAGGCATTTGGTGTCTCCTTCCACAGTCAAGGGGTTTTCTGAGTCCGAGATTAAAGGATACATTTTCAGAGCTCAGAGAACAGACACCAGAAAAGTATAGACTTGTAAGGCAACCAGAACAAACTGAGCATGTGCAGAAGGAACCCAGGGCTCGCCTTAAACTCCTCAGATCTGCCTGCTGTGGATGTTTGGAATTCCACCGCAGTCCCTGCTGGACACACAGGTCTTTCCTATTTTCCTTGTGTCCGGTAGGGTGGAAGTTTGTGAGTTTGAGTTTGAATTCTTTCTTTTCTCCAAAACACTAAGGGACTAAAGCTATCCTTGGAAGTGTTCTAAACCTGAAAACAAAAGTCATCAATCGGGGTGATCTTGTCCCACGAGGATATTTGACAGCGTCTAAAGATACTGTTGGTTGTCAGGACAGTGGTGGAAGGGGCTGGCAACTAGAACGCCGCAAACATGGATGCCGCTGCGGAACAGCAGGGCTCTGATCAAAGCCTGCAATGAAAAATTATGTTCCAGAATGCCAACGATGCTGAGGTTAGGAAGCTCTGCCATTCAGAGTTTATACAAGAAAAACAGAATCTTGATAAAAACCCCTCTCCTCTCCTTCTCCGTCTCCCCCTCCCCCTCCCCACTCCTCCTGTCCCTCTCCCTCTCTCTCTCCCTCCTTGGCCTCTCTCTCTCCCTCCCTCCCTCCCCCCCTCCCCTCCCCTCCCCTTCCCCTCTACCTCCCCCCTCTTCTCTCACACACACACACACACACATAGAAAAGGGGGAAGAGGGAGAGAGAGAGCTGACTTCAGTGACACTAAACCTGTGCTGTTGCTTGTGGCTCTCTCCTCAGAAAATTAGACTGCGCTGTCACCATCTTGAATAATTTGGGAAAGTGTTCTGTTTCCATGTTTCCCTGGCCTTGGAACTTGCAGAACAAGTGCTGCACTAGAGATGCGGCCATTTACTGGAACGGACCGCATAGTCACCGCCACAGTCCTTTGCTGTCGTGGAAGCCTCTCTCTGGGTTATATCAGAGCCAAAGCTAGAAAATACACCATCATGAAATACACTGTCATGAATTTCTACACACCTGCAAATTTTCTTACCTGTCAAACTGTCCAGAAAACCCACACAGGGCACGGAGTGGCAGGCATTCTGTGTGGATCGCCCAGCGTATCTCCTTGTAACTTATATCGCGCATACATATACTTTCAAAAAGACCCTTCAAAGAAACCACAGGAACGGGATAGAGGGTCTTCATTTCTACCTGGCAACAAGACTATTCCAGTAACCCTTGAAGAGGTAACAAAAGAAGCCAAGGCCAGGACGTGAAATCCATTTGTAAACTGTTACCAAACCTACGAACGTGCTGAAAATCACCCCAGCAAGGTAGGAACCATCCTACCTCCTTGTTAATCACTCTCAATTTAATACCGTGACTCAATCGGCAGCGATGTATTGACACTGTGAAATGATATACGACTATATCCACAAGCAGTGTTGTTCACAGTGCCAGACAGAACCCTTAAAGCACTCTGCGTGCGGAGGGGCAGAGATTTCCTGGTCCATTGAACATACACAGATGGTTGTATACCTGTCAGAGATGTTTGTATGAAGCAGGGGTGGGGGGTGGCAGGGATAAATTCAGTTTTGGAGTACTGCACTGTGGAGTTGAAAAGCCTTTTGTAAGAGCGCGAGCCTCCTAGGTAAAGACATGTACCCATGAGTCTCTGCTGCCATCTTCTGATAGGCCATCCTCCGTGCTGCCGTTAGCATCCTCTACTCAGGAGTCAGTTCAGAACTACATTTCCTAAGTAAATGGGCTTTGAAAAAAAAGCATTAAAGCACAAATCATACTCACTGCCACATTAGTAAACAGCGGAGAACATCGATAATAATTTCTGATTATGTAGGCAGTTCTACTTAAAACGGTGCACAGAGCAGAATTCATCACTGTAGTCTGTGAGCAGGCAGCCCAGACTGAGCCAAGGACTCTGAGGGGACACAGTGCAAGACTGAGGGAAGGGAAAGGCTTGAGGCTGAGGCAATGTCAGCTCTGATCCTAACAGCTCTTTAGAAGTGTCTGTCTACTCCTATGTAGGGACAAAAACGGAACTAAACCTGAGAGCCTGCTTTTCCAGATAAAATAAAAACATAGTCAATGTCTATTCTTCAACACCACCTGAGACGCCTTTCTTCAAAATAACACAAGTTAGAGCTGGAGAGAACCTAGCTAAAGACTAGGTTCACAACCAAAATAATGCAAAAACAGATTTGCAAATAATGATGATGGTGATGATGTAGATTTCTTAAGGCCAGAAACTATTTTATTTTCATTACTAGAACAGCAACTCATAGTAGGTGCTCCAAGAGACAAGTGCTTAGTCAGGTGTGGCAGTGGCCACTGGCAGTCCCAGCCGCTTCAGAAGGTAAGGTGAGAGAACCACTTGAGCTCACAAGTTCAAGTCCAGCCTGGGCAGCATCCTTGGTCTCAAACACAAAACAAAATGAGATACATGCTTAACAAAGGAAGTCAGAGCTACCACTTATTGATAATGTGCTTACTGTTGAGTCCTTTATATTTGTTGTTCCATTTCACTCTTATACCTATGAGGTACACGTTATTATTTATGTGTTGTTAAATGAGAAATAAACAGCAAGCAGAATTGGATGCTTATTAATATGGATTAAACACTCATAATCCAAAAAAAAAAAAAAACATAAAAAATAGGGGCAGAAAGTTCTTCAAGTTTGAGGCTAGCCTAGGCTAACTATAAAGTTCTCGGCCAATCTGAATTACCTAGCAAGACCTTGTATTAAAAAGAAAAAAAAAAATGTGGCAGCTGGAAAGATGACTCAGAGGTTAAGCGATTCACTGCTTTTATAGAGAACCCGGGTTCAGCTCCTACCAGCACATGATGGCTTACAACTGTTGGTAACTCCAGTTCCAGGAGACCTGGCACACACATCTGGCCTCCTTGGGTACCAGGCACACCAGGCATTGTGTAATGCACTAACATACACACAGGCAAAACACTGATCCACATAAAATGAAAATGAATAAATCTATTTTAATTTTTTTTATGTACGTAGGTGTTTTGCCTGCATAAATGTCTGTATGCCATGTGCTTGCATGGTGCCCAAGGATGCCAGTTAAAAAAACAAGGAAAAAAAGGATAAACTACCTTCAGGCTATGTGTGTAATATTTAATGAAACATAGATAAATCTAATGTTCATACTTGACATATGCAAATTTTCTAAAATTCAAGGGAAAAACAAGAAATCTGGTCCCAGGGTTTCACATAAAATATACTTCATCTCTAACATAAACACCAGTCACTGAGAAGTGACTTTTCCAGGAGAGGGCTGAGCATGATTTTATTCACTCCTAATAGCTCAATAAGATAAATATTCCTGGGGTTCACCATCTTACGGATGAGAGCCAGAAAGCGTAAGCGATTTGCCTGAGTTACAAACAGGAGGGCAGGCATTCAGCCCAGGGCTCCATCACTGACCCAACTTTTCCCCACATCTGTTACCTCCAATAATGCACGTTGGGCTTCTTCCTCCCTCCGGAAGATCTCCCCTGAGTCCCATGAGAACAGCGTGAGCCAACTCCCACTTGACAGCTCCAACTGAAATATCCAGCAAGCCTGTATTAGTTACTTTCCTATTACTGTGATAAAACACCGTGACCAAGGCGACTTACAGAAGGGATGTTTCATTGGGTGCTTATGGCTCCGGAGAGATGAGAGTCCATCGCCATCACCATGGGGAAGTGCGGCAGTGGGTAGGCATAGTGACTGGAGCTAGAAACTGAGATCTGAGGGTTCACATCTCAAACTACCAACAGGAAACAGAGGGAGCTCACTGGAAATGGTACATGACTTCTGAAAGCTCAAAGCCCACTCTCAGTAGCACACTTCCTCCAGCAGGTCACACCTTCTAGACACACGCGAACAGGGTCACCAACTGAGGACCAAGTATCCAAAAGCCTGAGAATATGTTGGACATCTCATTCAAACTACCACAAAACCTGAATACAGGGACAAGGGTCAGAAGATGGCTGGCTGGTTAGAAAAATAAAAAAATAAAAAACATAAAAAACATGAATCCATGGACAGCAATTTGGCTCCTCCATGTGTCTTTCAAACACTGTGAATTCCAAATATTCAAACAAAACCCTTGGATATCCACACAAAAATATATACACAAAATGTCTTAGTGCCTTTCCATGACGAGCAACTTAGGAAGTAAATTTATTCTGGCTCACAGGCCATCATATCTGGGAAGTCAAAGTGGGAGAACTTGAAGTAGCTGATCGTGTCTCATCCACAACCAGGGGGCAGAGAATGATGAATACCTGTTGCTGCTCTTGTCCTTTGTCCATTTTTACACTCCAGGATCTCAGGCAGGGAATGGTACCACCCACAGTGAGCAGGACTTCCCAACTCAATTAACAAAATCAAGATAACACTCCACAGGCATGCCCAGAGGCCATTTCCCCCCCCCCCCCCCCCCCCCGTATCTTCGGTATCTTCGTTACTGTTCTATTGCTGTGAAGAGACACCATGACCAAGACAATGCTTACAAAAGGAAACATTTAATTGAGAGCTTGCTTACAGTTTCAGAGGGTTAGTCCATTATCTTCATGGTGGGAAGCAGACAGGTATGGTGCTGAGAGCTTTACATCCTAATCTACAGGCAGCAAACAGAGAGAGAGAAAGAGACTGGGCCTGGTTTGGTGGCTTTTGAAACCTCAAAACCCACCTTCAATAATACACTTTTTCCAACAAGGACACACCTACTCCAACAAGGCCACGCCTCCTAATCCTTCCAAACAGTTCATCAACTGGGAACTAAACATGCAAATATATGAGCCTATGGGGGTGGGGGTGGGCTTTCTCATTCAAACCACCACACCCAGCTAATTCTAGATTGTCGTGTTGACAACTAATTAATTAACTAATTAATGCTCATAGTAGCATTGTTGTTAATTATTTTTTAAAAATAGAAATAACACTGTTATGGAGTGAATGTTTGTGACTTCCTAAAATTCATAGGTTAAGACTCTCATGCCCTGTGGTGGCTTGAATGGGAAATGTACCCTATAGGCTCATGCGCCTGGACACTTGGTCCTCAGTTGGTGGAACCTTTTGAAGGTGGAACCTTGCTAGAGAAAGTACATCACTGAGTGGGAGAAGCTTAGTTTGTAGCCTTGCCTCACTTCCAATTCACTATCTCAGCTACCTGTCTGCGGCTGGAGATGTGGTTCTCAGCTTCCTGATCCAGCTGCCTGTAGCCATGTCTCCTTCCCTCAAACCATTACAGATTCTCCCTCTGCAACTGTAAGGCAAAAGAAACTCATCCATCCACAGGTTGCTTTTGGTCATGGTGTTTTATCACAGCAACAAAACGTCACTAATATACTCCCTATTTGGAGGGGAAAACTTTGGCGCTCTTGAAGGCAGAGCTCTTTTGAATGGATGAGTGTCCTTATAAGAAAATGAGAGAGAGAGAGAGAGAGAAAGAGAGAGAGAGAGACAGACAGAGAGCAAACCTCTCTATCTCACCTATGTCATATGAAGATATATCACAAAGATGGTTTCCTGCAAGACAATCCTCATCAGAAACTGAATCAGGACTGAACCTGGACTTGGACCTGTAGCTCCAGAACTATAAGAAACAGGTGCTTGTTTGTTGTGGAAGTTTCTTTTTAGTTGTGTTTGAAATATTGTTTTGTGCATTGTTGGGTGAGGGTCTGCCTAGGTCTTAGCATTTTTGTATTGTCTGCAGGTGTTGGATTTATGTGGGGGATGTTTGATTGCTAATGATCTGCATATGGTATCAGCAGAACACCTTGGGAGTTCTGAATCAATAAAAACACCTGATCCGAGATGCTCACGGTTACACTGTGAGTTTGGCACTGGCCATGACCGTGGTTCCCTCTGCTGAGGTGTGGCAAAGCTTACAGGTATGAAAATGCCTCTTTGTCCTCCTTGCTGAACACACAGCAGCTACTATACGTGTTACTTAAGTTATGCAGGCTATAGCATGTTTGTAATGGCAACCCTGCTAGATTAAGATAAACCCAACTATCAGCTGATAAGTGAGTAGGTAAAATGTATAGCCACACAATGCAGTGGTATTTTACAATACAAACAAATGAAATATGCTATAATGTGGATGAACTTTGAATTATGATATGATCTCATGTGTTAAAAATGTCCAGGAAATACACCTGTAGTGACAGAAATCACATTAGTGTTTGCTTGGCGTTTGGAGTAGGGAGAAGGACAGATAGGAAGAATGAAGGCGGGGTACCTGCTAAAGGATATGGGATTCTATTGGAATAATGAAAATTTTCTTTTAGAGTAATTAGTTATAAAATCACTAGTTGTATACAACCCTATAGACGTACTAAAAAGTGTACATACTTAGTTGAATTGTGTAGTCTCTCAGTTATACCTAAATAAAGCTATTATCAAAAATCTTCCCGATGTTCTCCATATGCCTAGTGACAAAATGAATTCTTTGTTAGGGAGGGGTCTCCTAGTGTTCCATCAAAATGTATGTGCAAGCATGTAATCTTGGCACTAGGGAGAGGCTGAGGCAGGAAGATCACAAATTCAAAGCCAGCCTGGACTGAATAACAAGATCCTATCAAAAATAAAAAGTAAAACCCTAATCCAGTCTCATAGCCCCATTGCACTTTGCCCCATTGATCCTAATTTTCGCTGCCCCACCCTGGTCTAAAGCACAACCCTAACTTGTTACCATTCTTGCCACTTCCCATCTATAAATTACAGGGTTTTGACTTGGCATGAAAACCAGCTCTGGCTGTCCTTAGAACCCAGCCCATCAATGGTCCATTGCAAGAAGAGCTAACACATCATAGCTTTGAGGCCGGATAGACAGAAAGACAAGAAAATTATAAGGATACAGGATAGAAAGGGTCCACCTCATTCCAGACTCTAGTTGAAGTCTCTTACCAGTCGTGAGTCAAGAATTCCAGCACAATTAACATTTGCTGTGAAAATTACCTACATAAAGATAACATTCTTCCTATATAGAGATATTTTTGAATAGGAATATTACAATGGCAATGAAGCATGCTTAAAGCCTAAGCCTACCTGACCTTCAAGTATAACCTTGTTCCTTTCTTTTTATAAAACTCTCTCCAAGCAGATCAACAGTGGGGTATGGTAAAGATACCCAAGCTTTCCACATCTCTATGATGTGGAGTTTTACCTTATTAACTATACTCCTATCTGCACAAATCAGGAACTACCTCTGATTTCATTTAAATTTCTGCACAACCCTTTGAAGAGAGTAGAACTCATCCATATCCCCCTAGTGGCTATTGGAAAGACCAGACAATGAAATATAATTCTCATCTGAGAAGCCCATAGCCATGTTTGGGTAGATCTCATAGTCTCCCTGGTACCTCTTTCTCTATTAACCCCACCACTTAAACCCATATTGAAAAATCCCTTTTCATAAACTCCAACTCCACTTCACATTGGCTCCTTCTGAAATTCTTTTCTGCAACTAAATCAAGGATCTAGCTTTACCTGATGAGGTCTCTGAGAAAAACCTCCTCAGGCTTCTCTTGTGTCTCTACCCTTCCAGTCTCCAACAGCCTTGGGCACATAGCTTATGACTGGTTATTTCTGTAGAACACACTGTTTCTCTCCCTTTTGCCCCTCAGTTCTGCCAAATGCTGTGCCCTTCCTATTCCCTCAGACACAGATGCAGTTCTTCAGCTCTTTGCATGGTAGCTCCTCCTTCAGGTCTCACACACCTTCTCTCAGAGATGCCCCCACCCTGTGCAAAGAGCACACTCCTTCCATTTTACCAAACACCTGTGTTCCTCTATGATACTTTGCTGCCCTTTCTATTCTTGTCATTAGAAATTAATGGGTTTTTTTTGTTCAAACACTGCTATAAGCATTTATTTTTAATAAAAGTTCATAGACCTTTCTGTATTTTTACAGATTGGTTACAGAAGTAGCCTATGGAGAGCAGAGTAAAATTGTAAGTTCTTAAAAACTTCTCTGATAGAAAAGTCATAATCCTGCAAGAAACAAGATTATAGTATGCCAGTGGTCCCAAGAAAGATTCTATTGTGTATTTACTAAACTAACACTATTGTGTTATAACAGCATAGAAAACAAACATATTATCAATATCATTTTGCAGCACTTAAATGTATATTATAGGCTACAGTACAATTTCCCACTTAGTGTCTTGCTGCTATGTATTCAGCAAGGATGACAAGCAGGCGTTTTCATACATGGAAGCCCTACCAGACCTCAGCAGAGGGAACCACCATCCTGTCCAGTGCCAGACTCCATATACAGTGGAACCCCAAGCGTCTCAGCTCAGGTGTTTTCTTTTAGAACAGGTATTTTACTGATAGCACGTGCAGATCATTAGCAATTAAACATCCCCCACAGAAACCCAACACCTGCAAACAATACAGAATGCCCTAACCTTAGGATAGCCCCTCACCCAACAGTGTGTAAAACAATTCCAAACATAACTAAAAATAAATTTCCCCAACAGTGTCTTTTTTAAAATGAGTTGTTTTTATTACATTTTAATTATGTATGTGCACACTCCTGTTTGCTTGCATGCATATATGGGTATGTCTCATGAGTGTAGGTTCCCATGGAGTCTAGAAGAAAGTGCCGGATCCCCTGGAGCCAGAGCGACAGGCAGTTGTGAGCTGCCAGATATGGGTGCTAGAAACCAAATTCAGGTCCTTTGCAGAACAGTATTCACACCTAACCACTGAGCCATCTCTCCATCCTTTGATATCTTCTTTTGATTTCAGCATTTTGGGGTGCTCTTTGCACAAAATTCCAAAGACATGATTATAAATTTTTTCTACTTTGTCTACAAATAATATGAAGACATTCTTCTGGGTGTAGTTCTCTGTCCAAAAGTTGGATAGTTCTCTAAAATTAAATGATTGAGTCCTTGAGCACTGTTCCAATGGACTCACAGAAGCTGTCAATTCATGTATATTCTTCCAAAATTTTACTCTTACAGAAAAAGAACACAGAGATTCGGAGAATCAGTTACCTTGGCACATCCTTGGGGAAGGTTACACACATATTCACTAGATAAGCATTACAAAGTAAATGATTAGGGTATGAGAGAGAGGGTAAAGTTTTCACAAAGATGACCTAAAAAATAAGGTAAAGAATAAGGATTTATAACTGCCATCTCTTTTTCATGCTGGATCATGCTGTCTCCAGAATCTGGCGAGAAGTGCCTACGGAGATTATCTGACTCCAAAGACATTTTGACATGAAGCTAGGATTAAAAAAACTCCTTAGAGCTGGACATAGTAGCTCATGCTTCTAATCCCAGCACTTGTAAAGCACACGCAGGTGGATCTCTTAGTTCAAGGCCAGCCTTGTCTACAGAGTGAGTTCCAGGACAGCCAGTCAGGGCTACCCTGAGAAACCCTGTCTTTAAAAAAAATAATAAAAATAAAAATAAAGAAAGGAAGGAAAGAAAGAGAAGAAAAGAGAAGAGAAGAACTCCACTCAAGCCAGGAACTATGAAAAACTCAGAACGCAGGAACACAGGGTGGCAAGGAAGCCCTTTTGTCTTGGGGAACAGAAACAGAGGAATGTAACATATTTCAATGCAATATGATAAATATTTTGAGCACTCTGCCACAGAGTCAAGATAGAACTGTCTCTAAGTCTGAGTCATAGTTGTTTCTGGAAGGATCAGGGAATTCTAAGGAGTAAAATGTAGCAAGGACTGTCTTTGTTTCTGTTCTATTGCTGTGAAGAGACACCATGACCAACACAACTCTTACAAAAGGAAGCATCTTATTGGGGGCTTGCTACAGTTTTAGCAGTTTAAAAGGCTTAGTCCATTATCATCATGGCAGAGAGCATGGCAGCAGGTAGGTGTAGTGCTGGAGAAGTAGCTGAGAATTGCATTCGGATCCACATGCACCACCACAGGATCTCCAAATTTATTTGCAGTTTTTAATGTTTTCAAGCAACTTGTAGTACTTTTAGAGAGGAATATCCCCTCTGCCATCTGTTGACAGATCACTGAGGTTCTGAAACAAGTCCATCCTAGCTGGCCTGTATCATTTCTTCCTTGATTTAGAATAATAATAATAATTAGGGACTGGAGAGATGACTCAGTGCTTAAGAGAACTCTGGCTGTTCTTGTAGAGGACTCAGGTTCAATTCCTAGCACCCACTTGGAAGCTCCGAAGTTCCAGGGTCAACGCCCTCACACAGACACAACAATACACAGAAAAAATATATTAATAAGTCATTTTTTAATTTAAAAAAAAATAAAAATAAAATTAATTCTATATTATATAGAATATTATATAAGTGTATAGTATATATAATGAAATATATAATAATATCATGTAAAATATAAACAAAATAAATACATAAATATAAAATTGTAAAGATTGTAAAATATTTATTGTAAAAATTGTAACAATAACAATAATGAAGAGTTAAAGAGACAGCAACTAACAACAGAGAGGAAGATCAGTGTGGATTTGAGTCTAAAATATTTAAGTTCCGTAAACACAGTAAAATATCCAGGGACACTCGAAACTAGGGCTTCACATATGCCAAGCGAACACTCTATCATTGTGACACACTGTCAGCCCTTCTGGGGAAATCCTTACAGGGGTATTTCCAGGCTGGAGGCACAAGCTAGAGGGTACTGCATACCACCGCTGTCATTTACAGCATCTATTGTGTGGTAGCTGATAGCTTCCAAGTGATCGTACATACATTCTTGTGCTTTTGAACTCCTTGCTAGAATAAAGTGTCTGGACATATATACATGTACAGTACACACAGCGATGATAAACTCAGCTACCACCAAATCTAACAACTTGTTTACTTCCTAGAAGATGCTTGCAGATATATTTCAAAAGCTTTTGAAATGTAAACATAGGGCTAGTCTTCAAAAGAATGCAGCTCTCAGCTATGCACACTGATCTAGCAGAAATCAAGCTGAAGAAGACTCATGCCATAAAAACATACCCGGAAGGAAAGTTTAAAGCAGGCCACATGGCTGGCTGTATGGACTAAGCAGTTGCCTAATCTTGGATCCTCAAGTTTATTACCTATGAACCCAGAGATTGTAAAACCTTCTTAGGGAAGCAGCAAGTGGATAATTGTGTAAAATCTGGTATTTTCTGAAGCCATGAGTGTGAATATAGAGTTCACCTGACTAGTCTTTAACTTCCACATTAAAAGTTTGCCAGAGGCCAGGTTTGGCAGTGCATGCCTTAATCCCAGCACTCAGGAGGCAGAGGCAAGTGTATCTCTATAAGTTCAAGACAGCCTGATCTACAGAGTGAGTTCCAGGACAGCCAGGGCTACACAGAGAAACCCTGTCTCAAAACACAAAAAGAAAAAAAAATTACCCCAGAAATTGAGTGTGCCACAGAACCGAATAAACTAGGGCTGACAAAATGGCTCATCATCTAAAAGTACCTGCTGCTCTTCCAGAGGACTTGAGTTCAGTTCCTAGAACCCTCATCTGGCAGCTCACAACACCTGTAACTACAGCTGCTGGGGATCTGATGCCCTCTTCTGGATTCTGTATGTACCTACACACATATGCCTGTGCTCATACACACATGCACATGGGTAAAAATAAAATAAATCTAAGAGAGAGAGAGAGAAAAAAAGAAAGAAAGAAAGAAAGAAAGAAAGAAAGAAAGAAAGAAAGAAAGAAAGAAAGAAAGAAAGAAAGGAAAAGAAGAAAAGAAAAGAAAAGAAAAGAAAAGAAAAGAAAAGAAAAGAAAAGAAAAGGAAAGGAAAGGAAAGAAAAGAAAAGAAAAGAAAAGGAAAGAAAAGGAAAGGAAAAGAACTAGACAAACAAGCCCAGAGTTGCTTAGATCTTCTCATGAGCAGAAACTTAGAGATCAAGAAGTGTTCAGAATTATAAATTTCTGATCCCAATCACTTTTAGGAACGGTTTCCCCCCCTTTCATCTCTCTACTTGCTATCAGTTGACAAATGTTCTCCAGAGAGAGATAGCCTTTGCAATTTATCACCCACAAAAAATTAAACTAAGTCACTCAAGAAAAATAGAAATGTGGATGTTAACTCAAGCTTTTAGAAAAGCTGTCCTTGGGGGAAGTATGGAGGGCAGGGAGTTGGAGGAGGGAGGTGGGTGGTGGATATTATCATATTTCACTGTATAAATGTGTAATAGTCTCAAGAATAAGTAAAATTATAATAACAGCAGAAAGAATGTCTGAAAAGCCATACGGTATCATATACTTAATCATAAGGAATATATCTACTTAAATTATATATAATGCATGTAAGTCTGTACATACATATGCATATGTAATTTAAATAAAAATTTCCCATCTGGGTTGACCCTAACCCTAACCCTAACCCAAAAGCTATAGAACATCTAACAAAAACCCCAACACCAGGTATGAGATGCTCCTTTTTGAGTTGCTGGTCTGGGCTGTCCAAAAGATTCCCAAAAACATGGTAGGCTATTGCTGTTTCCCTTGGTTGTTCCCCAAAGGTGGAAGGTAAATCCCTATTGCTAATGACAACACCATGCACTTCATCCACGGGGCCCAGAGGCCCCTGAGCTGGAACTGACCTGAATGCCTCCTCCCTGAGGACTAGTTTTCATGATACCAAAAGGTACCATACAAACTTCCAAAGGAGAGAAGCAATCAACAGTCCTACCCAGCTCTGATGCCTCTGAACCACAACAATGACCAGCCTGACAAGATAACCCCAGGGGCACAATGGTGGCTTGCATACCTTGGCAGTAAACAAAACTCTCTAATTGGTTTAAGGCCTGCTCAAAGAGAGGGAAGTTGTGCCCGGAACTGGAAAACTAGACAACTACCCAGATTAGTGAAGTCATAAATCCTGGAGGAGAATCTGCAGCCACCACTTTACTAAACCAGCACAATCCCTAACTACATGTTAAATATTCACCCTTATACCCTCAGGTAAGTGTAGTCCTCACCCCTCATTGAAGAAATTTCTTTGCAACAGTAGAGACTGTTACAGAAAACCACAATCAAAATGCAGAGAATAAGAGATCGTGTGACACCCAGTGCCAAGGAATATAGCTACAACACAACTCCTGCACCTAAAGCTCAGGGATCATCATGGAAGAAAAGGGAAAAATTGTAAGAGCGAGAGGAACAGGAGTTTGCTGTGAGATTGTGTCTCATAGAAATGTCAAGAAGCTGCACCCATCAAGTCTGGTCGGTATGGCTGCCTACACAAGACTTGAACAAGAATGACATGCTAACCTGGAAGGGCAGCAGCTCATGAGGCACCAACCCTGGAAAAGAACTGTAGGCAACTCAGGAATACTGACAGTACGAAGAGCACACCAATTGGTTATGCAACACCAAGCGGTCGGCCCTGAATCCGTATATATACTAACAACATTATACAGACCGAGCCGTTTGCATTTACATATGTAGGAATACATAGGCATACAAATATATATATAACAAGAATTTTTTTTTAAATGAGCCATAAATTTGAGAGACAGCAAAAGGAGTACATGGGGGGTGTTGGAGGGAGAAAAGGGAAGAGGAGAATGATGTCTATAATCTCACAAGTAAAAATTATCACGTATTAAAAATTAAATTTAAAATGAAATTTATAATAGAAAGAAACTTAAAAGAAAGAAAGAGAAAGAAGATGGAAAGGAAGGGAAAAGAAGAGAGGAAAGAAAGGAAGGGGGAAAATAGCCTGCGGTAGAATTAAGGAGGAAGCCTCCGCCTCGACAGGCAACATGAGTCAACAGCGACATCTAGTGCTCCATCTGAATCCTGCACAGCTCTTCAGGGCGCGAGCGGATCTGTTATTTATTGTAAAATGCAAATCAGTTTCATTTGTCAACTGCCTGAAATCCCCACGCGTGCTCGCTTAAGCCCTTACGCTGCTGCTTTCTACAGATGTTCACAGATAAGGACACAGATTGCTCCGGAGAGACCGAGCATCACACAGCTTGGGTGAAGGTGTCAGCCCCACCTCAGCCTTGCCTTCTAAGGATGCTGTCCCTAAGCATCCCGGGGAGGGAGAGGTTCTCTGTGGGTTCATTTAGTTTTTAATTATTTTTTTTAACAGTCTTCTTCTCCGGAAGTAAAATTTAGATGGTGTCCATTTAAAAAAATAATAATAATAATTCTGGATTCGCTTTCAATCTTTCCGCATACTCTTATCTCTCAGGTGAATAGTGAATTCTGGAGGGAGCCATTTAAACTAAAAACTACTTAACTACCTATTAAAGCTACCAATGGGGTGTGTGCTGATGATTTTTAGAGGAAAAAAATTAACTGTTTGTGGTACTGGGGATTGAAGCTAGGTCTAGGCAAGTATTCGTGTGCTGAGGTATATCTCTAGACTTGCCAATGATTCGGAGGAAGGGAGAAAGTGAAATATTAGTTGCAATGATATTGTTCAAATAGATAATATCGACAGGGTGCAGCTTTTCTATAGAATGGAACTCTAGCATAGCAAGCTAGGGCCCCAGTTACGAGGACTTTTGGGACCCCCGTCCTTTCCTCACTTCCGCTCATCACATCCTCTTCCGTCCCTCATCCTCGTCTCCTTACTCTCCTAGAGCCATACCCAGCACCCCCCTTCTTTCTTGAAGAGTCCTAGGACCTCCCAGGACAAGCGTTTTAAACATGAAACCGACTTCGTTAGGTGACAATTGACAGAAAGGTCCTGGGCGAAGGATACGCAGTGCTGTGGGATATAGAGACCTAGCTTAGCTAACACAAAAGGCTACGCACAACAGAAGGCTCAGAGGACTTTCCCTCGAGGAGACAAGCGTCCCATGTCTTATATACCCACGAAGGTGCTGCACTCGACATGCTTGCCTCTTGGCTGAGAGAACCATCTCTCAATGAGTATTCTGTCAGATCCTTTAAGAAACGCCCTTTGGGCCAGAGAGATGGTTCAATGGTAAAGATTCCTACCACCAAGCCTGATGACCTCAGTGCATTCCCCAGGATACACATGGTGGAAGGACAGGACCAGTTTCCCACAGGTTGTTTTCTGACTTCCACCTGTATGTCATAGTATGTGGGCACTCATCCACACATACATATACACACACATACATACACACACACACCCGCACTTGAATAAAGATTGTTTGGGGTTTTTGTTTGTTTTTATTTTTGTTGGGTTTGGGTTTTTCTGGGTTTTGGTCTGTTTGTTTGTTTGAGACAACGTCTCTTTTAGTTTTAGCTCTCTGGAACTCACCATGTAGACCAGGCTGGCCTTGAACTCACAGAGATCCTCCTGCATCTGACTCCCAGGTGGTGGGATTAAAAGCATGTGCCGCTACACCCAGTTAAATTAAATTATTTTTTAAAAACAGAAACAACCTTTGCCTGTCTTCTGGGAGACTTTAGACTTTCCTGGCTCCTCCTGAGAACTACTCACCTAGTGACGAAGCCAGTCAAATTCCCAAGAAGAGTTCAAATACTCTAACAGCGTGAACTTTCAGGCTTAGCTATGACATATTCCTAAGTCATGGTGTGTTGGGATTTTCTCTATAATGATTCATTCATTCGTGTTTTCATTTATTGAGCGTCACCAGACACCTAAAACTACCCGAACTCCAAACTTAGCATTCAAAACTAACTTCCCTAGACTATGAAAATAGTCTATCTTCTAATCTAAACCAAAAAACTAGACGCTACCCTTCATAGCTGTAATCTTACGGTTTAGCAGAGAACATAAAAATGAGTAAGAACCCTTCCGATCTCTCTCACTTGGCAAACTGACAGATGTGTTATCATTCTTAGTCTATTACTGGTCCAGACAGACCCCCCCACCCCGTGTGTGTGAGTGTGTGTGTGTGTGTGTGCGTGTATAGGTGTTGACAACCACTGCCTCATATACATTACTATATATTTTCTGCAATACTCCCTTCAGACTGTTTCTCCTCTTTGACAACTGAAGAAATCAGTGACAAACGCTATGCAAATTCCCCAGTTTTATTCAAGGCTGCTCATTTGAGAGCCGGGGGATGCAGGGACTCTGCTCCCGACCACTCTCTGCAACCTTGGCCTATGACTTTTGATCGAGATCAATAGAATGATCAGAGGAACTGGCAACTCCTGTGGCAACATCTCAGAGTTAAATTTGGATATCTTTCAACCTTGTCTTGTGTTAAACTAAATTTATCAAGACAGGTCAGCTTGGAGGTTGCTATCATGTTTCGAAAGCAGTCATAAAAGAAAATTTCTCCAGCTCCGTCACAACTCACTGTGGATTTCCAGACTTCCACCCTTAAACTCCTTCTAAAAGCTTGGGGATCTTGATTTACTGAGAGGCCCAACTGCAGCCCCTATTTTTCCTGTAACATATTTCTGACATGACTATAGTAGAAATATACTTATTCATTACTTGAAAGATCAAAGTATAAAGTGTGCGCAATGACATGCTGCGGCATCAAGAGAGCATGGTGGAGAGAGAAGAAAACATGAAAGTCCTCAATAAGAAAATTTGCTGCGGTTGTTTATTACCTATTTGAGTTTGAGGAAGTAACCTCTGGACTGGGCCCACATTAACAGAATGAGCAGTTTGGAATACATGACACACGTGCTGACCGATCCCCATTGTCACCTCGGCTGGATTTAGACGTCCTGGAAGAAATGTCAGTGGACATGCCTATGGGGATTTAACTGAAGAGGGAAGACCTACTGTGAAGGTGGGCCGCGCCATCCCATGGGCTTGGATCCCAGACTGAATAAAAAAAAAAAAAAATGAGAAGGTGAGGTAAGCACCTGCATCCATCTCTCTCTGCATCCTGACTGCAGATGTGACACAACAGCCACCAGCCGCCTCACTGCCGCCGCCATTCTTCCCCACCAGGATGGACTGAAATCGCAACTACTAAGCCAAAATAAGCACACCCTCCCCTAAGTTACTTTAGCCAGGCACCTGTCAAAGTAATAGAGAAGTAACCTACGGCCTGCAATATCCACCTGGGCTCTAGAATTCTGACTGTGGAATCTCAAAACCAGAATTAGTCTTGCACACACAATTAAGATATAGACTTTGTGCCCGGCAGTAGTGGTGCACACCTTTAATCCCAGGTTTCAGGAGGCAGAGGCAGTCCGATCTCTGTGAGTTTGAGGCCAGCCTGGTCTACAGAGTAAGTTCCAGGACAGCCAGAGTTACAACAGAGAAACCCTGCTCAGGGAAAAAAAAAAAAAAGATACACTTTTAAACTGAAAAAAATCATAAATAAAAATTCATTAGCTAATCTTAAATGTAAATGTCAAACTCTAACAGTCTAATGTAACTATCATGAGGAGAGACCTCAAGTCCCTCCATTCAGCTTATTAGATTACTGAAACAAGGGTTTGACCAACCAGAAAACCATTCTCCCTTACCAATTTCACCTCCTAATTTCTTTTAAGGTACAGGGAATCTGTGAGTTGAGTTTATTAATCTATGTACTCTGGTAACATTAGTCCTTGAGAATTTTATCACGACGTGAGTTAAAGATACTCAGCCATCAACAGAGGCTACTGGAAAGCTCTCTTTGGGTTCATTTTGCTTGTTATAAATGCTGCTGTGTGAGACAATGGATAAAAGCTGACAACCAAGAGCAAAAACAAAGGCCCCATAAAGCAGATGTTGGAAACAGGGAACAGGTGTTGATGTTTATTTATACCTGGTTGCTTCATAGATTGACCCTGTTAGAATTTCAAACTAAGGGTTTACCCCATAGACAAGAGATAAAGGAAACAAAGGCAAATCACAGAAGAGATCAAAGCAGTAAACAAGCATATGGAATGGTGTTCAACCCAGCTAATAAACAGAAATGCAATTTAAATCAACAGGAAACTATCTTTTTTTTTTTTTTTTACTATTTTGCCTTTCTTAAGTTTTCAGTAATGGAAAGGTTGTGAAACTGTCTTCTCATACATCATTGCTAGGTGATAAAACAAATAAGCATGAAGAGAATGTTTCTCATGTGTGTAAAGAATGATTTAAATATTTATGCACTGACTCTGTAAAAGCACTCCACTAAAAAGCACAGGACAAAGCAATAGGTGTGAAGATGCTCACTACAGAGAAAATTAGAAAGAACCTCTAAACGTCCAGAAATAGAAGAGAGAGGACCACATTTTCTATGCCTATTTAATTAAGTATACCACTTTGTAAAAATGATGTTCTCGGAGTCTACTTGGTAACAAAATTTTTATAGCCTGTGAAATTGCACTAAACTATTGATTTGTATATGGATCTTTGTTTTGTGTGTGTGTGTGTGTGTGTGTGTGTGTGTGTTTTAATTTTTAGTTTATTGATCAGCACTTTTAATTTTTTGTTGTGTTTAATTATATGTATACGTGTGGGTAGGTGCACAGGAGTACAGGTGCTCATTATGGCCAGAAGACAATGTTGGATTGCTGAGAGCCATCTGACAGGATGCAACCAGCGCTGGGGCTTGAGGAGTGCAGCCCACCATTCCCAGGGAATTGTCTCCTGAAAAGCCCTTTCTGCTTCTGCTGCCGCTGCTGCTGCTGATGCCCCTGCTGCTGCTGCTGCCGCTGCCGCTGCCGCTGCTGCTGCTGATGCCCCTGCCGCTGCCGCTGCCGCTGCCGCTGCCACTGCTGCTTCTGATGCCCCTGCTGCTGCTGCCGCTGCTGCTGATGATGCCCCTGCGGCTGATGATGCCCCTGCTGCTGCTGATGCCCCTGCTGCTGCTGCAGCTGCTGATGATGATGCCCCTGCGGCTGATGATGCCCCTGCTGCTGCTGATGCCCCTGCTGCTGCTGCTGCTGCCGCTGCTGATGCTGATGCCCCTGCCGCTGCTGCTGCTGATGCCCCTGCCGCTGCTGCTGCTGTTGAACTCTGACATGCTAACTGCTATTAGAGTCACTTTATCTCTCTTGTATTACAAAAATTTCATGAGTCTTCAGTCCCTCACTACTATTCATAAAAACAGTGGTGATTTTCTGAGCGAATATTACCACTCAGCTAATTGGATGACTCAACTGAAACTCCAGAAAGAATAACTGGGAGACATGCATGTTTGAAAAGACTGGTTCAGTGTGGCCTGCCAGCTGCTATGGGGATAGTTACCTGGATAGCAAAACATATTCTCAGCTGCTGAGGACTTGCTAGATCAGGAAGCTAATAGAAAAGGAGTGCAGTTTCTGGGACCCGAAGGACTGTGACTAATGGTGACAGGTGAGTTTCAGTGCCCGCTGTTAAGTTTCACTAAATTTGATTTTCCTTGTTTTACAATTATTATTATAAATTTGCTGATGCACCCAAAAGCATAAAAACAATGGAATAGATAGATTTCCTTCCCTATAAGATAAATAAAAAGTAAAATTTTGTTTTGTAATTCTCTAGTCAACCTTAATAAAATTATAGTAGGCTTGCATTAAACATAATAACAAAATAATTGATTGCTACTGCCAAGAAAACTACTTGGCCCTCATAAATTTTGTCAATTCCCAGTAAAAGATTTACTCTTTCAATGTATGATGTATAATGTTACTATAGAAACATATGTTACTATAGAAATTAAACATGCGAAAGATGTCATAGGTGGGTGTTTTTATAGTAACCAAATACGAAAAGAGTTTTGCTATAAGGGTATATAAGGTGTGTGAAAATCATAACAGAGAGATCAACAAATAAAAAGGAGAGCTTGAGATCTCCATTCAAGAAAAGCGTGTGCATGAGTGATTTTTCACCGACTCCACATCCATCCTCTCAAGAACCCTGACCTGCCGGAGCTGGTCTCCATATTGGATCTCCTGAGCTGGGGTTACAGACCATTCGTGAACTGTCTGACGCGGATGGGAAGAATCAGACTCAGATCTTTTGCAAAGATTAATAATTGCTCTTAACTAAGGCTGAGCCATCTCTCCAGCCCAGTAGTCAACATTTTAAAACTGAGAAAAACTTACATATGAAAAACTTACATAAATGTTACATTAGGCTATACTAAAAATAAAAAAAAAAAATAGAAGAGCTGACAAAACAGAATTTTTTAGACATGACAAAATGTTTCCATGAGGATAAGAAAATTAACCATCTCTGAATCTACTGTCCCTATTCATAGGCTCATAAGGGCATTTGAGTTCATAGCCCTCCACCAAATTTTTGCAGTTAAGATATAAAGTAACATGTACAAACTTCAAATCTGCCCATAAAGAAAGAATGAAACATCCCAAACTGCTATGAATGCTTGCAATAGTTTCCAGTGCTAGATATGTTGTTGGTTGTTGTTGCTGTTGTGGTTGTTAAATATTTTTTGACCAGCATGGTGGCATGCACCCAGCATTCAGGAGGCTGAGACAGCAAGAGGGAGAGTGCAAAGACATCCTTGACTACATAGCAGCTCTAAGGTGAGCCTGCAGCTACAAAGTGAGAACCAGCCTCAAGGACCAAATGGCTGGAGAGATGGTCTCCTTTGATAAAATGCTTGCTGCACCAACATGACAAGGTGAGTTTGCATCCCTGGCACCCACGTGAAAGCCAGGTGCCTCTGTGCCTGCAAGTCTAGAGCTGTGGAGGAGAGATGGAAGATCCTTGTAGCTTGCTAGACAGTCTGGCCAGATCCACAAGCTCCAGGTTCAGGGAAAGATTCTGTCTCAAAAAATAAGGTGGAGGATCAATTGAGGAAAACACCCATTATCAACCTCTGGCCTTCACACACACAGCGCACGCATGCATGTGCACACACATACACACACAAATAATAAAACAGCTAAAAATTGAATTTTGTGTAAATTAAAAATTGGATAGAAATTAATCTAAGCCGATGTGACCTTTCAGCATAGGCCAGGCCTTTAGTGAACACCATTAATCTTCAGCAACTAGTTAGGAAATAATATTCTTAAAACCGGATGGCGTGTTGAAATGAAGTCGGAGCCCACATTCTTCTATGCATAAAGCACTTATTAGTTAGACATGATATGTTTGCTGCCTGCGATCCTAGAGAAGTTGTCCAATCTTCTCTCAAGCCCACAATATTAAAAGTTTAAACTTGAAAGTTTCATTCCTAGGAAGACAATACTCTGATAACACAATCTGACAATGTAGCAACAGGTCTGTAGAGTTGACAGGTGAAGAATGATTAGGGCTTTGAGCCCGAGCACTTCAGGGCTTCACACATCTTCCACAGAAGATGATGGAAACCAGTTTCTTTATCTAATCACTATACTAAGTACTACTCATCTGAAAACTTGAAAATGACCCTAACATACTTGACACGGCTAATGAATTTGGAAGTATAGTCTTTCTATATTCTTAAGAATTTCACAGGTACACAGGACAGCGCATTCCTTTAATCCCAGCACTAGGAGGCAAAGGCAGGCAGATCTCTGAGTTCAAGGCCCACCTGGTCTATATAGCAATTCCAGGAAAGACAGGGCTACATAGAAAGACATTGCCACCTCCCAAAAAAATTTACACATGTATACAATGAAATCTGATTATATCTACCTCTCATTTCCCCCCTCCACCTTCCCTGTATCCCTCCCATCCACTTTAGTTAGGGTTTCTATTTCTGTGATAAAACATCATGACCAAAAGCAACTTGGGATTTATTTTCTCTGACAGCTTATAGTTCATCATCCAGGGAAGTGAGGGCAGGAACTCAAGCCAGGAACCTGGAGGCAGGGACTGACTGATGCAGAAGCCATGGTGGAACACTGCTTACTGGCTTGCTCTGCCTACTTTTTAATAGCACCCAGGTCAACCAGCCTAGAGTGGCACCACCCACAGGGTACTGGGCCCTCCCACATCAATCAATCAAGAAAATACTTCACAAGTCAATCTGGTGGGGGCATTTTCTCAATTGAGGTTCCCTCTTCCCAAATGCCCCTAGCTTGTGACAAATTGACACAAAACTAACCAACACACCAGTAAGTACCACAACACAATCCTCTCCCAATTTCATTTTTCTTTTTATGACCCATCATGTCCAGTTAGTTTTGCCCAAGAAGTGCATGGATGGAGGTCATCGATCAGAGCATGGGAAACTTACCAGCAACCACATTCTCATAAAAGGATGATTCTCCCTCCCCCAGCACACCAATAGCTCCTCAGTAAGAGGTAGGATCTGGAGAGTACTTTCCCACCTGTGCTAGAGTTTTGGCTGCCATGACCCCATGCAAATAGCCCATAGCAACAGCCATGTGCAGTCCAGAAGATAGACCTTCACAGCACTCCTCTCCATCATCCGGCTCTTACATTCTGACTGCCTCCTCTTCTGCTATGTTCCCTGAGCCTTGGTGGGAAATGGCCATAAAGATGTCCCACTTAGGACTGAGCATCTTAATAAGGATAATTAAAATGATTCGACATCGATCCTTTGAAAGCAGATTCCCAATTACAGTGCTTCAATTGCTAACTACACATCACCACAATACAGGATAGTCCAGCTACATATACTCACGTTCTTCATAACTGATTCTGGAGAATTAAAGATTTATTTACTTAATTTCTATGACTGCTCTATGTGCATGCACATCTGCATGCCAGAAGAGGGCATCTGATCCCATTATAGATGGTTGAGGGTCACCATGTGGTTGCTGGGAATTGACTTCAGAATCTCTAGAAGAGCAGTCAGTGCTCTTAAACCCTGAGCCATCTTCACCACCACCCCCCTTTTTTTTTAATTCTGGAGAATTTTTAAAGTAAATTGCTCCCTAGGAACTGCAATTATTTGTTTTTTAAGAAGTGTGGTAAACTGGGCTAGAGAGGTGGCTCAGATCTTAAGAGGACTGACTTCTCTTATAAGAACCCAGTTCCCAGCACCCACATGGTGACTCACAACCATCAGTAACTCCAGTTCCACAGGACCCAATACCCTCTTCTACTGTCCATAGGCTCATGAATGCATGTGGTGTACATACATACATATGCTCAGGTGCACATGCGCACGCACATGCACACACACACACTAAAAATAATTTTGAAAACAAAAGAATATTAAAAAGTGATGAAGTGATAGGTCAGTGCTTTATTGATCTATTTTAAATGTCATAAAGACGGATATTTGAATACAGATTAGAAATAATAGCAAGTAAACCCCATTTAACTGCAAAGCAATCAAAGGATGAGACACAAACCAAGACTCAGTTCTCCATAAGCCAGCATTCTAAACTCATACATTTAATTGATCTGAAAACTGGGAATCCAAGTATCCATTTGTCGTATGCCAAACATAAGATAGAAGAGTACCGTGGAAGCTAATAACTTCCACTGGAACATTATACACAGAAGAATCGGTATCTAGCCACTTCTGTACAAGGAAGGCATCTGCAAAGCACATTATACTTCTTTCCATTCAGCTTACTCAAATTCAGTCACTTTCTTGTGACATCACTAATGGACAGTGATCTGAGGAAATGACTACATTAATCCAACGGAAAGGAAGCCAAGTTCGGGACGTGATGGGTTTGTGACTAAGCAAATCGATGAGTTTCTGTTATGCTGCTGCCAAAGCAAAATTTCCCAAAATGGCTGCCTTTAAAAAGATAACATCTGGAGAAACTTAGGTTTAATTTCTTAACTAAAGAATGTTCATTGTGAAGACCATTTCACTATGTGTGTGTGTGTTGGGGTGAAAGGTATGTGCCGCCACCATCACCCTGCCCATTTCACTGGAGGAGGAGGAGGGGAGGGGGAGGAGGGGGGAGGGGGAGGGGGGGGAGGAGGAGGGGAGGAGGAGGGGGAGGGGGGAGGAGGGGGGAGGAGGAGGGAGAGGAGGAGGAAGAAGAAGAAGATCTCAACTAAAATGTTAAAATAATATTTATAACCATGAACCTTGGTTATCAACTGTTAGGTCTTCAAAATTACTCAAGTAGACACTGAAATATGTATGGTCATACAAAGCAGTTTATTTCTGAGGAACATATTAATAGAACATCATACAATCTCATTGTTAGAGCTGGTTTCCAGATCTTTCCTCTAGATCCTTTTCTTTAAAAAGACTTTTAATTGAGCATGTGTGAGTATGCACATATGTAAGTGCAGGTGACCACAGAGCCCAGAAAAAAAAAATCAGATCCTTTGGAGCTGGAGTTACAGGTGTGTGTGAGCCACCCAACATGGGTGCTAAGAACTGAACAGAGGGGGCTGATGAGATGGCTCATCGGCTAAGAGCACTGGCTGATCTTCCAGAGGTAGCTCTTGAGTTCAATCCCCAGCACCCGCATGGTGGCTTACAACCATCTATAGTGGGATTTGATGCCCTCTTCTGGCATACAGGCATACATTTAAAAAATACATAAATTTTTTTTAAAAAGAAGAATTGAACTCAGGTCCTCTGCAAAAGCAGCGAGCATTCTTGATCTCTGGGCCAGTTCTCCAGTCCCTCCTCTTCTTAACTGTCAAGGAGCATTGAAAGCAAGGAATTGTCATGTCAAGTTGTTCTCATAACAACCAAACTAAACATAATGTGGTGGCCTCTATGGGATCCTGGAACAAAAATACGTTAAGGAAAAACTAAAAATACTAAGCTACGGACTTCAGTAAGGACTTTCATTCACAGTAAGTCTGCTGGGCCTGGAAAGATGGCTCTGTGGTTAAGAGCACTGGTGCTTTTGCAGAGGACCAGGGTTCAGTTCCCAGAACCCACATGGAAGCTCACTCCTAACAGTCTTGTAACTCCAATTTCTGGGGATCTGGCGCCCTCTTTTGGCTTCCTCGGGAACCAGGCATGCATACATTGCACTTACATATACGCAGGCAAAACACATACACATTTTTAAAAATGAAAAAGTAATGTCTGCCATCTCCCTGGAATAGAACAGTAACTTTAGTTTGCTGTCTTGGCCAGTGGGTGAAGAATTTTTAGAACTTTCTATTTGTCTTTCTCATTAAAATAGTTCTTTACCCACAAGATCCGAGGATATTCAGCCCTATTACTTATTCTGGAAGTAAGAAGATACCCATGAGGTAGATTATGAATTTAGTGTTAGTAAGACCCAGGAGAGAATCTATGTACTATCTCTCAGATGTTCCCATCCAAAAAAAAAGGAGTCAACAACTACACACTACTGAGGATTAAGGTAACCTGGACCTTGTAGCTCACGGTCCTTGGAATATGTGTGTATATTCTCCTTCTCCCATATAAACAACCACAGGGAATTATTGTCAGGTAACACATGCAATGGCATCGTACGTCTTTTGTCTTGGGGATCCACCCCGTCCGTTGATAGTTTATGGGCTTGAAAAGTAACTAAGTCCTGGTAACTTGGCAAGAGATCATAATCTTTTATTAGGACAGCTGGGTCCTATCTCCCGTTCACCCAACCTTGAGAAATTTCAATGATATAGCTTGAGCAATACTCTTCCTGTTTACCCATCGAATTCGCCATGTTCTATCATCTGCAAAGCTCTCTGCAGGCCATGACTGAAGATAATTGTGTCCAGTTTGTTCAGACCATGGAGTACTGCCACTGGGCCCCTAGTCTCGGTACCTTTGCTATCATTGAGCCCACCAGTGAGACAGCATCTGGCCTGCAGAGGCATCAGGGAACTCCTTAGTGACATCAGTGCCCATTAACACATTCATCATCACTGTGGTAGATATGTTTTCCTTAAGAAAATAATCCTTTACAATGTTGTCTAATAACATCCATGAAATATGAACTCAGTTATTTGACCTGCTAATATTTTTTTCCCTGATGCATAGTAGAATAATTTTAATATAAAAATGTGTTCCCTCTACCACTTAAAACCACCCAGCATGCACAGATGAATCTCTGAGAAGTGCTAAAGTGGTCCACAGGGGATGACGATTAAAGTAGGAGAGCCCTGTGGCCTCCCGACCCATCTGCAGCCCCTGGTCCTGCTGAGAACCCTGCGATTTCTGAAGTGCCCGCTTCGGTCACTCCGAGCCTCTCACGGAGCAGTGCCTGCTCACTACACACAAATCCACTCCTCGACTGGACTAAGGGACAGAAGGTCCTTAAACCCATCTGCCCCTCAAGCTTCTTTTCCCTTTAACTTAAAGGGATCCTGGAAGGAACACCAGAGTTCCTTCTCAATTGTCAGAAATAGAACACACATTCAACTTTTTAATTCCTTGGAAATACATTCCTGGGTAATTTCATGTGTTTTAATTACCACAGGGATAATTCCATCCTTGCTTGTTCGTTAACAAAAATTAAAACTGTGGCAATGGTTCACAATCCACAGACACAGACACAGGTGAGCTCCTCTATTTTGACATCAGGAAAGACAAAAGACAAAATAAATTCTGAGTACAGAGATTAAAAGAATACAACATTCTAAGATTTCTTTTGTTTATTTTATTGCTTATCTTCTAAAAGCCCACAGAAGTAAGTGTGTGAAAATATCCACAGGCTGATTTTAAACAACATGGGGCAGAGACTAAGCGCTAAATATTAAAAAAATAAAACTTTTAGCTTACTTATTAAACTAGGAAGAATTTTCCTGAAACATACCTGTTAAATTGGCCTATGATGCATTAATGAACAAAGTATATAATTTCCTAGTAAATATTTTAAATATGGGGTGCACAAGCAAATAAAAGCTTCTGAAGATAGGAAATTTTTTCAAGTCACAATCCCCTGAACAGACTAATACAAATTTGTTCTCAACCTGAAGTTAGAAGTGCAAAATCGTTAAAAAATAAAAAAATATTTCTATTGTTCTCAGTAGTCTACTGACAAATCCCACAATCCTTTAAAGGCTTCTCAACAAAATGAACCGCGCTCTCTTGGCAAACTCCTTGCTTATGATCTTAGGAACCTGAGCTTCTCGCTCTGTGGGCAAGCTGCCCTGTTGGCATAGGTCCGTCTTGGAAACCACCTTCAGGCTGATAGAAGCCCCAGCAGTGACCTCTGCCAATATGTCACCACCCGCATATATCTGTAAGTCTGCACCACAAGGTCTCTAGGCAGGTGCAATCCTTGGCTGATAAGCAGGGAACAGATTAAAGCAGGAAGCAGAGGCCAAGCATCCCAATTTGCAGATGCCGTTCTTAAAATGCCAAGGGCTTTTGGACTAGAAACAGGCCAACTTGTAAAAACAAGGTAACTGGGTAACTTTAACGCTGGGGATTAATGTCAGGGATGTTTCTGTCACAAATGAAGACACTTAGCTGCAGGAAGTTCTGCTCAGAGGCCATTCTATCTGAGCTACACGTCTACACATTCCTATTGTCTGGATCACCTGTACTTCTAAATAACCAAATAACCACGCCCGATACCCAGAAGGATGCCGCAGAAAGCATCCCCGCCGCCGCAGGTTTTTCCAAATCAAAGCGGTCATACAGCCTAGGATTTTGTGAAATTGGGGGCATTTTATCTAGTAGTACATACTTGGGACTCGGTCACACCTGTCTCTACTAGTTGTACTGTTCTGTTTATTAGAAAACACCAGTCCTCCACAAGATGAATGACTGCAGCTTGTATAACTCAAACTGTAGCTGAGGTAACGAGTTCTTGGGATCGGTCTATCCAGGAAGAAGTGTCCACCAGCTGACTCTTTAGGTTTCTTTCGGGATGCGTGATAGCCAGGTATTTTAATGTAACCAGAGCATTCTTAGGCTCAGGCCCTAGGAAGCCCTTAGGTTGTGGAGGACTCAGAATCGTGTTTGAATGTAGAAAGCCTCCTTCTCCTAGGTCACTTGCGACTGCATGCAGCTGTCCAACTTTGGTAAATTACTATGTCGTGGTGAAAGAACTCCTGCCCTTCTTCTGGGCCTCCCTTTAGGGACTTGGAAATGGAAGGTAGTGCAGTTTTTTCTGGCCATCTACCAGGCACGGGACCCCAGGCTTCCTGGGGTAAGTTCGGCTAGCAATTTTAAAGAACTCTTCAGCAGCATCAAGAGCAATGAGACGGTCCTGCAGTTTAAAAAGAAGAAAAGAAGAAAAGAAAGCTTGGATGTTGGGAACCAAACCATGGAAGAGAAGATTTAATAAAAATAAGCCTGTCCTAGAAATAATACCAAGCAAGTAAAACATTCATTAAGAATTTCAAGATTCAGAGACACACCTAACCTTGCTGCTTACATTACCCAAGAGACGTTTCTACCACTATTTTTTGTGTGAGAGCACATGTATGTGCAGATGTGTTTGCGTATTTAGGTGGGCCTGTGTGTGCACGCATGCAAAGGCCGGGGCCAGCCTTCAGTGCTGTTCCTCAAGAACCACCAGACCTTTGTCTTGCTATTTTTTCTTTTTTGTTTGTTATGTTTTGTTTTGTTTTTAAGCAGAGTCTCTCCCTGGGAACTGGGGCACACCGGATTGCCAGCAAGCCTAAGGCATCTGCCTCTTTCCACATCCCAGCCCTGAAATTACAAGCGGTGCTACCACATCCTTTTAAAGTGGGTGCTGGAGATCAAACTCGGATCTGCATGCTTACACAGCAAGCGTGTCACTAACTAAATGACCTTCCCAGCCCCTCCACCAATCTTTCCAGTCTTAGGCTGTATAGATTACTTTGACTCTTTTGACCTAATGTTGAAACTTTAACCACACAGCTGAAATCATCTGAAAAACAGACTCTGGCCACAACCTGAGCGACCCTTATCTTCAGAGCTTTTCAGGTGGCTCTGGGGCGGTTAGCCTCGGGTGCATACAACAGCAGCACCATGACACTTTGTCCTGGTGGAGCTAGTTTGGTTGGGATGAGGATCCCGGGAAACAACAGAAAAGGCGAAAGTACAGCAGAGCAGGGCAGACAAGGAAAAGCATCCACTTACCACAACCAAGAGATACCTCTCGGAGAGCTCCCAGCTGGCTGGGAAGATGGAGGTCTCTTCGGCCAGTTTTAACAGCATCTCTCGGGCTTTTCTTGTGTTTTTAGAATCACTCATGGTGCTGAGTTTGGTCACTGACAACAAAGAGTCTGCTTCCCTTTGAAAACCTAAGGTAGAAGAATGCAGCCCTTGTGTGAAAGTACTCATTCTGTGATACTACTCCTGCAATTATTACGAAGGGATCCAAGCGTGGATTCTGTACTGCCTCCCAGCCCTGTGTGAGCGGGAGGCTCCTAAAACTATTTTCATGTTTCTCTTTATACCTTTTCCCCTTATTGAGGGAGGCTGTACCCTGACCCCGGCCTTCTTACTACACACTGTCCGCTGCCCTGTCCTGGAATCCCTACCCCTCTCCCCAGCCTGCACAGTGGTCACCTCTAGGTCCCTACATCTCCAAGCCCTGATTTTCTTCCTCGTGGTCGTCTGGGTCAACTGGTGAAAATTACTTTCCCGAAGCTAGAAAAGACTCGAAGGATGAAAGCTGCTCAGACTGACTTACATTCTGAAAGGACTATTAACCCACAGCAATACTGAGTGAGTTAAGAGGGCAGAGCGTCACTTACCCCACTAATCCCCAGCAGCAAGGGCTAGTAGCTTGGTATGACACACTTGAAAGTCTGTATATAATGTGTGCATTGGGGGGGAAACATGTTATTTCAAAGCTGATTGATCAAGAGCTTTAAAAGTGATGGCTTGTTTTTGAACACTAAAGCAAGCTTATTTTATGATGTGGGGGACGTATTTACTCAACCCTAGTAGAATTGAGAAAAGCTGGTATGCAATGTCTACCATAGCGCCGAGTGAATCTTCCCAACCTTGTAACTGTTTCTTCCTTTTGCTTCTTTTGGAATTTTCTGCTGTGTCTCCGTATCTCTTTACAAACACTGTTTCTTTCAACCTCCCGCATGCATAACACTACTAGTACTTGGTAATCATCCTTCATCCAATTCAACCAGTAAGTAATGACAAAGCAGTAAACAGTAACACCCATGAGACTTCACTACCCTGTGTTGTCTCATTCCTGGGGACAGATGGAGTAACACAAGGTCAAGTCACATGGCCTGGTGACAACAGAAAGACAGATTTATGCTTGAGAGGATAAAAGCAAAATTGAGAAACTAATCAGTATATGGTAATTTGATTAGTCCATGGACTGACAATCTTTCAACAGAACCACGGTAGAAAAGGTGAAAAGCAACACACATGACTGGTTATTTTTACCGTTTCACAATCTCTTCCAGACTCACCCAAGTCTTCTAAAATTCGCCTCCATCTGTTTCTCACTTCCCTTCGGATCTGCCGCAGGGTGTAGATATCATAGTTGAGTCTTTGCCACTCCTGTAAAGAGATAAAAATTCACTTTTACTTCCGCCCTCTGGTCTAAAACCTCCATCTCATCCCTGAACTGCGTGTTGCTTACACATGCTCACACATGTGGCTCTTTCGTCACGTATCACACAGCCCTAAAAGAAAAGGAAGCACAGATGACCCAGTATTGACTAGAATGCCACCAGCTACCACTGCCGAAGAGTCGGTTCCCTTCTAGGTGATGCTACTTAGACTCCCTGATTACCAATTCTCTCCACTGCGGTGACCTTACCTGCAAAACGGGTTAGAATAGTAAACTTTCTACTAATCTTTCTATGTCAGACTATTGTCAAGATGTAAGATAAACAACTTTAGGACCGGGGTTGTCTCAGCAGGTAAAGTGCTTGCCACACACGCGTGGAGACCAGAGTTCAGATCCCCGGCACCCTGTAAATGCCCAGTGGGGTCTGTCTATATAATTCCAGTGCTCAGAAGGCAGGAATAGGGGAGTCCCTGAAGCCACCTGGATAGCTAGACTAGCCAAACTGGTGAATTCTAGCTTCAACTGAGACACCCTGCCTCTATGAATAAGGTAAAGTGCCGAGGAAGACTGCTCACACCAGTATGCGTGCACACACACACACACACACACACACACACATATACAAAAGAAAAGGAAAGGTTAATGACTGCCTACAATGAAGACCTAATAAAATCCATGTACTTGGGGCAACTTAGAGATGAAGAAAATGAGGCTCAAATAATTTACATGATAAATCTACTATATTCCAGGTAATAAATATTAGAAGTGGTGCCTGAACCTAAGTTTTACTCCAAAGTTCCTACAAAAAAAATGATAAGAATCCACTTCTCAGTTTGTTATCAGAATGCTGTCTGATCTGGGGGTTCCCGAGCGCCTGATTACTAGCCATGTTTCCCACACTGTACCTTAGCTTCGCTCACCTCACACCTCTTGATAGGGTAAATTGTTTGGGCACTCGGGGATCCGTTAAAAGGTTACCATTCTGGAAAATTCTTCATCAGCCTTCTGGTAGTATGGGCCGTCATGCTGACACTAACACAGAAGCTGACTCGCAGGAGCATCGTCTGGTCTTCACTGTCCTAAGCATTCCCTTAAGGTGCCACAGGGATTTGCTTTTAAGGAGACTAATCTATAAAGAGCAATCATTTTACATTGAATACCTTTTCCTTCCCTAGAAGAGACGACTGTCCTGACTCACGGCTTTGAAGAACATCAGTTTAAATGTTCGGTTTAACACTCAAGCTATTTAATATTTTGACTGCTATAACTGAAAATGTTTCAATGATGCCATTAGCTCCCTCCTAAATTCCTTTCGAAACACACTTGCCTTGCAGATTGCCATCCAACGTTCATGCCTGGCTAACAAAAATAAACTTAGCTGCCATTCACACATTTCAAAAGATACCGCTTTGGAAAAGAAGAGCTAACAAAATAAAGTGTGCTTTGTCAGGACTGCATGTTAGATTGTATCTGAGGACACACCACCCATGAGAAGGGAGTCAGTGGGCTCTCTGTGACTCTCTTGAAGTCAGGAAGTTGTAGATTTTCCTGGTCCTTTAAAAAAAATAAATATTAAAAATTAAAAAAGCCAAAGGCTTGTACACAAGTGTGTGATGTCTAGAGCCAAAGGCAAAATGCCTGTGACCTTTGCAGGGAGTGAAGTTAAGTAAATCATCTAGACACTGTATATAGGCTGGAGAGATGGCTCAGCAGTTAGGAGCCTTGGCTGCTCTTCTTTGAATTCCATCTGCAACCCCAGTTCCAAGGCTGCTCTGACACCCTCTGATGGTCTCTATGGTCACTGCATGTACATGATGCACAGACATACGTTCAGGTAAACACCCAAACACCTAAAATGAAAAATGAATAAATCTTGGCCCGGCAGTGGCGGCACACATCTTTAATCCCAGCACTTGCAAGGCAGAGGCAGGAAGATGTCTGAGTTCGAGTCCAGCATGGTCTACAGGACAGCCAGAGTTACAACAGAGAAACCCGGTCTGTGAATGAACGAATGAATGAATGAATTAGAAGCAAGTAATATGCAATCCTGGCCTCATCTTAGCATCACATTGATGTATACCTAGCCGACTCCCCCCATGGGCTGGATAAATTGTAAAGGAAAAACTCAGGCAATGGCCTTTCCAGTGGAGAGACCTTACAGTACTCAGGTGACCACTTAGGGCAAGACGCTGTTGAGCCAGACTGTCTGCCGAGGTCTGGATCCAGCCTCATCTGCAACATGGCTGCAATACTGCCTACATCACAATGGCTTACTGTGAGGCTCAGTCGTTACTATGGCCTTCAGGCGAAGTCAGTGCAGATAGAGTTAAGAAACGATTCTGAAAGGCTCCAGACATGGCTCAGTGGCTCAGAGTGCTCACATCTCTGGTACCAGACCCAAGCTTGATTCCCAGCACTGATGTCAGATGGTTTACAACTGCCTCTAACTCCCAAGGGAAACTGATGCGGCTGTCTTCATGAGTCCCTGCACATATGAACACACACCCACATACAGATATATGTTCAGAACAGCTCTGTCATACACCGGAGGGATGGAGAACGTCACACATTATATTGTGCAATAGCCCACTTGTGGTGACAGCCTGGAAGTTTTCTACGCTCTTAGCATCAAGTGGCAATTTATTTTTCCTAAAAAAAAAAAAAAATTGTTTCATTTTTCAGGACACTGAATTTTATGACTGATCAGGTTCCACTTTCCTCTGAAATTTCAGGGTCTTCTTGTGGAAAACAGGATTTAACAGGCATTTTGAAATTGCCATCAACTGGGGTACTTTTTATGTCTTTTTTTTACTATCATTTTCTCTTTTGTTCTAAGGTTTAAATTTTGCTGTCTCACTATATTTTTATATAAGCTGCCTTAAATTCTGGGTTTTGTTTTTGTTTGTTTGTTTGGTTCTATTTGTCTGTTTGTTGGTTTTTTCAAGATAAGGCTGCTAGACCAGGCTAACCTTGAACTCAGAGATCACAGCCTGCCTCTGCCTCCTGGGTGCCGGGATTGAAGGCGCGTTCCACCACTGCCCAGCTGGTTTTGTTTTAAGACTCTACACAAGGACTGAAAAGAGGGTTCCATAGTTAAGAGAGCATAGTGCTCTTGCAGAGACCCAAGTTCAGTTCCTAGCATCCATGTTAAGTGATTCACAACCACCTGAAACTCCAGCTCCAGGGGATACAGTGCCCTCTTCTGGTTTCCGTGGGTACTGCACTCATGCACATAATTAAAAAGTTTTAAACAAATCTTTAAAAGGCTATGAATAAAGTATTAGCACCATACAATGATTCCTCTCTACCAAAACTGACCCTGTTTTCTGGTCAGAACTTTACTCGCCCACATAACCAAACAGCTGCTTCGAAGGACCCAGAACCTTATTTACGCGACAAACCACTAGGTGGCTTCATTAACTTGTGATTGAAGTCTGGATGCTGATGCCTCTGACCTTATTCTACGTATACATAAAAGCTTTGTTTTTCAGAATTGGAGGCACTAAAATTGCGTGGATTCGTATAGTAAGAATTCAGTGTAGATACTTAGCAATACAAAAATAACTGATAAATGGTCGACAGGAAGAGAAAGCCCTTGGATCATCTAGTCAGGCCTTCCCTTTACAACTCCCCTAGTGGAAAGACTACTATGATTCACACAAGGCTGTGATTGGTCCTAAACACAAGGTTTAATGGTGGTGACTGACCCAAAATGAACATCTGTGGTTGGTGATGGGCAGGGGCTGGGAAATTCACAGCTAAACTGGTGCCTGTCTCAGGCAGGAGGTAGCTAGGGGTTGCTTGATTCCAGCTTGACAGCCAAAGCTCCTGTGGGTGTCCCGGGCCAAGCAGGGACTTGGTACCAACTAGACCCCAATGCCAGTAATATCACAGGCTGCAAGCGGCCTGCAGAAGCAGCAGTGGAGCAGGGAACTTGGTGTGACTGCCTATGGAGGCCCGGGACCTGCCCACTGGCAGTGTGTCAAGACCTGAATCCTGCTGTTTCCACCTGGGATCTCATCTGCCCTCCAAGATTCCATCCTCGGTGACAAGGGATGCTGTGTTTGAATGATCCCAGCTACCCACAGTGCTCCCAACTCCTCTATATTGCCATGGCTACCCCAAGTCCTGGCATGGCTACTGACTACCGAAGGAGCAACTGAAGAGGAAAGTTCAAGAGTCCTCAGGACAGAACAGAGGTACAAGGAAGAAAAGAGGCAATGAGAGAGGCCCAGAGGCCTGAGGAGATGGCTTGGTAGTTAAGAGAACTTGCTGTTCTTGCAAAAGACCTGGGTTCGATGCTCAGAACCCACATGGCAGCTAACATCCTTAACTCCAATTCCAGAGAATCTGATGCCTTTATCTGGCCTTTGAGGGCACTGTACCTATGTGGAACACACACATACATGCAAGCAAAACACCCATACTTAAAATAAATACATAAACCTTGACACATAGAGGGAGGGTATAAAAGACTATAAGAGCCAGAGAAAAGAACCTCTAGACCCTAGTTATGACAGTTGCAGAGAGAGAGCTGACACCTGCTCAGGGCCAAAAGTCTCAAACTCCAGGCTGAACTGTAGCTGGCAACAACCAAGGATCAAGAATGTGATACCTGGGTCCTGTGCCAGAACTGTAACATTAGAGGATGCCATTGTGCCCGTCTGCCTGCCTACAGCTCTTCTCCCTGTTGCCGAATACCGTGGAAATAGAAGCCACTAGAGACCAACTTCTTACCTACACACAGTCTTTTCATGAGCAAAATGACTCTCACCAGGTGACTGGTGAGGCAACCTCAGGTCCCAGCCTCTCCTACTGTATATAACCTGCACAGAAGATTAATGAGATCAAACTTTCACACATCCATTTCATCCACACATACTACTGTCATCTTCTTTTAACGTAATACCCAGAAGTTTTGTACAAAAAAAGTTTTGTGCAAAAAAAGCTCTAAAGCTGGTAGAAGCCGGAGTAGAACTTACCTGAAAACGGGATTTAATAAAATGAGTGGTAAGAGGAGACTGAATTCCCCTCAAACACGGGACTCCGATTAACAGAGGGAAAGTGGGCAACTGAGGAAGGACGACACACAAAATCTTCTCCAACTACATGTCTCCACAACTGAGGAAGCCTGAGGAATGAGTTCGTGGTGTACTTCTATAACTCTCAAATTCCAATGATTTAATTTTTGAGCTTGAAACAACTTGATAATAAAAATTCAAGATCCGTTAAATAACCTTCACAAGAGGATCTCATTCCATTAAGAACCAAACATTAAGTTTTATTTTCTTAACTTTCGTTTGTTTTCCAAAATTTTCTGAAGAAGTCTTAAATATTAAGAATGAGTGAACTAGCAAAGATCTGGCAAAAATAATAATAACGCAGAATTCTGTGTAAGGTCTGGAAACCAAGCCAAACTGAAAGATGTCTGACTGAAATGAACACCTTGGAGATGTTCACAGCTAAGTTTTCTGGGGTTTTCTCCTCTTCAGTTGTTGGCCAAATCCGATTAGAAGTAATTGATATGGAAGTGAAAGCAACAGTGAGAGAGAGAGAGAGAGAGAGAGAGAGGGAAAAAATGTAATCTCATGCCACCATCTTCCACCTTTGAGCGCCATTAGCAGGCCATGAACATAAACACTGATTTAAGCTCCTTAGAACCACTTTCTCCTGAGCAAAATCCAAGCACTGTAACCTCCAGGGCTGGCGAGCTGGCTCAGCAGTTAAGAGCACCTGTTGCTCTTGCAGAGGACCCAGGTTCGGTTTCTATCACATACACATGGTGGCTCACAACCGCCGGTAAAGCTCCAGTTCCAAGTGATCTGGAGCGTTCTCTGACCTCTGCGGTCACAAGGTGTGCACATGGTGCACAAACATACATGCAGGCAGAACACTCACACATCAAAAAAGATAAGTAAATCTAAAAACAAAAAGGAAAATACTGTATTTAATATCTAACCAGTATCTCCCCTACTCACCACTCCAACCTTTGATACCACAATTCTACTCTCTGCTTGTATAAATTTGTCATTTTAGAGTCTACACGAAAGTGAAATCAGGAAGTATTTCTATTTTTGTGTGCAGCTTATCCTATCTAGATCATGAAACAATGATCTCTATGCTCACCCACACTGTTGCAAATAACAGGATCCCTCCCACTTCCCCCCCAACACACACATTCGTCCTGAGTTCCTGAGTGTTGACAGAATCCCTCCCACTTCCCCCCCAACACACACACTCCTCCTGAGCTCCTGAGTGTTGAGACTACAGCGCTGAGACACCCACTGCTTTCTAGTGCATGTTGGCCCTCCATGCCTTTGACCAAGAATGATCGCATTCTTATTCCTCTACATCTAAATCCTACTTATCCTTCAAAATTCAGCCCAAATGCCACTGCCTCTTTCAGCTTAATTGAAAGTGATGGCTTCTTCCCTTGAACTCCCTCAGCTCTTTTATGAAGACCACTCTAGGCTTACTGTCTACACATTGCTACACTGGTACGTGCAGGGTCTCCTTCACTGAGTGTAGGCTCCTTGGACACTAGACTCTGGCTGGGTTCATCCATCCCTTACATACACAGTCCTTTGTATACAGTACATCCTCCAGTGGGCTTGCTGAGTTCAACTGCACATAAGATGCACGAGGAAGCCAAGTTTTATAGGTGATGGAGTATCTTTTTTAAAATCCAGAACATAGCATTACTTCTTATCAGGAAAAGCTACTTGTCGGTTAGCTAAAAGACTCAGTGGGCAGAGGGCTCTTGCTGCCAAACCTAATGATCTGAACTCCATTCATAGGATTCACGTGGTGAAGGGAGAGAGCCAACTCTCACAAATTGCCCTCTGACCTCCACATGAGCACAAGTAGCATCAGTGCATGTGCACACACACGCACAATAAATAGATACACTTCTGATCAGGACAGGATTACATAATAAGGTATTTTGACTCACATATATCTGAAAAACAATGAATTCAATGAAGATGAAATAAAACCAAATAAATCCATTAACCCTTCCTGTGATCAGGCATTTGATATTTGAAGGGTACTTTCCAGACATGTCTCTTGCAGCACTAAAACTATCAAGGACACATGGGGCTACAGGCACTGCCTTGCCCTTCCACATGCAGCACCACGTTCATAACAAAACCCATGGGGATTTCTAGTAGAAACCTGTTGGGTGAGACTCTATGAGGTAAACAACCAGCTGATTTGAGTAGGAAACCTAGATTTAAATCCAAGACTATTCGCTTCCCAAATTCCATATTTCTCAAGGAGTTGCCACTCAAAATCAGACCCAAATTCTGCCCTTTCCATTGTTCCTGATCACCAATGTGGGATAGAAATGAGGTCCCAAAGGGACACAATGTAAAACTTTCCAAAAATGATCTCTGGTCTGATCACTCAGGTACAGGAAGCAGAAGGGTGGCCCTCCCCTCCTCTCTAGCTGCCCGTCACTATCCAGCAACAGGAAGAAGGCCAGTGCTACCAGATCTCTTGCAACCTGGTTCGAGGGACAGACTGGGGAGACTTGGCCAGGAAGAAAGGTGACAGACAGTTATATAAAGGAGGTGCAGAGTTCCTCTAAACATCCCTGAACTAGACAGCCTCAAGGCCACCAGAGCAGAAGGGGCATCGCCTTTCAGTCCTTTCAAAGCCTGCTTTCTGTGTCCATCAGACGTGCTGTGCAAGTGCTAAAGATAGGATTATATTTCACCGTTCCTGGACAGCTGGTCCACTCATGGGCATCTGCCTCATCCCAAATGGGACAGGCTCAAATGGCAGAGCAGAGAAACCAGTACATTAAAGGATAAGCATCCGCCTAGGTAAACCTTTTTTTTTTTTTGGGGGGGGGGGCTGCCAAGAAATTCAATCCAAGAGGGATCAGTGCCCAGGAGCCTGGCACTTAGGCCTATGGAGGCTCCAGGACTTGTCCTCCTCAGCAGCTCTCAACATCAGAATACTTCATTACTATGGGGCGCGTAATCTAAGAAAGGTGGGTGTAGTTGCTGGTAACCGGAGAGGATGGAAGTGAGACTTTTCAGCCGAGTGGGTCAAATTCTGATGACGGTTTCGCTCTCCTCACCAGACCCTCCTTGGGTGACAGGAGAACCGGCATCTGATGCGAGCACTGCACCCGGTGGCGCTGGAGGAATAAGCCCTCTAGCTTCGCTGGCTTCCAAGTGTCCGGCTGCATCACCAACTCTAGAAGCTGTGTAGTCAAGTAATACACGCTCCTGGGCTATGGGGCAATTCAACACCTCTCCGTGGGGCCCTGGTGCCTACGTTTGTTTTTTTGGAAACTTTCGAGTAGCTCGAATGGTTGATACCACTGACCCTCCCTTCACTCTAGCTTTTACTAACAGGTGATCTATCAAACTCAGAGGACCAAAACCCCACATCCAAAACACGCTAATTTCAATATTTTCTGATTAGGAAGAGCTATGAAATTTGATGATACATACACAGACCACCAATTTTTTTCAATTTTTCTTACCTTTAGATATCCTTCCCCACACCCCAGACCACCCCTTTGTTAGCCACAAGTCCTCCTACACTGTATACTTGAGCAAGCAAGCCTAAGGCCTGCTCTCCTGACTCCATACACATTGTTTCCTCATGAATACATTCTTTCAGTTTTGAAAAACTCATTCCACCAGAGCATGGTAGCACATGCCTTCAATCCCAGGCTGGGAGATCTCTGAGTTCAAGGCCAGCTTGGTCTATGGAGTAAATGACAGGACAGCCAGGACTACAGAGAAACCCTGTCTAGAAATCAGGGGTGGGTGTGGTGAGAAAAAGAAAAAAAGATTGACTAATCCAGGCATGTTGGTGAATGCTTATAATCCCAGCACTAAAAAGGAAGAGGCACCATAATTGTTTTTATGTATGAGGTCAGCCTGTTCTACACAGTGAGTTCCAGGCCCTGGGATTACATAGGAAGAACCTACTTAAAAAACAAAACAAACAAAACCTTCATTATTTCAGTGGCTGACATCCTATGTGGTAGACAAAATGAACCTGGTTCAGTAACACTTGGGTCTTCCCTACTGATCTTCCGGAAGTATTTCCTTGAGAGAGATGGTTGAGCAGGTAAGGATATTTGCCACTGAGCCTGATGATCTGAGTTCCATCCCTAGGAATGCACATGGTAGAAGGACAGAACCAACTCCTGGAAGCTGTCCTCTGATCTCCATGCAGGTATACACCATGGCATGTACAGACAGACAGACAGACAGACAGACACACACACACACACACACCAATCAACCAATGAATAAATAAATTTGAAACAAAAAGAACTATCTCCTTGCCAAGGGAAACTTGTTGTAATATAGCTATTTCCTCCGGGTTGGATGTTGAAGCTGAGCACCCACCTGACATCAGGCCTGTGACCATTCCTCAGGAAGGGAGGGGACAGGCTCATGAGTTTCACAAGATTCATAAATCTCTTCTTCCTTAGATTCCAACTGTGACTATGTCAGAAGAAAACAATCATGACTAGGGTGGGATTTCCTAGTTGTGTGCCTGCCTGAGTTACCCATCCCCAGCAAACCCATCAGTCCAACAACCTAGACTCAGACAGAATCCGTTCATTGGTCCATCAGTGGTCCATTGGGTGTCCTCTGTATCTAGGGTGAATGAACAAATATTTACATCTCCCCAGGAGAAGTCACACAATGTCAGATTTTACTGGAATTCATGAGGCAAACAGGATGAGCATGCTGCTGTACTATCAGGTCCTGATGTCCACCCCAGTGGTGTTAGTTAACCTTCAAAGATTAATAAAGGATATATATCATTTAGAGCCTCAGACCCAAAATACCATCCTTGGATTACTTAAGTTTTGGAATACCTTGGAATGACTCATCCCACCCTAGTCGTTACCTCCGTCCCAGGCCTATTGCAGTGCCTGCCCATCTGCTTCCACACAGTAGCAGGCTTTTGACCTAGAAAGATCAAAGGCAAATGCTGAGCAATGCTTTTCCCACTTCTTGTTTATTTTTACTCCGTATCTCCTCTGCATTGTAGTTCAAGGCCTCTGACCTAATTCCTTAACTGGTTTTAATCAGATTAAAGCCGAAGGGGATAGCTCAAAGCTCTTACCATGGCCAAAGCACGCCATGAAAGAAAACCACAGAAAGGAATTGCTAAGCGGTACAATGCGAGCTCATTTTGTCTATCATGTGGGGTCTCAGCCCTCATCACGGCTTTAGGGTTACAGCTCGGAATATGATTTAGCTGATACCGCCAGGGGAAGCCGCGTATTCCCTGGGTCATGAGTATTCCTAAGCAACTACTTGGAACCAACTCAGGGTTCTGAGAGAACTCTGCTGCTGCAGGGAAAAATGACAATCTGCTGCTGTCACCAAAGGCAAAGGATAATAAGACTAAATTATTGCTCCTAGTGAGGAAAGGAAGACTTAATATTTGTAGCAAGGTAGAAATGTCCATGATAGCAGGGCAGTGATGGTGCATGCCTTTAATCCCAGCACTCGGGAGGAAGAGGTAGGTGTATCACTGTGAGTTCGAGGCCAGCCTGGTCTACAGAGTGAGTACCAGGACAGCCAGTTACAACAGAGAAACCCTGTCTTGAAAAATCAAAAAAAAAAAAAGTGCCATGATAAAAGCTGCTTCAAAGACCTCAGCCAAGTTTAAATGTATGGGTGGACTGTGGGCGGCTATTTATTTATATTATACTAGGTGCTACAATTGAGAGTAATGTCAAGTACACTAGAGGATATAAATCGTATGTTTTATGTTGACAGACGTCAGAATCTGAAGATGCTTGAGCCCCTTATATATAGTGGTGCAGTATTTGCATATGACTTTGATTATTTAGGGGTTACTCTTACAAAGCCTAGAGAAGGATGTGATACTATAAGCTTCACGGTAAAATAAGCAGCAACAGTCCTGGTTTCACCTGGAAATTCTCTGGCTAAAACATCTGTTGATCATTACCCAACTCCTTCCTGGAATGGACTCATGTGGTCTCCTTATCAACCCCATTAGGAAGCCACCTGTTCATCCTGGAGACCCAGCCACTTCTAGTTCAGGAGACCTTTGCCTTGTCTGTCACAGGCCTGCCTCCTTATCAGCCCAGTAGGTTCTGATTAACTCAAACAAAGCCCTTAAGAAACTCCTGTGTATTTAAAGTCCCAGAATTATGAGGGGAAAGGGTGGTATCACAGTAATCTAAGATGGAATGCATTTCAATATAGATGGAAAATAATGATTATGGATTTTTTAATTTTTTAATTTCAATTTTTTTCATACAATATATTTTGATTCTATTCTTTCCCCTCCCCTAGATCTCCCCTATCTCCCTACCCACCTAATTTCCATCTTTTCTCTTCTTCCATCTCTCAAGGGGAAAAAAAAAGCAAGAAAAACAACAAAAAACAAAATTGAAAACAAACTAACAATCCAAGGAAAAGAAACAAAAAAATAATCAATAAGACAAAAAAATATATATATATCAAAACAAAACAAAAAGCACATACACAAAAAAAGGAGTCCATTTTGTGTTGACCAACCAGTCCCAAACATGGAGGGCAGTTGATATACCCAGAGATGATTTTTCCCTTTCCCAATTTGCAAACAGCTTCTTGGTTAGGGGTAGGGCTTCGTGACTTCCCTCTCTCAATACAGGGATTTGAGGTCTGGCTTGAACCTGTGCAGTTCATAGTCTCTGTGAATTCATATGTGTATCAATCCTGTTCCGTCTGGGATATGCTGTTTCCCTGAAGTCATCTACCACCTCTGGTTTTTACAATAAAGAATTGGTTTTAAATGTGAATTAATATTATAAACTGGATCATTTTATAACTGGCTTATTCAAAGGCAAAAAAACAGTAAATAAAAAATGCTGCATACCACAAATTTTTAAAAAATGACAAGATTCTCAATTTCTAAAGCAGACCTCTTCCTCCAAATTATCAGTACCAGGATGCTTGAGAAGCCTTTCGCCAAGTTTAAGTACCCTTTTCATATGATGGTTCAGGCAAGTCCACCAGCACCAAAATAAAATACCAAGACTAAGTGGCCTCAAGTATTGCTCAGCAGCTGGCTCTTACTGCAAAGCCAGAGAGTAAATACTTAAGTTCTCAGTTACTCAACTCGACTTTGTCACAGAGAGTATGTAAACAAACAGGTTGGGACTATGTACCAGTAAACTCTACTTGCAAAAGCAGCTAGCAAACTGGAAGGGAAATGCAACCTGTAATATTCAAAGCCACAGTTTACTCTAAAAGATGCCCCCAACAGGGTAGACCAGATGGCTCAGCAAAGTGAAAGCACTTGCTGTGCAGACCTGATAACCTGAGTTCAGTTCTCTCTCTCTCTCTCTCTCTCTCTCTCTCTCTCTCTCTCTCACACACACACACACACACACACACACACACACACACTAATTTTTAATTTAAAAGAAAATACATCCAACTTCCACTCCAAGCACAAGGCTACAGGCCCATAAATAAGTGGTAAACTAAAATTTTTCCCCTAAAACATAATCTCTCTTCGCTAGGAGTTTAATATGTCATACTTTGCAGCTATCAGATCTGAATTTTGGTTTAGTGGCTCAACATCTGCTTTTTAAGAAATGTGTGTTGGGGAGCTGCCTAACATGGGGAAATCTAAGCTGTGACCCCATTTCAACCAGAGGTGTTGTCATTTTATCAGTGTCTTGGTAGGTTTCACTTGGGGATGAAAACTTGCAGAGATAATACCAAAACAACAACCACCAAAAAAAAAAAAAACAAACTACAAACATATGCCAAAGCACTGCATGGCGGACCGTGGCTCACTCACGGCAGTGTGAAAGCTATTTTAAGGGTGTCAAGGCTTGTGAAGAAAGTGACTATCTCTTGAGACGCTCCCGCCGATGTGGGAGCTTACCCATGTCTCACTTTCTGAGACTCTTCCAGACGCCTACTCCCATACTCTCAGGTATATCTCACTACATCTGTGTGCCTCTTCCTCGTCATGCTTAACATTATATTAAAATGTCTTTACAGTTTTACTAAACCCCAACTCTGTCTTATTAAAAAGAATAAAACAACTGTGATATATCTGAGATTTTTCTCTCTTACAAGCTGACATTCTGCTCTTGGTCTCAAGGGTGCCAATAAAAAAAAGAATTACAAGATTCCTGTAACCATTTTTAAATGTATTTTTTATTGTATGTGAGTGTGAGTGTGTGTGTGTGTGTGTGTGTGTGTATGTGTATTGTATTTGTGTGGTTACCATGTGAGTACAGGAGTTTACAGAGGTCAGAAGAGGCATCAGATGCCCTGAACTGGAGTACAGGCAATTGAAAGCCACATATAGGTGCTGGGAACTGAACCAGGGTCCTCTTCAACAACAGTAAGCACTCCTAATACAGCCTATGTCTCCAACCCCTATATCAATATGTTTATACCATCTTTATTAGCCTCAGATGCTACACAGTGGCATGAAAAGAGACAAAGACACCTGGACATGCAGCGAATTGCTTTAGAGGAAAGAAGCCCAGAAGTTAGGGAACTCAGGAATTTTTTACAATGAGCAATAAGCCTGGCTGTCTTTTGCACAGAGGGAGGCCCTACCTCCACTCCCCAAAGCTGTGAATGTCTTTACAGAATAGAAATGAGGCCATACAGGAGGGTCCTGTTCCAATGAGACTATACCCACATAAGAAAAGGAAGCATGGACTCAGGGCTGCACACAGAGGAAGGTGATGTGAAGACATAGGATAGGATGCCATATAGCATGTCTAGTACAGGGTCCTGGGACAGATCCTCCCTAGGAGTCCTCACAAGAAACCAGCTTTTGATCTCAGACTTGGGGCCTACAGAATGCTGGGAGAATATGTAGTTGTTGGTTGCTGTGACTGTTCAGCAAGGAGACAAGGAGGAGTTCTCATACGTGCAAACTCTGCCAGACCTCAGCAGAGGGAAACACCGTCATGGCCAGTGCCATACTCGACACTGGAACCCCAAGTGTCTGAGCGCAGGCATTTTTATTCATTCAGAACTCCTCAGGAGCAGATCATAAGCAATCAAACGTCCCCCACAGAAATCCAACACTTGCAGACAATACAAAAGGCCAAGGCCTACGCATGCCTTTTTCCAGCAGTGCACAAAAACAATTATTTTAGAAACAACTAAAAATAAACTTCCACAACAAGAATAAATTTCTGTCATTAAACCACACATTTCACGGTACTTTGTACAACAGCCACAATGAGCTAAAATACCCAGTGCAATGACAGAATGTCTCAAATCCATCTGTGAAATAGGAGCTTTCTACTTTAAAACCAGGGCTCTATAGCAAAAGTTTCTTACAATCAGCACACCCTTTAATGCAGAGCAACACTTCAAAGGGCATGGGATCTGGATCCCAGCCAATTTCCATCCCTTAATAGCAAACCATATACCCTCTGTGCCTATTTAATTCATTATAAAATCAAAAAACCCTTGTGTTGTAAGCTCAGTATATAAGTGGAAGTACTCTATAGAGGAAGCACATTGGCCACTCTAGGGTTTTGGATATGGTTTGTTCCCCAAAACTTGTGTTGAAATGTAATTGCTAATGTAACAGCTCTGAATGTGATGGGACCTTCAAGAAGTGATGACGTATTAAGGAGATCCACTCTCACAAGAGGATTAACAGAGATCTCCAAGGACTGAATTGGTATACTAGTTATTTTTCTGTTTTGTAATAAAACACCATGACCAAGGCAATTTATGGAAGGAGAGTTTATTTGGGCTTATGGTTCCAGAGGGACAAGAGTCAACCATGGTGGGGAGGTAAGCCAGCAGGAACATAAAGCTAAAAGATCATATCCTCAGCTGCAAGTTCAAAGCGGAAAGACAGCGAAGTGGAAGTAAGGTGAATTCTCTACACTCTCAGAACTGCCCCCAGTGATGCTCTTCCTCCAGCAAGGCTGCATCACCCAAACCTCCCAAGAAACCACCAAATGAGAGCCAGGTGTTCAAATCCCCTAGACTGTGGGGGACATTTCATTCAAAACACTACAATGAGTTACCTCAGAGAGGGGTATTAAAAAGTGGGGGAGTCCCTTGTGTGTCGTTTCTTTGAAAACTGCCCACTTGCCATTCTGCTATCTGCTGTGAGTTGAAGCTGCACAACAACCCTTCAGTGCCGTGCTCTTAGGCTTCCTGCTTTCCAGAACCATGAGCCGAAATAAAATTCTTTCTTTTGCTTATTGCCAAATCTCAGACACTCTCTGTTGAGCAACCGAAAACAGAGTAAGACAGTGAACGTTAATTACCAGGCCGCAAGCATAACGTTAGCTTCCATGATGGACTAAAAGGCAGCTGTGCAAGCGGTCACCCACACTCGGAGGTGGGGGTGCGCGGGGAAAGCGTCACTCTGAGATGTATCGGTTGTACACCTACTGGCTCCTATGTAGCTCAAACATCACTCCGAACATGTCAGAGATAAAAACCAGGCCAAGGCTAAACTTCTAAGGTGAGTAGTGTAAGAGAGATGAGGCCCTCCTGCTCTCTCCGGGTACCCGGGTTCGGTTCCCAGCACTCACACCAGGGAGCTCACAACTCCCTGTAACTCCAGTTCAAGGGAATCTAACGCTCTCCTGGTGACCAGATTTTTACCACGTGACAGATGAGAAGCTCACATAAATATAGGAACTGACAAATAAAAGTAAAAATGTCCTGGACCAAAGGAAAAAAAGAAGAAAAGGACCAATGAACTGAATCTCGGAGGCTCTGCTCCCTTCCCTTCCGAGTAGTTTTATATAGCTCTGCCCTCAGCTTTCTGCAGCAAGAAGAGTGAAAAGCAGTAGGAAGCAGCGGAAACAAAAGAACAAGAATTGCCCTTTAGAAACTAGGGCAGAGAGGCAGGTAGAGTGAGTGGGATGAAGGACTGTGTTGCAACACCAACCAGGGATCTGCCAGGAGAGGGGCACCAGTTCTCAAATTCCCTGCATCGCCTATCAGATGGGAAAGGCACTCTGGGCATCCCTGAGCTGTCCACAATCTTACTTAACACCTCGCAGACCTGTCAGATGCTGTCTGTATGCAGCGCCTTGGCCTCCAACCTCAGGACTTTGTCTCTATCCCAGGGAGTCCTAGATCCAAAGCTGGAAGGGTTCAGAAGGTGGTGACGCTGTTTCAATTTTAATTCAAGGAAGTCCCCAAGTTGGGGCAACTTTAAACCATGGATGTGTCTGGAAGCCCATCAAGAAAGCACTGAGCAGATCAGACTCATGTATATAGATGGGTTCAGTTTCCTCTTTCAAAACTGCAAAGTAGCAGCCCTAAATCATTTATACCATCCTCTCTACTGGCTCAGGGAACACTGCAGAAGAGGGCAGGAAGAATGTAAGAGCTGGAAAATAATGAGAGGGGCTGTAAAATAACATCTTCAGGCCGAGACACAGTTATTCCAATCACAAACTCAGCAGCTTTGGATGCCTGCACTGGGTAGACATAAGAGTGGGAGCATCAACAGTCAGAATGGATAAAGGCGATGCAGAGGGCCCTAGCACTGTCTGGGAGCATTAGATTCAGGCAGATCCAGTGCCTTCAGTCACTGATCATCCCATCAGACCTCCATCCAATTGTTACACAGATGGCCCTGATTAAACTTAATGGGTCACAAAACAAAACCATTAAGTCATGAACTGAGAAAAGGGAGGGGAACGTAATGAAAATATATTATGTATGTGTATGTAATTACCAAATAACAAAATTAGTCAATAAAAATGTTTAAATTTGCCAGACGGTGGTGAGGCACCTCTTTTATCCCAGCAAGGGGGGGTGGGGGAGATCTCTGTGAGTTCGAGGCCAGCCTGGTTTACACAGTGAGTTCCAGGACAGCCAGAGTTACAACACAGAAACCGTGTCTCAAAAAAAACGAAAACAAAAAAAAAGAGTTTGAATTTTTAAAAATGAATGCTTTGGGGCCAGTGAGATAACTCAGTGAATCAAGCACTTGCTGCCAAGTGTGACAGCCTACGTTTAACTCCCAGGACCTATATGGTGGGAAAAGAGAACTGACTCCCGAAATTGGCCTCTGACCTCCACACATATGAGACTCCCCCCCCAACCAAAGAGGGCACAGTCAAAGGACAATGTGGCAAATACCCTGGAGGCTGTATGACTAGAGAATTCTCTAAAGATTAAGAAAAAAAAAAAAAAGGGTAGGACAATCCTACTTCAATCCCCACATAAGCCATTCCTTCCATACCTCTCCCTGGAGAAGCAATGAGTCATGACTGCACACTGCAGCTCTCCCGCCCTCATTTGAAAAGATACTGAGACTTACCAACGTTATACAGAGAAAGAACACGTGCAGCGTAATATGACTAAGAGTATTTCTATATTTATTTTTGCAGACTGCTAAGCCAGGATTGAAACACTGGACCCCTACCCAGTCCATAGTCTGAAGTCTTCTTTTCTGGGGAGCTGCTGCCATCCCCATTCCTAGGGCTCCTCAGAGTTCAGGTGATTGCTTGGAAAGAGACCAGAGCAAACAGCTAAAAAAAACACCCCTGAGGGATGACTAGATTCATCTGCAAACCACAAGCACCAGACTGGTATCGATACCTTTTGCCCTATTTTCAATTTTTTCTGATAAGGCCAACTGAAATTTAAAAAAAAAAAAAAAAAACAAAAAATAAATCAGGGTAAAAACTGAAGGTAGAAGAAACGGAATCACTCTCAGTTGTACAACTCAACAAGTAAGACGCAGTGGCTGTAGAAAGGGCTGCTCCCACCACACCCCTCTGGGATGGCTGGCCAGGTACTTGGCCTCACCAAGGGCATCAGAGCTCCAGGTCCTGGTCAGACATTGCCCAGCCAGTACTAGCAACCTGTGGCCACATCCTGCACTTCCTGCATGCTTGCAGCTGCCTACAACAAAACACATTGCTTAGGGAAGAAGGAACTAAGCTCCTCTTAAGTCAGGTCCACAGAAAATTACCCCCAACTTAAGTGCTTCGATAACAATGACAACAATAAACTAGTAAAAAAAAAAAAAAAATCTGGGGTGTGTCTTTTCCTCACCTGACTCTTAATTAAACTTGGCGATTATTTCTGGAGACTGTGCCTACTGGCATTCATTAGCTACAAGCCCTGCCTCTTAAATTGCACAACCATAAAGTGGCACAGCTCACTCCTGAGCTGAAAACAAAACGACCATGTGTAACAATTATGGATGGAGCAGCAGATATCCAGGAGCCGGCCCAGCACCCAGATGATCCCCTTCCCAGCACACTGAGGAGCTGAAGGCTGAGGAGCAGGTCTCCACCTCCACTAGAACTGGGCATGCTACTATTTCCCACACAGGTGCAATCAAAGCCAGAAAACAAGCCATGTAGCTCTTATGGAGTACTCACTCTTCAGAAACCTCCCGAGATCCCACAGCTGAGTCAAACTGACATTAGGAAGTCCCAGTGCATCAGTACCCAAGGCTCTCAGGAGTTCCGCACAATTAAGAAGCCAATTTTGTTTATTCTAAGAGGCGCAAGACCAACAGAGGGCAGGAGTCGGGGCAGGAGTGGGAGCAGGAGTGGGAGCAGGAATGTTTACATGGGCAGAGTGGGGGGGGGGGGGAGCAACAATAACGCTCTGGATGGTGTGGGAAGGAACAAATGCCTGGCTTCGGAAGATCGACGCGCCTCTGCAAAGACAGCTGCATGCACTCTCAAACCAGTCCATTTGGAGGAGTTCCACAAAGCCGGCTTCAGCCACTCCTAAACACACATCCTCCCCCGTCCCCATCCCTGTCCCAGAACACCTACAGTAAAGGAAAGCAAAACAGTTTAGAAAGGCCCAGGGAAACAGTCATAGAACATGTCATAAAATAATAGGGAGAAAAGTTTACCTAAATGAAGTCTAGGACTATAAGGTAACATACCTGAATTGTATCCGAAGAGTAAAAGCTATAAAGCTAAAGGGACATAATAGTCTCCACTGCCCAGTGCCATCTATTAAGCTTTTACTCAAATGAGATATTCATACCTATCAATCTAGCAATGACACAAAACTACCATTCCCAGAAGTATCCATAAATGCTACCTCATTGCTTGTCAAGCTGCATATCACCTATTAGTACAGCTATTTGTGATCTACTAACTGGCACTGACAATGGCTCAGGGGCAAAGCGATTGTTGCACATGCAGGCGGCCCCGAGTCTACATCCTCAACACCTCATGCAAGCCGGGAATGGTCTGCCAACGAACCTAGAGATCAATGAACAGATACAGGTAGAGGGTGTCTGCCGAGCTCCAGGGATCCTCCATCTCTGCCTCCCAATGCTGAGCACATGCCACCCTATCCAGCTTCTAACATGGGAGCTGGGGATCTGAACTCAGGTCCTCAAGCTTGTATAACAAGCTATCTTGCCAGTCCCCAGAATATTTTACCAAAACCTGTACACTGTAGCCAGGACACAAAATACTTTGACACATAAAATTAACAGTAAACAAAAAAAAATGAAAATAAAAATAAAATAAAGTGACCACAAATGGTGGTGCATGCCTTTACCTGGGAGAGGCAGAGGCAGGCCTGTCCTACATCCAAGTTCCAAGTCAGCCAAAGCTACACAGTAAGACCGTGTCTCAAAAAATTTACAAATAAAATCAGAGAAGCACAATTGAGGAAGAGACTCAGTAGCACTAATTCTAAATCAAACCTTCCCGATCATTTTTCAACAAGATGAACTGATAAACAGACACAACAGCCAGAACTTCAGCTCCGTTAGAACGCGTCCTATACATTACAGCCTAGACGCTCTTCAAGTAGCAGTCACACATGGGGGTTTTCTGAACTTGGAAAATGTCTCACATTATTTTTCTGTAAAATCCTGGGTCTGTAAGCTTATCAAAACAGCCTAACCCTAATCCTAATCCTAAATGCTTAGGCTTATAATAATGGGCAGACAGAAGTATGCAGTTCTCTGCCCTGGGCCCACAGACCCTTGTTCCCTTTCTTTTCCTGGTCTATAATCAAGATTGATCGAAGCTCGTTTCTCCTCAGATAATATGAGGTCGGTTAACCTCTTTGTCTCTCGTACTCGTTTGCTCTTTTAAAACAAATAATTCATTCATTCCATAAGACTTCTGTGAGAAGCCTCATACTGGATCCATGACTACTGCAGGCAGGCAGGCAGGCGGGCAGGCATTTTTGACACCCTTGGTAGTTCTCAGGAACACCAAGGCTAGTACTAGGATGATCACTGGAGACTTTGCTTGATCTTAATCATCACTGTTTCAAATGTATACATGGTCTACTGTTTATTTTTAAAATAAGACCTTTAAGCCAGGCGGTGGTGGTGCACACCTGTAATCACAGCACTCAGAGGCAGAGGCAGGAGTATCTCTGTGAGTTCAAGGCCAGCTTGGTCTACAGAATGAGTTCCAGGACAGCCAGAGTTACAACAGAGAAACCCTGTCTTGAAAAGCCAAAATTAAAAAACTAAGAAATAAAATAAAATAAGACTTTTAAGACAGGTTCGTACTTTTAGTTTCTTCTCAACCCCATCTGGCTTATGTAAATTAGGGTGGAAGAATAAAGAGACAAATCTTACTAGCAAATTGCTTTGTACCTGCCTGCCAATGAAGAAGTGGCCTCCCTTACCACCAACACATCACACAGGTGTGGCAATCTGCTTCAGGGATGTGAAGCACTGGGTAAGGATCAAGTTGGCCAGCTTCTGCCCAGCTAGTCCGGTCTATTTCACAGACCTGTCGGTACTTGTAAGTACATTAACCACTTCCACAAACCTTCCTGCAGCTTTGGGAGAAGGAAGCCAATGAGGAACCCTCAAGAATGGTAAAATGGCAGGGTGACGCACATCTTTTGATCACTCGGCACTCGGCACTCGGCACTCGGCACTCAGGAGGCTGAGGCAAGGCGCCGAGGCTGAGGCAAGCTTGAGTTCCTTGGAGATTTTTCAGGCCAGCCTGGGCTACATAAAAAGACACCATCTCCAAAAGAAAAAAAAGGACAAAGGCTGTTGAGATGGTCCAACAGGTAAAGTACTTGCTGGCAAACGTGACGACTTCAGTTAGATCCCCAAACCCACCCCAACAAGCTGACCTGTGACTTCCACAAGTGTTCTGGTTTAAATAACACAAAACATCCGGGTATAATGGCACATGCCTGTAATATCAGCACTCAGGAGGCAGAGGAGGAGAGAACCAACTCCTACAGGTTGTCCTCGCCACATGCACAGTATGGCACATGTAGCCCACCCCCTTAAAAAAAATAAATAAATAAATAAATAAATAAATAAATAAATAAATAAATAAATAAATAAATAAATAAAAAAAAGAAAAAATTTAAGCCAGGAGTGGCGGCAGACACTTGTAATCTCAGCCTTAGGTAAGTGGGGACAGGCAGATCCTAGGGCTTGAGAGCTAGCCAAAGTCTACTTTGTTCCAGGCTAGTAAGAGGCCCTGTATCAAAAACCAAGGTACACAGTCACCCTAAGGTTGAATCATGTGTCACCTAATTAGACACAGTGACAATACAGCTCTTGTGCTCAGAACTGTGTGATTCCAAAGCCCACGATCTTCAACATTAAGCATGCTACAGTGCATCTAATGATGTCCCCACTCGCTGCTCACACTTGCCAGTGTTTATTGCCACGATGTTACACGGATGTGTAAAACAAAAAAATAACAGGTACGTTAATGTTGACCTCTGGAAATTGTTATACTTTTTAAAGGAGGTAGTAAGGCAGATAAGCAGAATGTGATCTGGTGCAGTTCAGTGGACTATACCATCCAGAATATGCCACAGCACGAAGGGTGTGTCCCTTGCATAGCCCCACAACCACCAAAGTCGTCACTCTGTGATTCCACTGTATAGGATGTGTCCTAGTAGACAAACAGACTCTACTGTCTACTGAAAGGAGTAAGTCAAGATTTACTCAGGCTTGAAAAAAAAAAATGTACTTAGGCAACTTTGGCTTTAACCAGAAAGTTCTCCCAAACTTACTAGAGAGACCCAAAGAGCGTTTCTAATCAGACAGGCTTCTGGGTCACATAGCCCTGAGCTAGGACCCCAGTTACCCCACTCATTTCCTCCAACCCTTTGAGATGACTCAAAGTTTCCTAGGCGCACCTGTTGAAACTCTTCCTCCCTAAGCTTCCAAGAACTCAGAACTTGTCAGGACAGTATGCTGCACGCACACCGCTTAGGACACAGCACAACACTTCATGAATACTATTACCTAGAAAACAGGGCAAGACCCCTGGATCCTCAGGTCCTGTGCGTTGAGTCCCCCTCTAAGTCACCTAAATCCAAATGGTGGTGTACTCGCAAAGTAAAATAAAGAACAGATGCATTGGGACTCAGCTCAGTCATACTGCACCTGCCTAGTACGTAAGGCCCTAGGTTGAAACCCAGCTTTTCTAGAAAACAAACAAAAAGATGCATTCAGTGGCTCAATTATTTGGATGTCCAAAAAAAGGGCATTTGGAAAAACCCAGAATTATCCAGGGAATTGCTTAAACTTCCCGCTGTTATCCTGCTCCTTTTTGGTTGGTGTGAACTTGTAGTCATATTTCCAACACTGGCCAATGCTCACTCATATGTAGGCAATCAGGTGGCCCTGAAAGGGTGAGGCTTGCCCAGTACTGGAGATCTGCTGGGGCAATCATAAAGAGATCAACTGGAATATCCAAGTTTCCAGGTGCTTCAGTAATGTGGCTGGGCTATGTTCCAGTCAGCCCTTTGTTTCTTTCTCCCTGCAAATAGCCCAACGACTCCACTCTGTTGTTTCTTTGTGGATCAAGGGCATGATAGCCTGAGCATATGATCCATCACTAGACATAGCCCCAGGGAAGGCCAGATACTATTTTAAACATCACAGGAACTGTGTTCTATGCCTAGCAACACAGTTCCAGTTTTGTCTTTGTAATTTTTTTATTTTTTTATTTTCTTTCTTTATTCATTTTGCTTTTCAAGACAGGGTTTCTCTGTGTAGCCTTGGTTGTCCTGGAACTCACTCTATAGACCGGGCTAGCTTCAAACTCACAGAGATCTGGCTGACTCTGCCGGATGAATCACCACTGACCAGCTAGTCTTTGAAATTTTTAAAAATACTAATACTATTTAGCTGTCCCCCAAAGGTTTGGCTCCATGTGATTTCTATAGGACTATTCCATCCACACAAGCATATGGTGGTCATGTGACACCTGCTGATTTGTAAATGTTACCTGGGTGACAAGTTGGCAGATTCCCAGCATGACAACTACATACATTTTTGATCATGTATTTTGATCATGTAAATGACTTATAAGCCTTTTTAAAAAAGCAATGAATTTCTATCATCCATTATGCCTTTAAACGGGCGGTGGTGACACACACCTTTTATTCCAGCACTCAAGAGGCAGAGGCAGGCAGATCTTAGTGAGTTCAAGGCCAGTCTGGTCTACAGAGTTCCATCCAGGACAGCCAGAGTTACAACAGAAAAACCCTGTCTCCCTGTCTCAAAAACAACAACCAAAAAACAAAACAAACAAAAAAAAACTTACACGTTGATAAGGATGATCTGACATTTAACATACATTTAACGTATTTTCTTAATCAAATCTGGGCTGGGGACATAGCTCAGCGGCAGGACAGTGACAAGTCTCAGATCCTGGGCTTACTTCCAGCACCTCAGAACTAAGCTCCGCATCCTGAGGGCTGCTGGTGGAACTTGGCAAATGGTGACCAGTGGCAGTCACAGTGGAAAATCATAAGCTGAGTCTAACTTCCTGAAATGTGGTCACCAGCCTCCCCACCAAGCACGGCGCTCCTCCCACTGGTGAAAATGCCTTTCATACTCACTGGCTTCAACAGATCACACGAAGCCTGTGGGCAGACTTTGCTGATGCTCTCTGAAATTTGAGCTACGTCTGAATCGAATCACTGGCAGTGTCTGTTCCTCTCACATTATATATTACGCCTTGGGATTCATAAAGCCCAGATTCAAATCCTGCCTGTAAACTTAACAGGCATGTGGCCTGGGGTAAGTTGCTAAAAGTGGAAGTGAGAAGAGTATCTATTTCACTGAGCTGTTACGAGGGCACCCTAATATACACAGTGTGAGAACAGGGCTGGATGCTATTTTCACTATTATAATCTTGGACAAAATCTGTGTACTTATTATTGTTTTTGCAAATGAATAAATCTGGTGTATCCTTAATAAATTGCTAACAATTGTAAGCCCCTTAGAACAGTGCTATATGAAGTAAAAGTTGTTTAGTGAGCAAGAACATAAGGATAATGACTTACTGACAGGACTATGAGATTGCTTGCTGTTTCTTAGTCAAACGTAAAGTACTTCTCAGCATCAAAGAGTCACTTTTCACCACTTTCGGGGCTGTCAATGTGCCGTTTCTTCTGCTGGGAGTCCGGTTTCCCTCAGGGCTTGGGGGCTTATATAAAGGCAAGTGGATTCTGTCTGTGAGAGTCGAATGATGTTCCTTTTCACGTGTTTTGACACTACAAGTTAAATTTGGAGCCTTTTCTTCATTGTGTATCTTCTCTTCTGAGCACTTTTCCGTCTGGAGTAAAGTCGGCCTTAACTGTAGTCCTCTCGTAGCTCCAGAATCAGCGTGGGGACTGTAGCTAGCAAGCCTAGCAAACACACTGTTCCGATGTTACTTTTCACTATTCAGAGAATCCTAAATAAGAATGTTCCCAGGTCTTTGGTGCTAGTGTCACTTGAGAGAAACTGTTCGGTTCCGTTAACGTATTGTTTGACTTATCTAGCATTCCTTGTATTAGGTGGAATTTTTCCTTCAAAACCCAAATCCTCTGCTTTATTAAAATCTGTATCAAAATTATCCTCTATGAAAAAGGAAGTAAGCGTAGTAACAAGTATGGAATTTGCTCAGACTTAAAACTACCAGCTTATCAGCTTTCTAGCTTCGTCACCAAAAACAGTGGTCAGTCCACTGCACAACCATTCTGGACAAAGTGATAACAGTAAGCAGTAGTGGGCTCCATTCTTTATGTCCTTATGTATCGGTAATCTATTAACATTTTGTTTGGCTGGCAAGTTTTCTAATAGGAGTTCTTTTTAAATCTGGTTATTTTAAGTGAAAATGTAGATTTTTCAGTTCCACTCTAAAAGGCAAAAGTTCTGACACTTTAGAGCCCACATTTTCAGCATGGCAAACAGCTGTCTGGAGCTCAACAGCTGTGCCCGTAAAAGCAGCATGAGCTCCTGACACCATTCAGGGTGCTGGGCTGGGGGAGGGGAGCCACATCGTGTTCGTGGATGTTATGACCTAGTCCCTGGTGAGATCTCAGATTTCAACCCCCATTCTGTGCCCTCAAGTGTTCTTCCTAGTTTCCATTTAAATTCTTTATTTTACTTTATTTTTATTTTATTTTATATGTATGACTGTTTTGCCTGCATGTATGTACATGTACTACCCTGGTGCCTCGTGCCCATGGAGGCCAGAAAGGGCTTCAGATCCCCTGGAACTGGAGTTACAATTACTAGTGAGCTGCCATGCGGGTGCTGGGACTAGAACTTGAGTCCTCTGGAAGAACAGCCAGGGCTGTTAACCAAGCACTGAGCTATCTCTCCAGCCCGGCTAGTTTCCATCTTAAATGCATAAACTGTGACCCAGGAATGCAACTGCTGGGGGGGGGAAAAAAAAAAAAACATGGAAGGTCCTACACATCTATGTAGATGACAACTATAGCATGGCTTCTAATAGCAACAAAAAGGAATTAACCTCAAGAGCAATATGGCCCGGCTGAATAAACAGTAGTAAATCCATGCAACAGAATACCAGAAAGTCTCCAGAAGCAATAAAGAAAGTTAGAGCATACAGAAATGGAAATGTGTCCAGAACACATTAAGCAGAAAAAAAAAAGCAAGGTGCAGAAGACTGTGTGACCTGCATTCCAATGTGTGAGAAATGAATGATTTATATGCTTTCAATTTTTGAATGAAAATGGAAGCATTTAATAATGATATTACTCTTATACTTTTTTATAAAGAAAGGGAAGTCCTGTGAACATATTTCAAATTGTCTTATGTGTAATAATCATCAGATCTTCATGTTATGTATCTGGCTATCTGTCTTGTAACAGTAACAGTCTTCTTGAGCAAGAATAAGAAAAAAGAAAGAAAGAGAGAAAAGAAAGAGAAAGGGAAGGAGGGAGGGAAAGAGAAAGAAAACCCTCAAGGTAGCACTCCATACTTGGCTCACTTCAGAACCTGCACTTGGGGAGTGTTCTGTAGGTCCAACTGTTGCCTCTCCTGTCATTTCAAAAGCAGACACACAGAGAGAGAACAGATGCAGAGCTCCTCCCCAGAGAGCTGCAGGGCTCAGCTACAAACAACCCCCTAGTCACACGCTAAATACCGGCAATCTTGGTGTAGCCCATCAGAACCAAGGAAACACCCCCTTTCCCCATCCCACCTCTAATCAAAGGCAACCAGATCCACTGAAACCAAAGCACCAGAACCAGTGCACTTCTAAAGTTACCCTTAAAAGCTGGGCGGGGTGGTACAAAGACAGGTGGATCTGTGAGTTCTGGACCAGCCTAGTCTACATAATGAATTCCTAGTCAGCCTGGGCTACAGTGTGAGACCCTGACTCAAACAAACAAATCAAAATTAATAAATAAACAATTAGCACTAATACTCCACAACACACCCTTATGTTTTTTTTTTTCAGAGCTCAGAGCCTGAGGCTCTAACTCTCTTTACTCTCAAGAACCGTAAAGAAGAAGAAACAAGCAGTGTGTGTGTTAGCTCTGAGTAGATCAGCAAACACAGAAGGCCGCTTCAGCTGCACTATTTGGAAAATTATCTAATACTCTAATACTACTCTTTAAAGAATGGAGGAACCATGATCCTCTTTGCCATCCTTACTCACTGATCCCTCTCCTTTTTTATATTCCAGTGTTCCCAGGCCACTGCTTACGTGGGTTTCGAGCCTTATTGTAAAAAGCATTCTAAATCCCATGACTGTCTGATTGATTCACACAATTTAAGAACCTTTAAACCTGCAAGTGCATGCTCACGCCCAATGATTCCGGTCCCACTGACTCAGAACTAGTAGCAATGCAAACCACCCTTCACATTTTTATTTGAATTACCTAACTGTGGCTTGTTAAACGACTGGAAAGATATGAGATGAATGACTGAGGGATTTCAAGTCATCCTTCTCAGTGCTCTTCAGCAGCACTGTCTTATATGTAATTTATGCTGTTAAGGTAAAAATTAAAAATGAGTCTCATCGTGGTATCAAGCAAGTCTGTCAAGACTAACTATAATTAACTAGTACTAATGCATATTGCTAAAATATTTGCCTTTCATTTCACATAACTCATCTGAAAGCTGAGTCCCTACGACCAAGCAGGGTGAAGCAAAAAGACTTCTTGAGCTCAAGAGTTCAAGATCGGCCTGGACTACATGGCCTGACAGTGTAGTCATGCTTCGTTCTTTATTTCCAGCTGGCCTTCTTGCAATTACCATTTCTTTTTGTTTAGTGTCTGTGTGTGTGTGTGTGTGTGTGTGTGTGTGTGTGTGTGTGTGTGTGTCAGAGGACAACCTCCACATCAGTCCTTGCATTTACCTTGTTTGAAACAAGGCCTTTCTTGTTGTCCATTGCTGTGTATTCTAGGCTAGCTGGCTCGTGGGCTTCTGGCAATTCTCTTGCCTCTGCCTGCTCTCTCCCAGTAGGGGTAGGCTGGGATTATAGACTCATGTGAGAATGTATCTGACTTTTATGAGTCCTGTGGATCCCAGCTCAGGTCAACAGGCTTGCATTTTACCATGGAGCCACCACACCAGCCTTCCACCTCGCCTTTTGAGACAGGACCTCTCAGTGAACCCGGAGCTCACTGATTCAGCTGGGCTGGCTGGCCCAGGGATCCTCCTGTGTCTCAGCCTCCACAGCACTGAGATTACAGGCATGTGCTATCGTGAGTTCCAGGGGATCACACTCGGGTCCTCGAGCTTGCACAAGGCACTGTACTGACAGAGCCAACCCCCGGTCCGCCCTATAATAACAATTTCTTACTGCCTCATATCAGCAGCACACAGTAAGATGTCAAAAAGTACTTACCTCTGAGTCTTTGGTCTGCTGATTACGAATGACTATCAGATTGTACAAGATCCTGTCATCATCTGCCTCTGTGTGTGACACATCATGAGGCATGCTCCATAAATTCTTCTCATCATCCCTCTCCAGAGTTGCTCCAAATGAGGAATATGGATTGTTACCACTGTGAAATAAAAAAAGAAAGCACAAGGATTTTATATATACATGTTTCACATATGACATACTATAGACATGTATAACATGTAACATATGTATATATTTTACAATATAAATAAAAGCATAACTTATCTATAGCAGAAAGGTCTAAGTTATTTTTAATAGTTAAGCACAATACAATTAAAAACAAAATTACTTAATTAATTAATCGCTTTAAAAATAGCCAAAAAGGGATGGCAAGATGGATCAGCAGGTAAAGGCTTGAAGTCCTGAGTTCAATCTCTGGAATCCACACATAGGAGAAAACCAATTCTAAAAGTTGTTCTCTGACCTGTACAAGTGCACTGATTTAAATAACATAAAACAGCCAGGTATGGCAGCATATGCCTGTAATACTATCACTTGGGAGGCAAAGCAGGACAATCACAGGGTCAAATCCAGCCGGGATTACACAAGGAGACCGTACCCCAATACCAAGAATAAAATAGATAAGTAATAAATAATAAAATATCAGAAAACAGATATAATCACACACATAGACAAGAAGTAATTATTACAGCTAAACAGGAAATTCAACACTAGGTCCCAACCAAAAACCAACATAAAGAAATGAACTTTTACTGGCTTTGAGTTCAAGGATACAGAGTAAATCTGAAGTGTGGCTGATGCTGTAGTACAATGGGAGAGCACTTACCTAGCATGTACTGGGCCACACAGGTGCAATTCCTAGCAACACACACACACACACACACACACACACACACACACACACACACACACACCTGGGACTGGAGAAATGAGTCCGTAGTTAAGAGCCCTGGCTGCTCTTCCAGAGGACCCAGAGTTTGGGTCACATGGCAGTTCACACTATCTGTAACTCTAGTTCCAGGAGATCTTATGCCCTTTCTGGCCCCTGTGGCACCAGGCACACTTGTGGAACACACATACATGCAGGCAAAAAAAAAAAAAAGAAGAAGAAGAAAGAAGAAGGAGGAGGAGGAGGAGGAGGAGAAGGAGAAGAAGAAAGAAGGAGGAGGAGAAGGAGAAGAAGGAGGAGAAGGAGGAGAAGGAGAAGAAGAAATTAAGATTTATTTTTACTTTTACGTGCATTGGTGTTTTGCCTGCATATATGTCTGTGTGATGGTGTCAGATCCCTTAGAATGGGAGATATAGATAGTTGTGAGCCATCATGTGGGTATTGGGAATTGAACCCAGGTCCTATGGAAGACTAGCCAGTGTACTTATTAACAACTGAGCCATCTATCTAGCCCCAAGAAAAATTTTAAAACCTAAGCAAAAAAATATACACACCCAAATATTTTCAATGATCAACATATGATAAGGACTAAGAATTTCAGTTGTAGGCTGGGGTGATGGCTAGTGGATTAAAACACTTGCTGACTACAGAGACAGCTCAGCAGTACTGTCTGCTCTTCCAGAGGATCCAGGTTCAATTCCAAGCATCCACACAGAGGCTCATAACCATCTGTAACTCCAGTTCCAGAGGATACAACACCCTCTTTTAGCTTCTTCCAAGGGTACCTCCAGTCACACACACACACTCAAGCACACAAAATAACCATACAAATTTTTTTAAATTGGGGTCAGATGTAATGGTATACATCTTTAATTCTATCACTCAGGAGACAGAGGCAGGTTGGTCTTGATGAGTTTGAGGCCAGCCTAGTCTACCTAGCAAGTTCCAGACCAGCCAAGGTTGCATAGTGTGTCTGTAGGGGGCGGCAGGGAGTGACTAACATGCTGCACAAGGCTGAGAACCATAGTTCCAATGACAGAACCCAAGCGAAGGCTGGGTGGGTATGGCAGCCACCTGTAATTCTAGCCTCAGGAGATACAGACAGAAGAATCCTAGAACAAGCTGTCTAACAAAACTAGACATAACACTGGCAACCTCTGTGTTTGATTGAGAGACTGTCTCATCAACAAAGGTGGGAAAGTGATAAAGGATGATCTCCTGACATTAAATGTTGGGCCTCCACTTGCATGTATACCCACCCACATGCCTGCAGTTCCACGCACATGTATGCCTATATACACATACATGCACACCACATACATACATTCATGTTAAAAGGAAAATTCAGTTGCCTTGTTTTGTACCCTTATTTCATGATTTTTCCTTTATAAGGTATAGCCATGTTTGGCCTCAGGGAGGCTGGAGACGGAGCATTACACACAGGACATGCATATACATAGCCCTAGTTAACTTCTGAAAGACAGGACTAGCAGGGCCACACTTGAGCTACTCACTTCATCTAATAATATGTATGAAGCATGACTACACCTTAATCACGGGACTCAGTAAAACCGTAGGCATATGGACATGACTCCTGTGTCTGGTCCTCACTAGAGCCAAGTACAGGAAATATCTTACTGGATGAGTACAAAGCTATATAATTTAAAACTTCTATAGATGCTATAAAGGGGGCATCATGAGAGCACATCTAGGATGCTAGCAGAAGGTCCTAGCAGCGGTGGACATCAGGCAGGCATAATGAAGAAGCCATGCTAGAACTGTAAGAAGGCAGGTCGCATCAGAGGTGCCAGCAAGGGAGGCATGTGGGGAAACTCGGTGGGTACATTGGAAGGGAACACTGGTCAGAAGCATGAGGGAAGCTGGAGAGGAAGCTTAGGGCTAGAGATACGGAGCTCCGTAACATTTATCTAGGGTAGCATGGGCTCTATTCCTGAGTAAAGGCAGGATTGTGATGAGACACAAGCAGCATTAACATCTTAAAAAGATCTTCCCAGGTAAAGTGTGAGGAACTCTTGAGAGATATCAGGAGAGGGTTCAAGAGATTTGTAACTATGCAACTAGGGAGCCAGGCATGTGCACAAGCCTGAAATCCTGAGGAAGAATCATGAATCCAAGGGCAGCCTGAGCTGCACAGAAAGTCTGAGGCCAGTCTGTGCTACATAAAGATACCCTGTATATAAAAAGAAGACGAAGGAGAAGGAGAAAACACAGATGTAAATTGAGGTGTGCAAGGCGCACGTTTGATCCCTAGCACCAGAATAGATATATCCATACATAAGCAACTTAGATGCCTGGGTGGTGGTGGTGCACGCCTTATTCCCAGCTCTCTAGAGACAGAGGCAGGCGGATCTCTGTGAGTTCAAGGCCAGTCTGGTCTACAAAGTGAGTTCCAGGACAGCCAGAGTTACAACCAAGAAACCCTGTCTTGAAAACAAAAACAACAACAAAAAGCAATTTAGATAACTCTAGTGAGAGACAATAGATGTCAAGATTTGAATGAGAGTGAGCTAATAAAAAGTGTGCTACCCATGACTGTGCACAGCAGAATTGGGATATTGGAGTTGAACTCAGTGGGAGAGGGCTATAAGGGGGAGGGAAGGGTCAAAGCCACTCTGAGCTCTGACTTATTTACCTGGATAGAGTGATACCATTCTGAGGCAGAACTAGAATGCCCACTGCAATAGCAAACACATCTAATGTGGAACACGGGGGTATGGCAAATGAAAACATACAGAAGACATCCAGAAAAACAGATGGCACCTGGGAAGGAAGGACGAGAGTTAAATATGACAGGTAGGCTGAAAGCAAATAGCAAGACAGCCACAAACAGGACAAACCTGGAAGTTGGCACCAAGGAAATCTCACAATAGGAAGCAAGAACCGGTCATCAGACTGGGAATCACCAAAGCTGCCCAGCAAGAGAGGTGCCCCAGGGCTAGTGTGAGCAGGTGCAGACCAGGCTGTCAACCAAGTCCTTAGACTTGGGAAAGACAGCCAGGACCCACACAGGAAAACCACTGAGTAAGTGGGAAGGACACTGGAGCCGATGACAGTCAGAGGCCAGCCACCTGACCTAGCATAGGAGCTAGACAATGAGTACTAAACAGAGTTGGTAAAATCCCTAGCTAGCATCCTGAACCACCTGTTCTTACCCAGGCCGACCAATGATAGGAGGTAAAAATCCACAGGACCCCACAATCTGCTCTTTTCTCTGTTGTAACTGGCTGTCCTGGAACTCACACTGCAGACCAGGTTGGCCTTGAATTCACGGAGATCTGCCTGCCTCTGCCTGCTAAGTGTAGGGATTAAAGGTGTGTGCTTTACTATTGCCTGGTAGACTATGGTATGATGGTAGACTATTTGGGAGGTTCAGCCAGGAAATACAAATCAACTAGCTGGGGAATGTAAGAGGAAAAGAAAAGAACAAAGACAGGTAGGTCCTTGTCCCGAACAACTAAATACTGGATGGTGTGAGAACTTGGGAGGAGCTAGATTAGAAACTCAATTTAGACACTTGATGGTGCCGCCTTTAATCCCAGCACCTGGGAGACAGAAGCAGGAGGTCTCTGTGAGTTCCAGGCTAACCTGGTCTACAGAGCCAGTTATAGGACAGCCAGGGCTACACAGAGAAACCCTGTCTTGAAAAATCAAAGCAAGGGAAGGAGGTTGGGGAGCGTCAAGCTCTTGTGTGCACACAACGCAGTGATGGAGCGCCGTCTGGTGAAGAAGCAGGGGTGATTTGATGCCAGATTGAGGACAGTGCTGGTCTGGGTTTTTGTCCCACACACTATGGCAGGAGAGATTAAAGGGTTGTCTGTAGAGCGGTAACTCTGAAGAAGGAATACGGAAATTGCTTGGTTGGGGTGGTGTCACAATCAACTGTCACGTGAGGGGGGAGGGTCGAATGTGTCTTAGTCGCTCTTCGATTGCTGTGAAGAGACACCATGGCCAAGGAAACTTAAAAAAGCTTTTAATTGGGGGCTTGCTTTACAGTTTCAGAGGCTTAGTCCATTATCATCATGGTGGGGATCATGGTGACAATGAGCCAGGTTCTCTTTGCCTAAGACTCCACAGATGTAACAGGCTTCTCCCATTCCACCCCTCCTGCTATACAGCCACCTGGGACAGGAAGGGTTAGGGACGTTATCCCCGCTTGATAAGAACAAAACTAAGGAAAAGCAGATACTCCTTCCTGTGTGAGGTTCCTGACAGGTTCCTGACAGGGAGTCACTGAGCAATCCTGTTGTCACAAGCACTGAGAGACTGCTTCTGAACATTAGCACTGACCCTTCCCTTGGACCTGTAGATGCCCAACGGGTAGCCAAGGGCAGGATAAAACTTGATTGTCTGCCTTCCGAGTTTTTGCTTGTCTCCTTTGTCTTAAAACTTTAGGTCAGATTCTTGCCCCAGTCTGCAGATGACATGTTAATCATTTAAGGAGTGTCTGTTGAAAGACTGGTAATACGAAGTTGATTAGCGCTAAATTTACCTAACCTGTCTCTGTCCCTCTTAAGATTAAAAGCATGAAAATAAGATAACTAAGGTGTTTTCCAGTGCTGGGGGAACATTCAGCTGTCAGCTTTTACAACATCCTGCTCTGGATCCCCTGGAATCCAGACTGGAAGTTTCCAGTATTCCCTAGACCTGTAGTCACATGGACTCCAAAAGCACTGAAGCCTCACTCAGAGACAGACCACCTCATGATGAGCTCATCCCAATGACAGTAACTGAACACCCCTAGCCCCAAGGCACAGAAATCATCTCATAGGAACTGGACTGTCCCCTCCCTTTCCCCTTCTCTCTCTCTCTCACATACACACACACACACACATACAACTTCATCCACTGTTAAATACCAACTACTTCATCTGTAAACTGGAAAGACATACAATAGGAAGGTTAAAATACAACATATATAGAAATGCTCACTCTGCCAACAGGTGCTCCCTCCTGAGTCCACCCTACATCTAGGCTTGCCCTAAATAAGGGCAGGGTTCTGAAGTCAGCCCATGACAGCCTCAAGCTCTGCTTAGTCACTGATACTCAGGAGACGATGGGAAGCAGGAAAGAAAACCATCAGCTGCTGTCCTGAGGGAGCAGGGCCTCTCCAAGGGTGTTTGTCAGTACCCTCCCACCCCTTATGAGCCTACTGGTCTCTGCAGTCACATGTGCCCCACCCCAGGTCCTCCCCACCAGGACCCACACAGCCATGTTCTTCAGTACTAATAAGTCTTCCTTAGAAGCATGAGGGAAGGTGGAGTCCTGCCTCTAAAATAAGTGATTATTCTAGCAACAATTTTGAAAAGAATGGACAAAGGGCTAGAGAGACTGCTCCATGGTTCTGAAAGTAGGTTGTCTTTGTGGCAGGCATGGATATATGGTAGGGAACTTCTGTAATACCAGCCTGTTGGTGAGTTCTGAGTCAGCAAGGGAGCCCTGTCTCAAAAGAAAAGATGGACAGACAGCTCCTGAAGAATGACACCCAAGGCTGTCCTCTGGTCTCCAAATGCACCCACACAGGTGTACGCACACGTGCACAAACTGATCAAAGAGAACCGTGGATGTGAGCTCTTCGAAGAGCACTAGAAGTGTGTGTCTGGCCAGCTCCCAAGCCCTCGGTTCTGATCTTCCCGGGCCTCTTGATGACTCCAGCAACTGCAGCAATCCATCTAACCCTGAAAGCAGCCTGGGCAGACCAGGCTAAAACACATGAAGCAAACAGCCTGAGGAAAAGCATCTTGGGAACTTTTGTGAGCCCCAGACCAGGAAGTGGGCAGGTGTGTGAACTGATTTGGAGTGGGCCCAGGAGCTCCAGAAGCCTTGGGAGGATGCATGAAGGAAGAGGGCTCCGAGCCAGCATCTTCCCTCTCTCTTCCTCACTCTTAGCAGATGTCAAAAGGTTCTAAAGAAAGGGAGAGTGCTGCTTAGCCTCTGGCCACCATCTGCTGATCATAAATATTTTATCAACCTCGGGGGCACTTGAGAAGCCGCTCTGATGTTACAAGCAGTGCAGAAGCTCCTCTCACTTCCAAGGGGAGGTCTCACATTTCACCCTAATCTCCCCTCAGGGCATGAGACCCAAACTGATCAGGAGTCTTCTTTCAACGTGTCTAGGTTTAAAAAAAAAAAAAAAAATCTGCCTGGGGACACGGTTGCAAAGTGCTTGTCAGCATGAAAGCCAGGGACAGGGCAAGCCTGGGGTTTCTCAGCACTGCCAAGGACCCTGTGTAAAGAGAAGACTTTGAAAGGACCCACAAAACACCACACATAGGGATGGCTGCTGGCCACGCGTTCCAGTGACCTCACCACCCAGATCCTGGGCCACGGGTCAGCAGCGGCTGATATAAGACTGAAGCTGTGAACTGTGAAGGGAGCAAATCCCAGGTCTAGAAATGCAGACCTCAAGAAGCGAGTGTGACCCTCCCTCCAGTCTCTTTGCCCAAGGCCTCCTGGTCAGGCCCCTCATCCTGACACTTTCCTGTGGAGCAGCAGGTAACTCTAAGAGCACTCACTGCTCTCTCTGTCCCGCTTGTTGCCTTCCTTTGTTCTTGCTCACTCCCTTCTGCTCTCTCCCTCTATTTCCTTCCCACCTTCTTTCCTTCATCCTTCTGTCCTTCATTTCTTTTGAGACAGTCTGGCTTTTTTTTTTTTTTCCCCTTTAAAAAAAAACCTACACGATCCACTGTTTAAACATCTGTTACCCAGCCAGATGGTGACAGTGCACACCTTCAATCCCAGCACTTGGGAGGCAGAGGCAGGCAGATCCTTGGGTTCAAGGCCATCCTGGTCTATAGGGTGAGTTCCAGGACAGCCAGGAATACACAAAGAAACCTTGTCTCAAAAATTTTAAAAAAATTAAAAATTAAAAAACGCCTGTTGTTACCCAAGCTGGACATGATAGAATACACCTTGACTGCAGCACTCAGAGACAGAGGCAGGCAGATCTCCGTGAGTCCAAGGCCAGTCTAGTCTACATAGTGAGTTCCAAGACAGCCAGAGCTACATAGTGACAACCCTGTCTCAAATAAACAAACAAACATGTTACCCCACGTTTAAACCTTGAGTGTTTCTGGCCACAGTCACATACAACTTCCTTTGACGTCAGAGATGTGATGTTCCTGGAAATGAAGGATGAGAACCCCAGGCTTCTAGCCCCTCAGATTCATGTCTTCCCTTTTTTGCTCAGTGGTTTATTGCAAGTACTGAACCTAATTCCTGGCACATAACAGATACTCAATAAATACTTGCTGAGAACATGTGTTTCCCAAATTCACAGCGCTTTAAACTGTAGAGATTTATGACACTGAACTCACAAAAAAAACTGTTCACATTGTTCAGCAGGTTAAATTGATGAAAATCAGGTTTGGAGTCTTGTGGGGATGAACAGATATTTAATAAAGCACACGTGTTTGTCAGATGATAGCAGGGACTAGGAAGAAATACACAGAGAGGTTCAGAAAGAGGGGATGAGCAGGGTTAAACATGGCGGTGAGGGAAGAACTGTGTGATAAAATGACAGAGTGGAGATCTGAATAAAGTGAGAGCTAAACCTACAGGTAGCCAGAGGAAGAATAGGCAGAGAGGGTCAGAATCACAAAGGGCCAGAGTTAGAGACATGTTTAGCATATCTAAAGAACCAGGAGAGGGCCACAGGAGAGGATGAATAATTTCATGGTCTGTGCCGACCTCAGAAACACATTTAAGAGCAATAAACTGGAAACCACACTCAAGTCCACTATTGGAAAGAGTGAGTGCAATGGGTTACACAGTGCAGCAAGAAGAACCATGGAGCAAGCTCACCACCACAGCAAGAGTGAATCCACAAAGTGGAGTAAGGCGAGGCGTGTGGGAAGACACGAGGTTTGACCACGCATGTGTGAAGTTTAAAGGCAGAACTAGGCTGCGTCTTTAAGGTGCATAAGGAGGTGCATAAGGAGGTGGTAAGTAGCTGGGCAGTGGTGGTACACGTCTTTAATCCCAGCACTCAAGAGGCAGAGGCAGGCAGATCTCTGTGAGTTTAAATCCAGCCTGGTCTACAGAGTGAGTTCCAAGACAACCAGAAAGAGACAGAGAGACAGAGAGAGTGTGTGAGAGAGACAGAGAGACAGAGTGAGAAGGGGTATATAAGACTATAAAGAAATACAAGGAAATGACTCTGATGAAAGTCTAGATATGATCAGGGAGGGGCTACGGGGCTAGCGGCATTCTCGAGCCGTGGTTACAGGAGTGTGGCCTGTGCAGTTCCTTATACTGAATGTCTTTTGTCTGTGATATCAAATAAACATACAAGTTTCAGTTTTTAGAAAACTAAGATGAGCTGAGCATCGTGGCAAACGTCTTTAAACCCAGCACTCAGGAGACAGAGGCAGGCAGGTTAGTTCAAGGCTAACCTGATCTACAGAGTGAGTTCCAGGACAGCCAGAGCGATATAGAGTCCCTGTCAGAAAAAAAAAAAGAAAGAAAGAAAGAAACCTAAAACATAACTAAGGATACTGTTAAACACCAGAAGAGGTACACTCTTTAGGTATAATGTCTCACCAAAATTATTTTCCCAATAGGCAGAAAAAGAATAGAATGAACAGTATATAGCTGCCCCGGTTCAAATATTTATTAGCCCAGCTAAATAGTCTCACAACTCTAGCAGAATAAACTATTTTAAGTAGAGTTTACTTTTTACACAAAGATGTAGTGATATTATCACTTGAAGATATTTAGAAAGTTCCAGGAAACCTGGATCATATGATGTACAATGGAAAGAGATGTCACCTTCTAGGGACCTTCCAGTGTCACGTGACTAACTGAAAGAGATGTCACCTTCTAGGGACCTTCCAGTGTCACGTGACTAACTGAAAGAGATGTCACCTTTTAGGGATCTTCCAGTGTCACATGACTAATTGATACAAGTCGCAAAAGGAGAACAGGGATGCTGCTGTGGGTTACCAGATGACCTTTAAAAGTCATCCTTATGAGAACTGGAGAAATGGCTCAGTAAAGAGCACTGGCTGCTGTTCCAGGACCCAGTTCAGTTCCCCACACCCACATAGTGGCTAAAACCACCTGTAACTCCAGTTCCAGAGGACCTAATGTCCTCTTTTGTCCTCCTGGGCAAGCACACGACGACAGACATTCATGCAGACAAAATACTCATGCACAAAAATGGTGGTAACATGCCTCTAATCCCAGAACTTGGGAGGTCAAGGCAGGAAGATCCCTATGAGTTTTGAGAGCCCAGTCTACATAGAAAGTTCCAGGCCAGGCAGAGTTATATTGTAAGGGTGTCTCAATAACAAACAAAAAACATCCTGTAAGTAGTGAACAGCTGACTTATAAAGCATTCCCCCTGTGTCCTTGCTCCAGGAATAGCCTGCTTTCCATCTTTGCTCTGTCTCAAGAAGGTAAGGTACCAGCCCTAGAAGGTGACTCGGGCATCCAGGCACCGCCCTGCAGAGGGATCCTGCATCTCTGCTGACTCCTGTGAATCACTCACTCTCTGGCTAGGGCTGTGGCAGACCATAACCTGCAGTGCAGGAGGTCAGGGAGGAGATATATCAACCCTTCACAATCTGCTGAGACCTGGCTCTGCAAATCCAACAGCGTGCTGCAAGGGGAAATCAGGCCATCTGGACCCCAGGCTGTGAGCTCTTACTGACATCAGTGCATCTGCCAACTTTTGTAAGCCCTTGTAAGGGTGAATGTGACTTCGATCAACCCAAGGGTCATGTGAGTTCAGCCTGTAAAGTGAAGCATTCTACACATGTAAGAGGTGAAGCACTTCTAAGCAGGTGATGATTCCCTTCAAATACCATGAGCCCTCCCTCACCCAGCCTTCCTCTACTCTGGCACCTCATCTCTAGCCTCAGTACAGGGAAAGGGGCTCAGGGATTCTGGGCCCCAACCTACCACAATTCAAGAAAAGTCTCATACTCAAAACATGATTTCTAGCGCACAGTATATAAAGCTGGAGATGTACCCCCTCCCCCTGCATCCTGGAAGGGCTCTGCTCCCACAGTGACACCCACAAATGTAACAGGATGTGAATCCTGCCTCAGTTACGCACGCCTTTCAGCAAGTTATTGAAGCACTCTGTGCCTCAGTTTCTTCAACTGTTCAGTGGAGATGGAAGTACGTTGATCCTTATTATCCACGGAACCCATATTTTAAAATATCCCCACTCAATAAAATTTACATGTAACCCTCAAACGATGTCTACATGGCCTGAGGGACATTCAGAGAAATCCCATCGCTTCCCAAAACCACCACTCTGTGGACACAAAATAATTAAGAGCAAACTGAGATCTCATTTATTTTCCGTAATTGGCATTCTAGAGCATAAGTGGCTTAAGAGAGAAGCACCAGCAGTTAACAATTTAAGCCAGGCCTGTGGTATAGGCCTGCATCCTAGCTACTCAGGATGCTTGAGGCTGGAGGACCACAAGATAAAGACCTGTGTGGACTACAGAAAACTTAAGCACGCCTGGCAAGTCTGTTTCTTTTGCCTTTGAATATCTAGACAATGAAGACGGTGCTTCTCAGTTACGAACAGGCAGTAAAATGGAAGAGTAAGAACCACACTTCCCTGAGAAGGTGCCAAGCAACACTCATGAGAGATGCTGTTATAAGTAGCACTACACCACACGTTCCATCTAGGCTTCTTCGAAGGCCTCGGGTAATGTGTCAAGAGACTGTACGGTATCAGAGGGCTTGGGCCTCTTTCTGCTTCACAGTGTCTGCAGTTAAAGCCACAAATCATAGTGGATTTTTACATAGAAAGGTCATGCTTTATAAGGGAAAGAGGACTTACAAACACACAGAACTGTGAAAGAACACATTTCTGTCGTTGTAAGCCACCATATTGTTACTGTGGCAGCCCTGGTCCACACCCTACATGCTTCTTATAATTAACTAGTAACATGAAATGTTGAGCCAACCAGCATAAAGTCACTCAGCACTTCAGAGACAGGTGACCGGATGATGCAGCCGTCTCAAAACAACCCATTGCATCGTTACCCTCTCCTTGATGCAAACTTGTCTGTGGATGGTATTCTGATGACTCTTTATCCTACTTTAGGAATGCGATCAGTGCAGGGAACAGTGGCACATAGAACCTAAACCTTATTTAATGTCACTCTACAGTGATTCAGTATTAATTCAATTGGCAATAAGCAGTGAACATGTGATCCGAAGAAACCTTTGGCTTTATTTGAGACTGTGAAACCCGGGGTAAGGTTGGGCCACGAGTCCTTTCTCCAGCCCTGGATTTGTTCTTACAATGTCTTGTGTTAGCGATGTCTATTCAGGGGGACTGGGGCGGTAGTTCAGTGGTAGAGCACTTGGCTAGTACACACAGGCATTAAGTTCCATCCCCAGCACTAGGGGGTTAAGTAAGAAAGAGAAAGAAAAGGAGAGAGGGAAGAAAAAAAGGGAGGGAGGAGGAAGGGAGGGAGGATGCTTCCTCCACTATGAGCTTTAAGGCAGCCCTGGGCAGCTGAAGAGCTGAACAGAATATCTGGATTCACACTGCCTGGGTCTTTGGACTTCTTCCCAATACTGCAGATAGTCTCAGTGGGTCTGTATTGCATGTCAGGTTGCACAGAATATGAGTTAACATCTTGAAATGACCCTTCCAGATCACAATTAAAAAATCTCATTGTATAGAAGAAACCAAGGCCCAAAGCGGTAAAGAGATGTCTCCAAAATCCCATGTCAGGAGCCATTTTGACAAGGAGCTGACTGTTCCTTGACCTTGACATCCTGCTGGTTGGGCAGGATGTCTCACAGAATGCAGGAGGAGGTGCGCTTGGAGCCTAAGGCAAGGATCTGAGCATTCTTTGACCCTGTAAAGGAGGATAATAAGATAACAGCAGACTTACTGGATAAATACCGGCTATTGTTTCATACCCTGTGTGTTCTGTTTCTCGAGCCTTTGAAGGGTATAAATATGCTATGCTAAATAAACATGGTGCTGCAGTATTTCACTGTATGCCCTACCGAATCTATTTTTTTTTTTTTCTTAATCATCACAATGCCCTCTCAGGTACTGTTTGACTTAGCCGGCTAGCTCTGGCAATTCCGCATCTGATTGAAAACTGGGACTGAGACTCTGATCTCCAACCTCCCTCGTCTTGTTCACGGGGGCCAAGCGGCTCACACATCTAAATGCAGAATTTTAATAACAAAGGGCGTTTTAAAAATGGACAAGTGGTTAGGATTCCTAAAGTCCTATACAAGTGTGAGGACCTGGGTTCAGATCCCCAGGATCCGCATAAAGGGTCAGCCATGGTGGGGATACACCCATAAATCTAGCAGGAAGGGAAGGAGAAAGGGATGTCTAATCATGTTTAGAACATATTATTAACATTAGGTTATTTTAGAAAGTACTCGTTAGTTTCTACAATGTAAGACATGGGTGTGTTCAGGTATGTGGCCTCTCACAGGCTGAGGCCAGGGATCACCCTCAGGTGTTGTTCTTCAGGGAATGTCACCTTGTTATTTTGAGATAGGATCTCTCACTGGCCTGGTAGGCCACAAGGATCTTGTCTATCTCTACCTCCTCAATAACTAGTGGACTTTCCTACTCCAGGACTGCAACCACGCACTACCAGGCCTGGCATTTTATATGGGGGCTGCAAATCAAACCCGGGTCCTCATGCTTGCAAGGCGAGCCTTTTCCCAACTGAGCTATCACCCCAGCCTCTACATACAGACTTTGAAACACCCAGACATGTATTCACATGCTTCCTTTTTCAGACAGGGTCTGGTATATATCCCAGGCTGACCCTGAACTCACTATAAAGCCAAGGTTGACCTTAAACTTTGTGTGTGTGTTGGGGTGGGGAGATCCCATTGTGTCACCCTGGCTGACTTAGAACTCTTTAGGTAGACCAGGTTGGCCTCAAATCCACAGAGATCTGCCCACCTCTGCCATGGAGTGCTTGTTGCTACATCTCCAAACCTTGAACTTCCGGTCCTCTACTTCCACATCTCCCAAGCACTACATTTACAGGTACACACCATCACACCTGTTTCCCCTACCCCTTTAAGATTTATTTATTTTGTTTTATATGCAAGTGTGTTGTGCCTGCATGTATATCTGTATATCATGTGCATGCCTGGTTCCCTGGGAGACCAGATGAGGGTATCAGATCTCTTGGAACTGGAGTTACAGACAGTTGTGAGCCACTATGTGGATGCTAGAAATCAAACCCAGGTACTCATAGAAGAGCAGCAAGTTCTCTTAACTGATGAACCATCTCTCCAGCCCCACACCTGGTTTTCAAATATAGTCTGTCTTATTAGTTATAATCCTCAGTTTGTTATTTAATTTCTCTATACTTGGGATTCCTCATTTATGAACAGATAACTAATATCTATCTCTTTTGGTCTCAGTGACAATTAAATGACAATGTATATAAAGAAATTTCACTTATGCAAGAGCCTGAATGCCATATGCACCTTGTACATAAAGTTTAAGGATGTTTTAAACAGGGCTGGAGAGATGGCCCTGTGGTTAAGAGCACCAGCTGCTCTCCCAGAGGTTCTGAGCGCAGTTTCCAGCCACCACAGGTCAGTTGGCAACCATCTAACGTGGGGTCTGATGTCCTCTTCTGGCATGCAAGCATACATGCAGATAGAGCACTCCTACACAAGTAAATAAAAATATTTTTTTTTAAAAAGAAAAAAAAAAGGAAGCTAAAAACAGATTCAATTTAGAGGTCACCTTTGGAGGCAGAAGGACAACGAAGCTGAGGGTACACAATGGTGGCAGGTACTGGGACATTACCATTCTTTCTTAAGGTACATGTCAGAATTGTCAATGTCTGTTTTATTATCCATCATAATTTTTCAAATAATTTTAAAATTTTATACATAGCAAGCAATTTGTCTTGTTTTTCGAGACAAGGTTTCTCTGCAAAGACCCAGCCATCCTGGGACTCACTCTGTAAACCAGGTTGGCCTCAAACTCAGAGATTCACCTGCTTCTGCCTCCCTAGTGCTGGGATTAAAGGTGTGCACCACCACCACCTGGCAGATAGCAAGCTGTTAATACATGAATAGCTATAATTTTTATTAGTCAAAGAATCTTATTCAATTCTTACTCCATTATGGCTCACTGTGCTGGATACGACAGGAGTGTCTTAGGATTTCTCTTGCTGTGATGAAACACCATGACCAAAGAGCAAGTTGAGGAAGAAAGGGTTTATTTGGCTTACATTTCCATATCATTGTTCATCACAGAAGGAAGTAAGGACAGGAACTCAAAGAAGGAACCTGGAGGCAGGAGCTGAAGCAGAGGCCATGGAAGAGTGCTGCTTACTGGCTTGTTCTCATGTCTTGTTTAGCCTGCTTTCTTATAGAACCCAGGTCCACCAGCCCAGGGATGACACCACTCACCATGAGCTGGGTGGACCCTCCCCGCCATCAATCACTAAGAAAATGATCTACAGAACTGTGTACAGCCTGATCTTATGGGGGCATCTTCTTCATTGAGGTTCCCTCCTCTCAAATGACTCTAGCTTATATCAAGTTGGCATAAACTAGCCAGGACAAGAGGACACGAAAGTAAGAAGGATTCAGCTTCTGAATCTCTAGATTCTGGTCTGAGATCTCCAGCCTCACCAGACTTACAACATATACCTTATTAACTGTGACAGCAGGTAGAAGGCAGTAAGAGCCCCAACGGTAAAAGTAGACACCTTAACGTCTTAGGGAGATTTCCCCAAAAGGGTAGTAACAGGAATGGGCCTTACAACCCAAGCAAAGTTTCTCAGAAGGAGAGAGAACAAGAAACTGGAGAGACAGCTTACCAGCTAAGAGCACTGGCCACACAAGCACAAGGAAGGACCTGAGTTCAAATCCCCAGCACCCATGTAAAAGGCTGGGTATGGCCATACTCTCAGTCCTACAGTCTCAGTGATGTGAGAGAGTAGAGACAGAAGGATCACTGGGGCGGGCTGGCTGACAGCCTAGCTCTAGAGTCAGTGAGACCTTGTCTCAAAATACTGTGTGGTATGAAAGTAGGATACCATGTGTCCTCCTCTGGCTTCTGCTCACATACTTTATACACATTCTACACACAGTACATACACACACACACACACACACACACACACACACACACACACACACGGGTGCAGAAAATAAAAAAGTGCCTCTGCTAACAATCATGACCTCAGCAAAGGCAGCAGGTAGCAAGTCAGCCCACTAGGGAGAAGGAAATGTCAAAGGACAGATGTAAGTGTCCAGCACAGCGATGGATAGCAAGTACACCGAGAGGAAGAGCCAATTCTCTTCTCTTGCAACTCTCAAAACTGCAATATCCATCTAACTAGAAGTCTGATTTCAGGATCCGAAAAGTCTAGAAGTCCAATAAATAGACACTACCTATACGGGCATGTCCCACGAGGTCACCACCCTTCCACTGCACACAAGCACAGCATTCATTTCTTTTGTGTATGAATGTACATGTAGTATGTACATATGTGCTCATGTGCACAAGGCCCAAGGCTGATTGATGTCAAGCATCTTCCTGATCGCTCTCCACCTTTTATGTTGAGACAGGTCTTTTGTTACCTGGAGTCTTGCTAGCCAGCTTGCTCTGGGAATCCCCTGCCCCACCTTCCAAGCCCTGGGATTTCAAGCAGGCTGATACCCCACCCCAACTTTTAAAATGGATTAGAGAAAATCCAGTCCTTATGCTAGCATGCCAAAATTTTTTACCTGCTGACATCTCTCCAGCTCTGAGCATGGCTTTTAGCGTTGTATGTTGGGGTATATTTGAACTTATTCTCAAACATAGCTGTTTATCCAGCAGCCTGAACCACTGATAGGTCAGTTCAATCAGCTTCTTAGGAGTGGACTCTGCAATGCAGAGAGCATGCTAATTTGGAACACCAACAATTGTCTTTCTAATGTTGACCCTGCCCAGTGGGATAATTAGATGAAAAGCATCAGATAGTATTAATGCTAATGGAGGAATTTTACTAGGATCTTCCCTCAGCCTAAGCACCATGCAGGAAAGATCTTGCCCAGGGACTTGACTGGTTGATAAAATGGTGCATGTCAGCCAGCTGAATATGGGGGTTGGTGCACTGAAAAGGTTCTATTCTTTATGCATTAAGGCCTGTGTGATGGTGGGTGGTGCTTCCTTTCAATAACATACCTAGAGGCCATGTGCTGGGTGCCAGGAAAAGAGGTGGAAGAGGTGAGACTCTCTGCCTCGGTCTCTCTGCCTTGCTCATCCAGGATTTCCACCTCAGAAAGTTGTAATGGCTCTTTATTGAAACCCACAGTTAATATTAATTTTAATTCTTTAACAGTTGTGTTTCACAAACTCTGTCCAGAGACCATCCAGAGCCAAACCACCTGAGATAATTCCTTAAATGCAGACTTCCAGGCCTGCCCCAGAGTTGTCTATCAGTCTCTTTGGAATTAAGTACCAGAATCTGTGTCTTTAGCAAACTTACCAAATGGTTCCATTTAAATCAACAACACAATAATAACAACAGTAGTCAAGAAGTACAGGCAACTGTTCTTTAAAGACATTCATGTGTGAAACACAGAGGATATCAGAGAATAGAGGTTGAAAGTCATGGTATCATCAAGGTGATGGCTAGTCAGGTGAGATATCAGGATGTTTCCAGAGAGGAAAAGGAAATAAAGAAACAAGAAAGAAAACACACGCACATCTGAGACAGGAAAAGCTTTCCTCCTCAGGGACACAGTGCCAGGAAAAGCCAAAGGATTAAGGTCAAAAACTGCTCAGACTGCCAAGCAAGCTGAGACTGAGAGCTGTATTTCCTGGGAAAAGGAGTCCCCATTGCAGTTTTTGAGACAGGACTGGATGTGGCCACACATACAGGTGGCAGCACAGCCTCCACTGAGGGTACCTCTTCCAGGCACTAGAGCTCTGGGACAGAATAAAACACAATGTGGATAGCATTCTACCATTCTCATAGCTAGTAAAAAAAAATTTTAAAGGAACAAAGATGGCTGTAAAAAAACAAAAATTGTTTTAAGGAGAAAGAAAAAAGATGACACGAAGAACAAAAGTTCTCAATGATAATGTGAAGCATCTGGGCTCCATCTCATCCGTGCTTCACCCAGGCTCTCTAGAAACTGACCAGCAGGTCCTCAGAAGTTAGACACACACTTACCATGTGACCCAGCAATCCCACTCCAGACTTTCACCCATGGGGACTGAAACCATGTCTACACAGAAACCTGCACACAAATATTTACACATTATTCATAATGGGCAAAAATAGAAATCACCCAAATATCTATCACAGGTGAGAAGAGAAACACAATATAATAAATCCACACAAAGAAATAATAGCCAGCCATTGGAAGGAACCAAGAGTGTTGATATACACTTGGACACTCATTAAGCCACACACAAAAGGCCAATTATCATCCCACTTATACAACACAAACGGGCATGTCCCAAACAGGCAAATCCATAATGCCAAAGAAATAGATTACTGGTTGCTTGGTAACCACTAATGAGTAGCGAGAAAAATAGATTGCTAACAAGTGTGCTGTTTTTGTTTTTGTTTTGAGAGGGGTTAAAAATACACTGGAATTAAACAGTACCAATAGCTAGTTGGAGAGATGGCTCAACGGGTAAGTGTGGTTGCTGCCAAGCAACCTGATGACATGGGTTCAATCTCCAGGACTCTCAACGTAATAGAAGAGAACAGACTCCCACAGGTTGTCTCTGACTTCCACACACAAGCTATGGCTCAAACATGCTAACAGACAGACAGACAGATAAACACACACACACACACACACATTAATAAAATACAGTAGTGATAGCTACATGGTTTTGCGCATATACTAAAAACCAATGACTTGTACATTTTAAAAAATAAAGTGTAGGCTGCAGAGATAGTTCACCATCTGAAGTACTTGTGATGCAAATATGAGAACCAGAATTTAGATCCCCAGCACCCACATAAACGCCAGGTAGGTGTGGTCATCCTCTTGAAATCCCAGCTCAGGAAGCTGAGACAGGGGGATCCTCTGAGCAGCCTGGCTAGCTGAATTCAACTGAGCTCAACACACAGGGTGGAACATAATCAAGAAGACACCTGAAGCTGGGCAGTGGTGGCTCACGCCTTTAATCCCAGCACTCAGGAAGCAGAGGCAGGCGAATCTCTGTGAGTTCAACGCCAGCCTGGTCTATGAAGTGAGTTCCAGGACAGCCAAAAAAAAAAGAAAAAAAGAAAGAAGACACCTGACATCAACCCCTGCATGCATGTGCACCCATGCATGTGATCATGTATACACACATGCATGCATATCACAAACGCACACATAACTATGCAACAATAAACTAGAACAGCGAATTTGAGCCAGATCTCCAGATGACTTGGGTAGGAAAGAACATTCAGGTATCCTTAGACACACGTCTACCATTAACTCACGTGACCATTCAGAAGCCGCCCTTCTGAAATGGTTAGACTGAAGTGGTACCAGAATGACACTAAACCACATGAGACAAGCCACTCATACTCAAATGCTCAGAAAAATAACAATGAAAATTAATAGTAATTAAAATTTATGGAGCATTTACTCCGTTGTCAGACACTCTATTAAGCACTTGGCGTGTATGACCTCCTTTCCTTTCTTGCTGCAATCCTTTCAAGTATGTACTGTCATCAGCACCCTTAACAATGATATGAGGAACCGAGGTATAAATAATCTTAATAACTTATGGCCAGTCTCCCACTTAAGTGACTCATCCCAGGTAGCTGGATTCATCAATACTTTGCTATGCTGTTCCAACTGACTGTATCTTCCTAATTTTTTTTTAAGTTTCTTTTTAGTTATGTTCTTGGGTATCCTAGGCTAGCAATGAACTCCAGTAGCCAAGGCTGCCTTGATCACCTGATTCTCCTGCCTCTACCTTCCAAGTGCTGAGACTATAATCTTGTCCTTTAAAATCACAAGAGTCTCAGATTTACATCCACCAGGCAAAAAACAAGACAAGAGGTCTAGATTTCAATATAAAAGTACCTGGAGTCTAGCTAGCCTAGGAAAAAAGCACTGGGAATACCAAAAGCTGTGGCCGAAACTAAGTTGAAGGCTGTATTTCATTATAACCAAGAGCCAAGATAAAATATCATACTGTTGTCTTTTGCCTTTTAAATTAAAGGTAGGCAATTCAGTTTCTCCCTGCCCACAGTAATCTCAAAAATCTAAGTGAGAAGGCTATCGGCAAAAGCAAATATATATCTTGTAGCCCCAAGAAGTGGAACATGCATTTAATACCAGTACTCAGGAGATGGGTGGATATCGTGGATCTCTGTAAGGTAGAGGTGTGTGTGTGTGTGTGTGTGTGTGTGTGTGTGTGTGTGTAGGTATAATGTATGTAGTGCCTTCTGTGCCTAGATATATTCCATGTGTGCTCAACAAATAACGAGATGATAAATTCACAGGACAAAGATGAAAAGGGGCAACGTGATCAAAGGAGACTACTCAGGAAAACAGTTTTTAGGAAGGGGTAGAAGGCAAAAGGTCCTCACCGGCCTCCAGCTTGGAGGGACTAAGTGTGAATTGTTTCTACAGTGGCGAGCACACTGTGTTTAATCGCTGGAAAATAAGAGCAGACAGGCAGGAGGGGGTTATGTAACTCTCCAAAGTCAGGGGAGGTGTTTGGACTTGACAGAGTAAGCAAAGGTAAGTCATGCCCTGAATGAGTTGTGCAAGCTTTATTGTTTTCGTTGCATATTTCTTAAAGAAGAAGCCCCGACTGACTTCAGAGCTTGTTCACTCGCATGGAATTCCACCTGCATCCTGTGCCCTAATTTCATTCTAAATAGTTTGTTCCCTGAGGCACGACTTGGTGGAACTTTAATTTCAGCAAACTCACGACAGAAAAATCATTTTAAGGAAAAATAAACATCAGTCTCGGCTTTTCTCTCTGTCTGTCTGTCTCTCTCTCTCCCTATCCCTCTCTCTCTCTCTCTCCCTTTCTCTCTCTGCCCATACCCTCACTTAGGTATGTCTTACTTCTGAGCGCCTTTTCCCCCTACCCCCGTACTTACGCCTCTACTAAAGTACCGTTTTAAAAAAAGAAAAAAAAAAATCAAAGACGTCCACGGAGTTCCTTCACTAAGCACATCTTGGCACATAGCTAATAAACATTCACTTTCCTCACATTTCACACCGTAAGCTACAACGAACAGTCAATAGGCCGTCCCCTGATAGATACGACGCGCGTTGTTTTTATCACGAGAAAGATTTCCTCGCGCCCAGCCACTGAAATCGACTTCTTTCGGTCCTGACATTGAATGAGATAGCCAACTTTTTTTTTTTTTCCTGAGTGACCCAGAAACCCACACTGGCCCATCTCATCCGATGAGACCCCCCCCCCCCACCTCCTCTGGAAACTTCTCTCCCCTGCCCAGCCCCTGCACCAATCGGTGGCGCCTGCCAGGGGCATCGGCTGCCCTCCGAGGATCTGCGCTTCTCCGGCCAAACAAAATCTGACCGGAGGATCTGAAGCTCAAAACATCTGACCCGGGACGTGAGGGGCCGCGGGGCTGGGGTGGCGCCCCGGGGTGACATCACAGTACCCCCCTCCCCGGCTCCAAGGACCACCGGGCGCCCAGCCCGCGAGGCCCAGCCCGCGCCGGTACGCACCTGACCAGCGGCTCCTTCTCGGGCCGCGCGGGCTCCTCCAGGCACCGGCACGGGCAGCAGCAGCAGGCGCTCCGCAGCCAGCGGCGCAGCCCCATGGGGAGCGAGGCCGGGCGCCGGGGTCCCGGAGCCAGGCGCGCGATGGCGGCGAGGGCGCGGGGACGGGGGCGGCCGCGGCGTCACGGTCCGGGCCGTGCGCATCACGCCGCGGCCCGGGGACGCGAGCGGCGCGTTTTCTGCCGGAGCTTTTTCCCCCTCTCTCTTTTAATTCCCCGGGCGCCGCCGGAGCGCATGCGTCCCCGCGACGCCCCGCTGCTGCCCTCTAAGGAGCGAGCGCGCTCCCGCCGCACCGCGGAACCCGGCGGTGGCCACTGGGCAGCGGGGTCTGCAGCACGAGGCCGAACCCAACCGCCCTTTTTATTGGCTTCACTGCGGAGGAAGTGGAAGGTCTTCCCGCAAGAAACGCTTTGAAAAAGTATTTTCAAACTTCCAGCCCTAGAACTGTCTGGGCGGTGGGGGGAGGTGAAGCAACTGCTTATGAGTTCTTGAATTATGTGATATTATGATAGAGGTGTTTTTGTGAACTACCAAGTGGGTGCTGGGAACAGAATCCCGGTCTGCAAGATCAGGTAAGTGCTCTTAACACTAAGCTCCAGCCCAGCAACCTGCCTCTTTAAATCCAGCCAGCAGCTTGCCGCTCCAATCTTCAATTTTTTAAAAATTCTTTTTAAATCAAAGTATAAATGCATCCTCCCCCTCTTTTCCTCCCTCCACCCATTCCCACGCACACATTTTTGTGTCTAGCTTGTTTCACTGAGTTTCACGCAGACTCTATTGCATCAGTGTGTGTACCTCTGTCTTGATATCCCAGACATGTGATGTGATCTCACGGGTGCCAGTGTGTTATTTAACCAGACTTCTGCTGGGCCCGTCCTTGAACCAATGTACTTGGGTGCATCTACATGCATTACATAAACAGCTAGTGGTTGAGTTGCTACGTCATAAGATGCCTCTTTAATTTTGATAAATCTTGCCAAATTCCCATTTAGACTCTGGCATCCAAATGTTCTATCCCCACCAAGATGGGAGTTTTGGGTTTTTTTTTCTCTTCGCCAATCTGATTTATTCGATAAATATTATCGGCTATGTGATAGGCATGTTTTAGGACATGTGGATACAACAGTGAACAAAACAAAAAGTCCATCTTCTTGTGGCGTGAACATCCTAGAGGGGGAGTTGGACAGTCAAAACAAGTACAAGTACATTAACATGTAGTATATACTATAGAAAAGGGAGGGTAGAAAGGGGAAAACAAGTGCCATAGGGAGGGGGTACCTGGGTGGGGGTATCCAAACCAGGATCTGGATCTTGCTCACACTAGACTCTGTCCTTGAGCTACACCTCCCAGACCCCCAGGGTTTTATTTTGAAAAGGTCTCATGTAGCCTAGGATGACCTCGAGTCCCCCATATAGCTGAAGATGACTTTGAACTCCTGATCCTCCTGCCTCTACTTCCCAAGTGCTGAGATTTCAAGTGCTGCCACACCCAATTTATGCAGTGCTAGGGACCAAACTTTGTTCATTTTAGAAAGTACCATCCCAGCCCATGGACTGCATCTCCTTAATGACTATGATCAAGAGGTTAATGTTCAGCCTTAATAAGGATCATGTCAAGTTTATGCCTACTTTTACATATAGGAATAGCCCTGTATAAAAGCTAAGGTCTACATTCCAGGGGCTACATTCAGGGGCCTATGTGGTATGGATGGAATGTAGAAACACCTTTAATCCTAGTATTCAGAAAGGCATGGTAGTCCAGGCCTTTAATCCCTAGGGGGAAAAAAAAACAGTGGATGAAGACACAGGAAGTAGAACTCAGAAGTGAGTGTCACACAGGAAGTGTCATCTAAGATGAGTCAGAGTGAATGGCAGATAAAGTAACTAATCAGAGGAAGAATTAGCAGAGTAAGGATATGCCCGACTCTCATGAGAAAAGAAAGGCTCTCAGCTCAGTAAAAGTTACATAGGAGTTAGAGTAGTTTGGTTAACAAATGCAGACAAAGGAGTCAATAAGAAGAGTCAGTTGAGGAACAGTTACAGAGATAGTTGAAGAATGAGTTGCCGAGGAGTTACAGAAGAGTAGTTGCAGCAGTGGTCAGTTACAGAGGCAGGATGGAGCAGTAAGAACTCAGAGATACAGAGACACAGCAGAGTTTGAACCTGAACCAGAAGAGTAAGAGTTCAGAAGGAGCTACTCAGAGTGACTCGGTCAGCAGTAGGTCTGGGAAGACTAAGGGTGAAGGGTTCTAGGTCAGGGCTAGCAGTTTAAATGTTCTAGATTGTACAAAAGCTGAAGCCTTCCAGTTCAGGGATTAGGACTAGATTGTAAAGAAGAAACACTCTAAGGCTCCAGGGCTCTGGGAACTTTTAAAGTTCACTTATTTCAAATATTTATTGGGGTGGAGGATTTGTGAGTGCCCTGGCACGCAGTAGGGTTTGGAGGGCAACATGCAGAAGTAGATTCTCTATTTCCACCATGTGGATCCCAGGGATCTTGAGATTGTCAGACTTACCTTTACCCCTCACTGAGCCATTGAGCCTACCCTGTTTGTTGGCTCTTTAAGGCTGATCACCTCAATGTTTGTCACAGAGTCTTCCTGGAAGCTGACTACCTTCCTGCTTCTCCCATCTTCATGAGCTACAGGAACCACGATGCTCCTTCCCCACCTTCAGCTCCTGGCTGAGCACAGCTGATGGACATCCTTCACTAGGCATCGTGAGCTCTTCAGAGTGGTGCTCCTCGTGGTGCTCCTCCGCTCCCCTGCCTGTGTTGACGCCAGCATCAGCATGGCTAACCACACACAACAGCATCTGACATTTACCAGGAGCCCCTGGGGCACCTGATGTCGGAGGAGTTGGCAGTCCCCTGGGGCAACTGGTGACTCACACAGCCATCAGCTGCTTGTTTTCAAAGCAGAACTAGGAAAGGGGCCAGCCTCTATTTTCAGACTTCTCTGTGGCAAGAAAAACTGAGTCTGTTTTGGAAACAATTAGTATAGTTTGGAGTCTTCCCTCACACCACCAGCCTTTAGGGATTTACTGACAATTACTAAGAGTTGGAGGGGAAAGGGGACATTTACAGGAGGGAAAGTAAGAAAATCCAAATATTTAAATCCCAGTGCCACATCATTTTGTGGATGGGTTCCACAAAAAATCTTTAGTGTTTGCATGGGAAGCTCTGTTTAGTTCTGACGGCTCTATGTGGGAGGCGTACAGCTCCAGGAGAGATGTGCTAAGGTAAGGTACAGTGGAGAACCAACATGCTTCAGAGAGATCACATCAAGAAGTCCAGTGAGGGCCAACCAGATGGCTCGGTGAGTAAAGGTGTTTGCTGCCAAACCTGACAACCCAAGTTTGATCTCTAGAAGTGAACTGGCTCCCGAAAGTTGTCCTCTGACCTCCACATGCACATCTTGGCATAGTGTGAGTGAATGAATGCAAGCACACACATACACATAAAATATAAAAGCATTTTAAAGGCCCAGGGCTAGAGAGATGGCTCAGTGATAAGGAGCACATACTGTTTTGCAGATGACCTGTGTTCAGCTCCCAGTATACACAGCAAGCCACTCACAGCTGCCTCTAACTCCAGTTCCAGGGGATATCTGATGCCAGGAGCCTCTGTGTGTAAATGCACTCACATGTACGTTACCCACACTCAGGTACCATACACATAATTAAAAATAAACAATAAGCCAGGCATGGTGGTGTGTGCCTTCAATCCCAGCATTCTGAAGATGGAGATGGGCAGATTTCTTTGAGTTTGAGGCCGGCCGCGTCTATATAGAACTATGAGTTCTATGTTACCCAGAGCTGCATAGTGAGACTCTGTCTCAAGAATAAAATAATAATAACGATAATAAAATAAGGGCTAGAGAGATGGCTCAGCAGTTAAGAGAACTTGCTCCTCTTGAAGAGGACCTACATTCAGTTCCCAGCACTCACATGGTAGCTCACAACCACCTATAATTCTAACTCCAAAGGATCCAAACCCTCTTCAGTTGCCCAAAGGCACCTGAACATATATGGTGGACTTATACATACAGAAAAAACACTCACATAAAATTAAATATTTTAAAAAATAAAAGTGAATCTTTTTTCAAGAAGTTCCATGACTAAATGTCACCAAGAGAAAAGCAGGGCGAGAGTCTCATAGAGTCACTTGTTTCTGCCTCTACAAGATCCTCTACCTCTCCTTTGTCGTCTTCTGAGCACCCTGAATTCTGTGGGTTGTACATGACTAAAGATACCTCACCACCCCTTGCTCCCTAACATCTGCAAAGAACCTATGACCAAAGTAGGCTGAGCAAATACACCTTCCACAGTTCACATCTTAAACACTAGGACCCAGTGATGAAGAATGCTTGAGTTTGAAATGTGAATTACTTTAGGGACAGTCCAGGGGCCATTGCTACCCACGGGCCTGAAGCATTCCTACTGGACTTCTCCCAATTTCTGCGAGTTACTCAATATTCTTCTTGCTTACGAGGGACAGCCTCTGTTGCATTCAGACCTAACCCTTTACAGTCCCATCAAGGGACAAGAGGCAAGAAAGGATCAGTGTGACAGAGGGCTGACCATGAAGGAGCGCTTCCCACACTTAGGCGGTATCCAAGCACAAAGTCAAAGTTCTTCAGAGAAGATTTGTTTCTCTGCTTGGCATCTCCACCCTCTGCTCCATCATCCTGTGGTTCCTAGAATGCAAGACACCTCCTAAACTTCTAAGTCATTTTTACTCAGTGCCTGCTGCTACTCAAGTTTCCCTGCCTCCCTCAGTCCCTCCCTCCCTCAGTCCCTCCCTCCCTCCTTCCCTCCCTCCCTCCAAATATACACTGAGAAAAACCTTAATAACTATAGTCTGTGCTCCTTCTTCAACTCCAGTTGATAAGCATTTCTATTTCCCTCGACAATCAGCGGAGATTCTTTTCTGAGCTATTGCATACCCGGGAAGAATTCAGCTTTTAGAAGAATGCCTAAGACAAAGAAACAAATGAGGGGCTAGAGATGTGGCTCAGTGTTGGAGCAGACACCTACCATTGTAAAGGTTCTGAGTTCAATCCCCAAGTGTGGGGGTGGGGGGTGGTGATAAAACATACAAACAGTACCAAGAGAGTCTTCTTAAGGAAACTTGATTCTTACAGACCTACCATGACAGCAAACTAAACCTTGTGTGTCAGTTCCACCTAACACCTTGTCTAAATCTGAGTGACCGTCACTGGGTAAAAATTAGCTGCTAACTACCAGTGGTAACAACACTTAGATTGGTATAGGTACAAAAGGCAATGTAGTCCCTTAGGGAACCCAGAAGCTCAGAAGTAACACTAGTTATAGATGCCACAACTGGACCCAGGCTCTAGAGGATAAAGATTCGGTCTGTTTCATCCTGGGCTGAGTTGATGCCACTCTCAAGCCTCCAGTAGCTCTGTCTTGCACACTTTTTCTCTTTTAGTAAACTCAGCACACAGAGAACAGCTCCTTCCCTTCCACTCAACCAACAGGCCTGGGTCTGACCCTTGTTGGCCAACAGCAGAACTAATGGTCTGTGGAGACGAGGGAATTGGGCTGCACAGCAGGTGCAAGTCTCATGGACATCCACACAGTGCTCAAGGGAAGAGGAACTGAGAGACAGAAAAATTGAGACCCTGAACTAAGAGCAGGAAAGGGATGGTTTCCTAAGGACAATCAGCTGCAAGCACAAAAAGAGGTGACCCTGGGAAGGCAAAAGGCAACCCAGATCTTCTACATTCTTTCCCAAGTTCAACTGCACTGCTTATCTAACAGTGCTCTATGTAAACTCTCCTGTCACAGCTAAACCAACCCCACAGATGCTGATACACTAGGTGAACTGTGACTCTGTGTGTGTCAGAGAGGTGGCCATCTGCAGCGGATAGAAAGTGCTGACCACACAAGGCCCTACAAGGAACGGCAAGTCCTTGGTTCTGTCAGGCCCTGAACCCCACAACTCCAGCTGGGCCTGCAGAAACTTTCTCACAAGATGGAAACAAAGTGTGTATCACATCCCCTTATGCAGCAAACTATGACTATCTAAAATCATTCAGCTGAGCAAATATTAATTGCCAACCTTTTTTTTTCTTAAGTTTGTTTTTTGTTTTTTTGAGACAGGGTTTCTCTATGTAACCCAGGCTGGTCTCAAACTCAGAGATCCGCCTGCCTCTGCCTCCCAAATGCTGGGATTAAAGGGGTGTACCACCACCACTTGGCTTATTGCCAACCTTTTAAAGTTGATTTTGAGCCCAGTATCTTATGAAATACATCTAAAGATGAAAAATAAGCTACTGATAGAACAAACATTGGAAATTATGAAACTCAGATGTCTGTGCTCAATCTTTGATTCCTGAATCATAGTCTTCCTTAGCCATCTTTCCCATGTGCAAGTCTATTCCCACAGCTGTCCATACCACTATGCCCAACACATACCTGTTCCAATTACACCCTCATATCCACCCTACCATTAAACCACTCTACCATAACAAGCACTGCCAATGCCCTGAGTCAGCACAATGATCAACCAGAGAATGAAAGGACCTGCAAGGACACCCCCCACTGACCCAATACCAAGTATCCCATGTTCCCCAAGGCCTTATGATATTACACCCAGCTAAAGTTAAGGATAAGCCTAGAACTACCCATCATGATGTGCTGTTTCCCAATCCAGTTAAACTCTAAGAAGCGTTCATTAACACCTACTTGTTGAAAGATGTTACAAAATCACAAAAGAAAAGCTACAAGAACTATAACAAATCCCAGCACTCAGGAGGCAAATGCAGGCAGATCTCTGTAAGTTCAAGGCCAGCTGCCTACATAGCAAATATCAGGTCAGCTAGATCTACATAGTGAGATCCTACCTGAAAAATAAAAATCATAATAAAAACCGTAACAGGGCAAGGACACGACAGATTTGTTCATATTTGCCTTTAGAGCCCCCTAAAGAGTTGCCCCAAGTCCTAAGCCCAGATCCTACCAACTTCATTGCCACAGGCACATTTATACCTGGATGGTTGGGGAGGGGTACCTTCCTGTTCCTTTATTTCTGTGTAACACCTACTGAGATATAAAAGGCCAAGGTCCTGCGACTCTCCCATGCAATTTCTACACAGATGAGGGCACCTGACAAGCAGGGATGTGCAAAAACCTGTATGATTCTCCACACTGCCACCTTGTGGCTTTCATTGTAAATGAGCTGCCGTCTACAGAAATTGGGGGGAGGGGGCATAAAGGACCTAAAATAGATCAGCAAACTGGTTTTCATTCCACATACAGAGCTACTGCAGCTCAATGCCTCGAAGGACTCCCTTTTAAATAGTCACAGCAACATTTAAGTGAGAGCTATCAACTGAATCCATGCTAGCCACGCTAAGATCTAGGGAATGTCCAGCTAAAGGGAAAGAAATGTCCTCTGCTCTTTGCTATGAAAGTAACACGTGATACACATTTCTTTCTTTTTTCTTTCTATTTTAGGCAAGGCCTATCTGTTTATCCCTGGATGTCTTGGGAACTCACTCTGTAGACCAGGCTGGCCTCAAACTCAGAAATCTGCCTCCGGAGTGCTGGGATTTAAGGCTTACACTACCACCGCCCAGCTGTTTCTTAAATTATATGAAAGAACTTCAACAAATTATCACAATTGAAAACTTTTAAATGTATTTATTCCACTCTTATCTATTTAAATAAATTTGCCTTGACAGCACAGTAGACAGAATTCCACAGAAAAGTGGTTAAATGTGCTAGTGAGGGATTTTAACTTCATAAAATTCATGATTGGAGCCCGGTATAGTGGTACATACCTTTAATCCCAGGACTCAGGAGGCATGTGGATCTCTGTTTGAAACCAGCCTGACCCATATAGTGAGTTCTAGGCAAGCCAAGGATATACTGTTAATTCCACCCGGTGAGAATAAGACCACTACCACAATTTGAGCCAAATTGGAGCAAACTTGCTTTGTATTTTGAGAGGTGCACTGACCAATGACTGCCTCTTAAATCCAGTTGAAGAGAGCAGCCTGAGTCCATTTCTTGGGCCCATTTAAGGAGTAAAATCACACGCAGGTTTATAGAGACAATGGGACAAAAAGGAAATACAGAAAAATCTCAAAAAAATAGTTTTGTGGCCACGTGATTAGGGAGCGTGGCTAGGAAGAGTCCTGAGGGTGATTAGTGAGGGTCTTGGTATAGTTGCTCACTGCTGTGGAACCTCAGCAAATAGGACAAGGGGGCATGTTCATAAATGGAAGCCCTGCCAGACCTCAGCAGAGGAACCCTGAGCATCTCAGCTCAGGTGTTTTTATTCTTTCAGAATTCCTTAGGTAATCTACCAATAGCACATATAGATCATTAGCAATTAAACAACCCCCACAGAAATCCAACACCTGCAAACAATTCAAAATGCCCTAGACAGCCCCTCACCCAACAGTGCATAAAACAATTTCAAACATAACTAAAAATAAACTTCAACAATTCCCCTTTTCTGTATTAAAAAAAAAATACTTTGCCATTACAACACAATTTTACAACACTACACTAGCAAAACTATTTACAAGAGGAACAATCACGAGTTGCTAATGCACAGGACAAATGAAACCAAAAATCAAGCTTTCTCAATGTCTTTGGACAGCAGAAAAACATTATCAAGTCCCATTATCTGGAATTGACTCACGATCTTCTGGGCTCTTCCAAAGGGCTTAGGTGACTTTTCTGGTTCTGCCCTCTGCAGCACACACAGTTTGTCCTCCAGGGTCTGACTGGCTCCATTCTACTGCTGCTGCTGTTCTTGGTAGTTGTCCCATAGTACTGGCATCTCAAAAACTGCTGGGGTCCCTTGCTGCAACTGGGCTGCACTTTCACCAGTAGCCTCTCCTGGGCTCTCTTCATGGGGCCAAGCCTCAACTTCCCTGCATGACCCCTTCAATCTGGACCTTCAACTGCTACTTTGGCTGTACCTTCACCAATGGCCTCTCCTGGGCTCTCTTCATGGTGTAAAGCCTCAACTTCTTTATATGACCCCTTCATGCCTTCAAAACCAGTAACCCCTGGATGACTCTTACAGCACCAAGTTCGGCTACCAACATGAGATACAAACTTGGCCAGTTCTAGAAGACAGTTTCTGTGTGCTGACCCTGAGGAATCAGTTTCCAGATTTTAAGATAGAGTCTAGTTTGCAGGAAAAACAACTCATAAGCTTATCTGCAGGAAGAGTTCCCTCGTGGGGTAGAGTTCTCATCACCAGTGCCTGTGGACTGCTTGTCTTTCTCTTAGTTGGGTTTGCAGAAAAAAAAAAAAAAAAAACTGGTCAGTTTAACTAAGTGGCTTTTTGGCTCCAAGCTGTGGCTTCCACAAGAGCAAGGGGTCCTGGGCCAGTGGGAAAAATCTCTGGTTGGAACATTATGGCAGTTTGGCACTCTTTTTTCACCACTGCTATGAGGAAACATACAACCCCTTCCACAGATATCAAATACAACATCTTGAGCTTCACACACACACAATGCAGCTATCAGAAAACTCAGTTTGTGAAACAACATGCTACCACCAGAGGCAGGAGGGAGCCTTGGCTCCATGGTCAGGAAAAGCAGTAAGAATCTTGCTTTTTCCTGCTTCCAGCTGAATTCTGTATTTCTAAGGGCTTTCCATTCTGTGGGTTTCACCTTGGAGCTTTTTTCCTCATTTTATTAATTTCACAGCCTTTTCTCTTCATAGAGGCTTATTTCCTTTCTTTCCTCTTCCTTCAGATTTCTACTAATTATTTTTGCATATATATAATCTCTGTCCTGTAGGAGTTCCCCTGATCATCCTTTACCAGACTCTGAGGTTTGCAGTTTCTTTCTCTTCTTCCTTGTCTCCACGTTGGATTAGCTGGCGTGATGTCCTGCCCCACGTTGGTGCACCATTTGTACTTGTACACCACTGTGTGGGCTCACCAACGAGGACAAGGAGGCATTCTCTGCCAGACCTCAGCAGAGGGAACCACCGTCATGGCCAATGCCAGACTCTATAGGGGAACCCCGAGCATCTGAGCTCAGATGTTTTATTGATTCAGAACTCCTCAGGTACAGGTCATAAGCAATCAACTTCCCCCACATATCCAACACTTGCAGATAATACAAAACACCAAAAGTCTAGGCAGCCCCTCACCCAGCAGTTCATAAAACAGTTTCAAACATAACTAAAAATAAACTCCTACAACATCTGGGTGTTCTCAAAGTCAAGGTCATGGGTTGGGATAGGTCAGGTTCTAGGAAACAAACTTACAAATACAGCTACTTAACTCTTACAATAAATGAAAACTTATTTTTAACAATACAGCATAATGGCTCCTGCCTTAAAATAGAGTCAGGCAGGTTCCTCAACACATTGAGAACCTGTCTCAAAAAAAAAAAAAAATCTGACTCAAGATGATTCAGTACTGCCTAATGACATCGTTAGCTGGACGTAATATTCCGAGGTGATGTTGCACCCATTGTGCTTTGTGATGTCACCAAGAAAACCTGCCCCATGGAGCATTTCTCAAAATATATCCCACCATGAAGTGCCACATGGCTATATATGACTCTGCATAGGACAGGTCTAAGAAGGTGCCTGAGGCTGCCTAGGAATAGTGTGAGCACAGGCTAGACAAGGCCAAGAACCAGAGCAGGATATAAAGGAAGCAGAAGGGAGGGGAAAGATAAGGGGGGGTAGCTTCCCTGGGCACAGCCAGTGAAGTTTTGTCACAGGAAGGTGACTATTGCCAATGAGAACAGGATATGCTGTGTGCCAGGACTCAGGGAAATGTGTCATTCACTCTAAATTTTTAATCTGATCGGAGCGGAGTGCTGCTCCCACTGCGTGAAGTTTGCTAACATATCTCTCTAAACTCATCTCTTCCTTCTGATGCAGAACATCCAGAGGATTTTCCATCATAAGACCTGTCCCTGAGCTTTTTTTCCAATCTAAAGGGCTGGCCACTGCCAAGGCTTAGTGGGACATGCTTGTAATCTTGACACTCTGGACACTACAGCACAAGAACTATGAGTTCAAAGCCAGCCTGGACTACCCTTCCTCACAAGACGAAGGGAGAGGAGAAACACTTTAAATAGGGATTTTTTTTTTTTTTTTTACTGAGTCACCCCTTCTTATCCTTTAAATCTCTTAAATATCAGTTTCTTGCCAGGTTACCTAACTCATCATGAGTGCTCCAGGCCCAGGGAGCTCCATCTCTGTCCAGTTTCCATACAGTTTCTTACAGAGAATGTACATAAAGATGAAGAATTGGTATAACATTTTAACTCCAAATGGAAAGATAGCTTCTCCACAGGTCTTGGCATCTTGAGAAGGTAAAACAAACCTGAAAATGTACATGTTGAATAAATGGTTTCTACAAGAAAAGACTAACAAAGGAGGGCATTCTTAATTGCCATCCCACATACATACAAGGGTGGTTGCTTTAAAGACTTTGAGAGCCAAGCTAGCAGAGCTAACTCCTAGTTCTCAGTGAAGCCTGGCATCAAGAGCCAAGCTTCCTGACTCAGATCTAAGCCTGCCTTCCTGTCCAGGAACATCTCACCAGGCAAACAATCAACGTTTCTCTCCCTCTCTCCTCCGAGACAGGGACTCTCCATGTAACACTGGTTGTCCTGGAACTCACTATGTAGACCAGGCTGGCCTTGAACTCAGAGATCTCCTTGCCTCTGCCACCCAAATGCTGGGATCAAAGGGGTGCGACACTACATCTGGAAATACAATAATCTCTTGACAGTCTTCCTAATGTCAGTGTTCAACCTGGAACCCACAATAACTAGTTCAGAGTAAAATCCCTCACTTGTGTGGATCACCACCAGCATACTTGGATTTGTTGTGATGGGTAAAGACTTCTCTGAGGATTAAATGGTTGTCTCAGGTCACATACCTCTGTGGGACTGTCCTAAAAACTAAAAGCAAGTTGAAGCTGGCTTTGAACCCTGCATTGTCCCTAGGGATTGAAAATGGAAGGCATTTGCCCACTCCTTACCTTTAGCCTGGCAGAATCCAGCTAGATTATTATTAGATATTAAATACTGTCTGCTTCACTGAAGCAAAGAAATGCTTTGTCTGCCCTGTAGGCTGGAAACACAGGGAAGCTAGAGCTCACATGCAGACCAGGCTACTCAAAGCATCCTTGTGTTAACCAATGAGCATTCTTGGGGTCAATGACTCCTCCCTTACCTGTTCCCCTATAAATGTATCCTCACGCTGCATTAAAGAGAGACCACCCTCTGACACATGTTCTCACTGGTTTACTGAGCACTCTCAAAGACAGGAGAGATGCTATAAAGAACCACAGCTCCCCCATGCTACATCCCTGCGTGGCTTCTCCAGACTGTGGGCAGGCCACCATGCTCCAGGAGGAGGAACCACAACTGGAAACACATGCCATGGGGGAGAATTTCCAAAAACAACACAGCTCCTTTATGGATGAACTTGAATCAGCCTGGGACCTTGTTACTTGGCTTTTGATCCATTCTTATGGAGAAGCTATGGCTGGTACTAGATAATCTCAGAAGAACCCCATCATTGCTGCTCTCAAGCCAGTTGAAATCCATTTAGAGCCTCCCTTGTTAATACAAATTTAGGGTGGTCTCTTCCTTATCCATGCCATGCTTGGCAGGTGGTTGTAGAGGCTTCCCAGGGCTTAGTTCTAGCAAGAGAGACAAGATGGACTACTGGCAGGAAAGGCAGTTAATAGTACAGGAAGAGATATTTATTAACCTTTTTTTTTAAACTGTGAGAAAAGTACCTGTGGAATTCTAGAAGAGAGAAGTGTCCTCTCGAAGCTTCTGGAACTTTCCAGAAACCTTAGTCCTGTGTAGCAGTAGGTAGGAAGTACATAGGAGCGAATGATATTACTCCAGCTATTGCAGCCTGGATATCCCTGAAGAAGAGTCACAAAAGGGTACTGTGAGCAAAAGCACAACTATCAGTGATCACCTGTAGGGACAGAGAAAGGAGTGGAGCTCCACAGGAATGCAAGGAGAGTCACATTTTAACGAATGTTTTCATTTTACCAGAGGCTGGATTCTTTTATTATGTAATTCGCTATTAGCCTTTTTGACGATTGTATATAAGGAATACTGGTAAGAGAGGAGGGAAGTCATTCCCAACAGCTTTTTCCTGCACATGGTGTCCAGGTGATGCTATTGATATTGAATAAGTTTCCTGTCTTTTTGTTACCATTCAGTCTTTCTACCTTCTTCCTAGTCCCCTGGGCCCAAGCCACTAGTTTAAGTTCCAACCTCAGAAGTAGGAGTAACAGACTGCCGTAGCAGCTGGGGATCAAAGGTGAAGGAAGCCAAGAGATGAAGATAACTTGGAAAGGAACCATTGTCTGAACGCCCCTGCATGCCACGCTCAAATCTAGCAACCTCGAGTATTCTTTTTTAGTACATACTTGAGGCCTATGAAGTATGGAGAGTACGGAAAAAGTAATTTATCCAAGGTCAACCACCTAGAAAATTGGCTAAATCTGATTCTGAACAAATGTTATATATAGGGTTGTGAACGTAAAAACCCTCCCATTGCCAGGCCAGGTGATGCACGCTTTTAATCCCAGCACTTGGGAGGCAGAGCTAGGTGGATCTCTGAGTTGAGGCCAGCCTGGTCTAGATATCAAGTTTCAAGGTAGCCAGAGCTACATAGTGGAGAGAGCACCCCTGGCCTTCAGAAACATAGCCCCATCTTTTCACCTATCTTCTCCCACAGCAGTAACCACATCTGTTTGATGTCCTACTACCTCTAAGTCAGATCATCTCTACTGACCCTTGAATCGACCAGCCCCATCCCACAACTGATTCCGGGGGATGGGGTGGGGGATGGAGCTGTTCCCCACAACCGTCTGCTGAGCATCTACAGTACTTTGGGCACCTGGCAAGGAGTGGCTCACTGAGAAGTCCTGATGATACTATAGCCAATAAAGAGCGGAGATTGGAGTAGGAGAGTAAGGGACTGAATAAGCTACAAATGCCTGGGCGCTATAACACCAGAGGATAATAGCTTGGGGTGGGCGCAGGTGGGCGCTAAGAGACCAGGTGAGAGAGAAGGACACCGTGTCAGTCACACACAGCTTCAGGACTGAGGGAAGCATCATGGACACAGCGCTGCCTGCCTGACTCGGAACTAACCCCTGGAAAGTAAGAATAGTAGGTCTCCCACTTAGGCCACCGTCAACCTTCCCCGGTGCTTAAGCAATCCGGCCCGGCCTCCTTCAGTGGATCCAGAAGCAACAGTGTCCGCGAGTGCGCATGCGCCATGCGGAGGCTGCCGGGAGGAGGCTCTATGCAGGCCGCCACGCCTCTTTGGGAGGGGGCGGGGCATGCAAATTTGACTTCGGCGTGTCCCGCGCGGGAACGCCGGGAGACCCAGGGTCGTGGAATTTGTAGCTGAATCTGTAGATTTAAGACAAGAGCGAAATAAAGAGAATATATCGCGGCAGTAAAGTAGAAGGAAGCGCGGGGAAGAGCCGGGAATCAGTGATGCAAGCGGCCACCACGATGTCAATGTGTCGCGGGTGCGCAGGGCCGGGCTGCGTGCGGTGTGCTAGGTATCGCTTCTCGGCCTTTTGGCTAAGATCAAGTGTAGTATCTGTTCTTATCAGTTTAATATCTGATACGTCCTCTATCCGAGGACAATATATTAAATGGATTTTTGGAAGTAGGAGTTGGAATAGGAGCTTGCTCCGTCCACTCCACGCATCGACCTGGTATTGCAGTACTTCCAGGAACGGTGCACCCCCTCGGGGGAACATTACTTGTTTCAATAAAAGACCTAATTTTTTAGTCTTTCCTACATCTGTTTCTCTTATTATGGCTTTGCAAGCTAACCGCAGCGCGCAGGAAGCACCATTACAGTGGGTAAGGGCCCTTTCTCCCAGAGGTCCTAGGTTCAATTTCCACATGCAATCGGTCTGGAATCGCCCACTCAATGGTCTTGGAGGACACTGCATGTGCGGTAAAAATACATACAGCAAAACACTCATGGACACAAAATAATTTTTGTTTGTAGTTTTGTTTTTTAGTCTTTTAGAGAGGGGTTTCTCTGCTGTGACTCTACAACAGCCTGGCCTCAAATTCAGAGATCCTCCTGCATCAGCCTGCCAAGTGCTGGATTAAAGGCTTGTGCCACCACCGCCCAGCAATAACACAATTTTAAAAAGAAAAACTCGGAGTGGGTTCAGGGACCACTGTGCTAGATCCTGTCTTGGGGAGACATTGGTTGACAGCTCCAAGGACAAGTGGAGATCTAATGCCAAAGTAGCATTCGTTGGTGCATACTGAGTGTAACCAGGATGGGTGGGAATGTATTCCCACTGACTGCAGGCTTGTGTACACACTGTACACAAGTGAGCTTTTTTTTTAATCCATATTTATGTGCTGCTAATACTTTTAGTTCTTTTCTGCTCTTGTCTGCATTGCCCTGTTGTTCACATGCCCTGTAACTTCACGTCCTCCACGCTTTCTAACAAGGATTTCCTCAATTACAAGAGCCCAGATTGTCACATGGCCCTGGTTACTAGTTACAGTCATTTGTCATGTTCCAAGCCTTAATCCCATCACTCGGAGACAGAGGCAGGCAGATCCCTGTGAATTCAAGGCAACTCTAGGTCTGGTCTACATACAGAGTTCCAGGACAGCCAGGGATACATGGGGAGATGCTGTCTAAAACTTTTTTTTAAAAATTTTTTTTCAGAAGCAGTGCTGGTTTTACACAAGTGGACATGGGCCCTGGAGGATAAAGGGTTGGCCTGCTTTCAGTCTGGGATGAAAGCCCTGGATTGCACATCTTTTCTGTTCGTAAACTCAGCACACAGAGAACAGCTCTTTCCCCACCACTCAACCAAAGGCCAACCCTTGTTGGCCAACAGCAGAGCTGATAGCCTGTGCAGATGGAGGGAATCAGGCTTCATAGTAGGTGCAAGTTTCATGCACATCCACACAGGGGTGTGTCTATCTACACAACATGTCTATGTACTGCTAAAGCTAAATCAACTTCTATAACTGCTATGCACAGGTGTGAGGAGCTTGCTATAGTTAATGTCAACTTGACAGAGTCTAGAACCTCATATAGGAGGCAAACCTTTTGGCTGCTGTTGTGTAGCATGTTCCTCAGAGTTGCAACATGGACTCACAGATGGAGGGTATGGTTCACTGTGGCGACAGAAGCCTCAGGCAAAAAGGCAAAAAGCAAAATGCTTAGCTTGCTTTCTCCTTCCTGCCCAGCCCAAGACTCCAGCACATAGAATAGTGTCACTCACATTTGGGATGATTCTTCCCACTTCAACTGGCTGAACTCAGAAATTCCCTCATAGACAGCTATTATGACAGACTTTTCTTGGGGAGATGCAACACATACTCATCCCAGAAAGGGAGCCCACAACAGACCAAAGTAATACTTGCACACAGTGGCCAATTTGGTGAACCAATGAGTTTTTATCAGGGATACTAACAGAAGTATGGAAGAGGGGTTACTTACAAGGGGCAGGGATAACTCCAAAGCAGAAGCATCAGAAGGGAGCACTCTATCCAGCTGGAAGGCAGCTCTGGAGTCTGAACATCCCTGCAGCAGTTTGGCTGGTCAGTCTCCACCTTCAGCAACTGTTCACTTCTTGTTACAATGTTGTTTAGGGGTTCTCAAGAATAATTCAAGGTTGTCATTCTCTGGGACATGTGACCTTTTGTTTACCTCCTGAGGCTAGTGAGTCCCCCTTCTTTCCTAAAGATTATGTTTCACTTTGGAGTCAATGTTGTAACTACACGATCACCCGGCCTGCTGTAGTATGAACAACCCTGGAGGGAGGTGACCCAAGGAGGAAATGTGGCATAAAGACATCCAGTGGTCATCTGCAAAGAGCTAAGTGAAAAGTGGGTGGCGTTCCACAGGAATCTAGGAAGAGTGATATTGGTACTCTTAATTTTTCCCAGATCCTGGGTTGTTTTATTTTTTATGTAATTCAGTATTAATCTTTTTTTAACAGCTGTGTGTAAGGGGTACTGGAAGAAGATGAGGGAAGTCATTGACAGACAGCAAGTCTCTGCTCTTTTGTGCACAATATCTGCTCAGTGTCAGATTCAAGTTTCCTGTCTCTTCAACACCAACATGACTTGCCACCTCCTTCCCAGCTTCCAAGTGACCTGGCCATGACAGAGACCCCCATATCTATGGGGACCTCAAAAATTAGTTCAAGGCTATTTATACCTTAGGAAATTAGTTATATCCCCAAGTGTGGGGTTGGGGAGACAGATTGTTGCAGCAGCGGAGGCCAGAGGCAGGGCTGTGCATGGGGAGGTAAGGACAGAGGACCCAGAACTAGCCAAAGAATGGAAAACCACTGCTCTGCTGCATGACCACTACCTGCCAGCTCAAGACTAGAAATGTGTATAGATTTCATTTTTTAATGCCTAATTCCAGTTAAGAAGGCACTGGGGCTGTCAAATGTATCTCTTGAGTAAAGGTGCTTGCTGCCAAGCCTGACAACCTGTTCAAAAATGTAGAGAAAACAAGGTAAGCTACAAGTTTTCAGTACTAGGTCCCTTGTCCTTACCTCCCGGTGCTCAGCCCCATCTCTGGCCCTTAGCTGCTGCAAGAATCTGCCACCTCAAACTTGGGGATGAACTTGTAGATAGAAATATTAATATCTCTGGTGGAGATAAAAAGAACAGGAAACAATCATGGTGTGCAAAGCCCGGGTCACTGCAGTGGGATCAAGGCTCTCTTGGACTGATCTAGAGCATGTGGCATCCAGGTAATTTATTGATTCAAAGTTCTGTCCTACTCATAAAATTTTATTTACATTAATAAAAGGAACCTCACCTCCCTCGTCCTTGGGTTCCAGCTGCTGAAGGCTGCAAAGGTAATAAGGTCTCTTCATTTGCACTATCATAAACAAATGGCTTTTACACAAAGTTTTTAGAAGGCTACATCCATTGTTTTAGTAGAGAAGTGTGAAGAGGTGCAGGAGGCAAGTCTTACAGAGCAAGAAGCAGTTGCAAAAGCCTTAGGAAGCACCCTTCCCCAGACAGCACAGAATGCACATCTTACATTTACAGGAGCATCACTCCAAAAAGACAAAACATACAACTATACAGTATCTGATTCAAATGTTCCACCACATGAACTAATTTCCTACGGTATAATCTTTGACTAATTATTAAGGTCTCCAGGGATGTAGGGAGGAGAGAACAGTCAGACATGTGCACATTGAGCAATTGTGTATGTAAAGACTACTTGATGTTAGGCACGAGTCTAGGTTCTGAGAGCAATAAGAAAGGGCCTGGTTCATGGAAGACAATAGAAGGGAAGGAACTTAGGACATAGGTACGTGGTAGAGCCCTGGCCTAGGTAGCAGGCACAAGGCCCTGCATTCAATTTCCAGAGCCACAAGAAAGAAAAAGGACAAAAAGTCCTTGCACACATACAGACATTATAATGAGAGTCTCATAGCTTGCAGTGGGCAAAGCTCTTTAGAGGTGGTGATACTTATCTTGAAAAGAATACCAGGAGTTTGAGGTATGGTGCTCACAAATGCCTCTCTGAAGTGACATTGGAGTCAAGGTTTAAGTGACAAAAATCAGTGTTTCAGACAGTGGAACAGACTCTCTGGAAGCTATTATCTTTACCCTGTAAAGGTAAATCCGTCACAGGGATCAGATTTCCCGGACTTATCAGCCTGAGCTTCTACCTCAGTGCGCTCAGTCCTGAAGAGCAGGACATGGTGCCCAAATGCCACTGAAAGGCAAGAAACCTCATGAAGTCAGGAGTGCATAATGTCGTGACTAAATAAACTCAGGGATGCCTGGGTGTAGGACCCAAACCTCTATGCTTATCCTAGGGGTTTCCCAGTCTGGGGTCTCTGAGCACATGGGAGTTCTATTGACATGATGTTGGCCAAGAATGCTATAAAACTTCTAAGCAGGGCCTGGGTAGTACTGAGCTTATGAACATTTACTGAAGAAAGAAAACAAAAAACCAACCAACTAACAACAAAACCCCACTTCCCAGAGGAGAAAATTAGACACTAAGGTTAATGGGAAGGGGAAACTGGAGAGATGTCCTCGGAGGCCTGCAACGCTGAAACCCTTGGCTGAGAGTGACTGTGTGTGCCACTTCTCAGTAGTACACACAACGGGAAAAGTCGCTTCCCCATCTCCCTGGAAGCATTGTTTTTTCAGCATGGAATGAAATGCTCCTATGCCCTCTTAACAAAAATTGTCCATCGTTGCTTGTCCACCCACAGGACCCCCCTACCCACAGGACCTCTGGGGTGGGGGGAAGAGCTGTCGCAGAACCAAGACACACAGGCTCCAGGAGTCAGGTAAAAAGCAAAAGCAGACTCAGTTTATTGTAGAAGGGGAAGCCCTTTTAAACCCTCCACCCAGTCCAGTGTCCCATTGGCTGCCTACTGCAGGTCGCTGCTCTGGCTCTACTCATCTCTGGGCATGTCCGGGCATGTGTGTCTCTGGGAACTTCCAAGCAAGTCTCAGGCCTTGTTCTACCCAATGGCAGATCTAGTTTCTCCTACAGTCCATGCTCTCGAGTGAAGAGGAATAGAAGAATGGATGGAGCTAATCCTGGAGGTGACTGGGGAAGGTCTTGCCTCCATAGTGTCCTACGGAAGCACAAGTCTAAGTAAAAATTTGAGAGGCGTGTGCAAGAGAGTTGGGTAAGGACCCGATGCAAAAGATATAGGACAGCTTAGGAATCAGGAAGATTTAGTTTTCAAATCCTAGGGTTTTTTAAAATTTTGTTTTGCTTTGTTTTATGAATGCAGAAAGTACAACCTTCCTCTAGAAATTAGTATATGTGTGTGTGGAGAGGGACAAACGTGAAGGGCTCCTACACAGAGGGGCCTTCTCCCAAGTTACCCTCGATGGACCAAGTCCCAGGCCCAACTGGAGGACTTACAACAAGCAGATGACACTGATCCCTGATGGATGTCACTGTGATTCCAGAAGAAATTTTGGGTAATGGGTGATGTTGCTAATATTCCATCACTTCCCTCTGAAGTCCCCTGACAGGGCCATCCCTAGTGTGAGATTGAGGACAGAGAAAACATCCTATTCAGTTTCTTTTGTGAATCAAATATTAAAATGAATTATTTAAGCAGAAAACATTCGTTTGTTTTTTGAAACAGGGTTTCTCCGTGTAGTCCTGGCTGTCCTGGAACTCCTTCTGTAGATTGAGCTGGCCTTGAACTCAGAGATCCACCTGCCTCTGTCTACTGGGTGCATGTGTGCCACCACCTAATATTTATTTTTATGTGAATGTGTCTGTGTCTGCCACATGCTGATACCTGCAGAAACCAGAAGAGGGCGCCAGATCCTGGGCACTGGAGCTCCAGGCTGTGAGCTGTCCTAAGCGGGTGGATGAAGGGATCCAAACTCTAGCCCTCTGGAAGAGCAGAAAGTGCTTTTAACATCTCCTCTTCAGCCCCTCTCTTAACTTTATTGTGTGTGTTTGTATGTGATGTACATACAAGTGAGTATGTACACATGTGCCAGTACATACAAGTAGAGGTCAGAAGACAAGTTAGTGGAGTTGCGTTGAGTTGGTTCTCCCATGTCATCTTTATGGGGATTCTAGGATGGAGCTCAGGTATCGGACTTGCACAGCAAGCGCGATACCCACTGAGGATTCTCACCAGCCCAAGAAATCTATTTTCAGCCGCCCTCCCCATGCATTTGCTGGGGGCGTAATAATCGGTCCAGGAAGCATGGAAACAGGATATTGTCAGGTGAGAAGGCAATGAAGAGCTCAGCCACAGCCGCACTGTGGGTCTGCAGGAGGTCCACATGGGAGCTGATGTCCACCTTCCATTTTCACGGGAGCTTGGAGCCCAGGCGGGCCTTGGTGGAAGAGTGGACATGAGTGGTCGGTAGGAAATGCAGCAAAAGTGCACTTACACTTGTACACATTTTTTTTTAAGGCAATGAATGTATAGTTTGGGTTTCCTCTGCCCTCCTGCGACAGCCTGTGCCTACAGGGTCACTACCATTGATGAAAACAACCATAAAATGTGCCAAGACAGTTGTTATTACCCTTCCTGAAACCTGGAGCTCATTTTGAGGTCTAGCTCAGTTCACTATGTCAGGATCTGGGAAAGTTCTGAAGGCTTGGCAACGGTGGGATCTTGTACTTTGAAGGAGTCAAGGCCAGGGCACATAAATGGAAAAGCCAGATTCAGGAGTCCAGGGAGCATCAAGGAGTCCTAGGTTGGGACTCAAATTGTATCAAAATGTATAAGCCTTGGAAGAAAACAGTGATTGACTGATTGGACTATGTCAAAAGAGCAAAAGAAATGTCAGGGACGCGGTATATACATCACTGGTCTACCTGCGATTAAATACCGAGACCGGAAAACAAGGTGGGCAGGGAAGATTTTATTTGGCTTACACCTCCACAGTTAGGAAGCCAGGACAGGAACTCAAACAGGGCAGGAACCTGGAGGCAGGAGCTGATGCAGAGGTCATGGAGGGGTGTCACTTACTGACTTGCTCATCATGGCTTACTCAGCCTGCTTTCTTTTAGAACCCAGGACCACCAGCCTAGGGATGGCACCACCCACAGTGGACTGGGCCCTACCCTATCAATCAGTAATTTAAAAATTCCCTACAGCTGGGAAATCGTATGGAGGCATCTTCTCAATTGAGGCTCCCACCTCTCAGATGACTACAGTTTGTGTCAAATTGACATAAATCTAGCCAGTACACTCTACTGTGAAAAAGAACAATTTTATATTCAGAGATGTCAAGACAAAACTACTACCACGTTAAGAAAAACAAAATCTGGGGGTGGAGGGATGGTTCGTTGGATAAGAGGACTTCCTGCTTTTGTAGAGGTTCCATTCCCAGCACTCATATCTGATGACACTCTAGCTTCCCAAGGACACCTGAATGCACATGGTACACATAAACCCATGGAAGTACACACATACACACATAATTCTTTAAGGGGCTGGAGATATGGCTCAGAGAGTAAGTGTGCTGCTGGCTGCTCTTCCAGAGGACCTGGGTTCCATACCCAGCACCTACATGATAGCTCACAACCTCCCATAACTGTAGTCCCAGAGTGTCAGACACCTTCTTCTGGCCTGTGTAGTCACTGCATGCATGTGACATATAGACATTTGTTCAGGCAAAACACCCATACACATGAAAAGAAACCTTTAAAAATAAGTAAAACTCCTCTAGATGTAATTCTCCATTAAGGGGTTGATAACCATCCATAAATGAGATATCACGCCATTCTGGTCAGACTGAAGAAATATACAGGCTTCTATCTCCTGTCCCTGTTCTCTGGCACAATTACACAGCCCTTGACAAAGTCATGAGCCACAGGCCCTGCTGGCAACATGATCTCTCCCCTTCCTATTCCCTGAGAAGCAGCCTGGGCTGTGTGAGTAGGTCAGCAAATACTTCCCAGTATTTCACCCTTGCCACACAGCAAGGGTGTCCACATATTTCCAGAGCTACAGGTGGCTTGGCTTTCAGCCAATGCAACAGACAGCATAGAACAGTGAAGTGGAGGCCATAATGACAAGGACAGGAGTGGAGGCCCTGCCTTAAGACTTGTGTGTTTATATGATGCCCAAAGCTCTGCGATCTAGGTGTCAAATTTTTCAATAATAATATTGACTGATGGGTGGTATAGTTCCATTAAAATAGTGTGATTATTGAAATGTTAGGGGTGTTACTCTTTAAACTCCGCACTGGAGGACTCTTGTGTTCCTGATACTGCCCTTGGATAACCATCACCTACTCCAAGGGTTGCCGAATGAACTAAATAAACCCAGAGTGGGAGAGCACCAGCCTGAGCAGGCACTCCCAACCCAGGGCCCAGTGTTTGACTGTTCTTTTTGTCAGGTAGTACCAGCCCTGAATGCAGATCATAGACCTATGGTGGCCTCTGAGAAGAAAGCACCTTTGGAGACACTCCCTTTGAAAGTCCAGCCTGGTGGTTTCCTTGGTGACACTGTTGTAACCATGTACAGAGATCAAGTATTACCCAGAAGTCTGGGTTGCACTGGGGTATATTAACATCAGCTTCTGGGTTGAACTTAGTATTTCTGTGACTGCTATGTGAAATCGTGTATGCAAGACTCCAGGGACCTTGGGTCTCTAAATCTTGAGTCTGTGAAGAAGTGCCTGGATCCCCCGAGGATCCCAGTTTTAGTTTGTTGCCTACTCGATAGTGCCCGCTCTTCTTCTCCCTTCCCCCACCCCTTTGTGCTTTTTGTTTTGCTTTGACAGTGTCTCATGTAGCTCAGGCTATCCTCCAACTGGCTACACACAGCAGCTAGTCCTGAATCCTGATGTTCCTACCTCCACCTCCCAAGTTGTAGGATTACAGGACTGTAACATCCAAGTCCACTCTCTTTCTTCTTGCGACCGTAAAGGTCTCCTGCAATCCCTTTAGAGGAAACCACACCTTCCAGAGTTCATGTTGTTGAATGTGTGTTCCCTGGATCTGGTATTTGACATTGGCTCAAAAATACACCACCTTTTGATATTTGTATTATTAACATTTTAGAACACTGACAGGCCCAATATAAAATCAACTAAAATAAAGGGTGAGAAAGGCCAAGTTATTGCCATGAAGAAACATCCCTTCTTCTCCTGCAGCCTTGACCCGGACCCCAATCTTATACTAGAGTAGCCCCAGGAATTAATCCTCTTATGTTGTGGCACCAAATGCCACATCTTCCTCCCTGTGCCCTGCACCAGGCCAACAGCCTCCCACAAATGCCCCTGTAATTTAGTGCCTGCATATCACCACATACCCATGGTTTAGTCGCTCAACAAATGACTACTGCCACATACAATACACTGAGCACAGGACAAGGGCTGGCACACTAAGGTGAGGTTTAAGTCAGTGGTGCAGAGTGTTATCCAAAACCACGATGAATTTGTTACTTTCTATAACTATCTGGGATAAGGCAGGGTAAAAATGTTGTGGTGTTCTAATCCACTGGGAAAGATCAAAGACTTAGACTCACTTCAAATTTAGATTAATTTATTCTTACTGTTAGCAGAAGGATGGCAGTCTTAGAACCAAACAGCGTGCTGTGATGAGGGGGTTAAAGGAAGGGTTTATAAAGGTGGAAGTGAAAGGTGTACATAACAATTATCTATAGAATACACAGCTGGATGAGAAAACTGTTTTTCTCCCCTTAGTTGTTTCCCTTTCCCATTAGTTATATAGAAGTAAAAAGACCAATTCATTTTAGTCCCATAGCAGTGAGTTTACAGAAGCAAAAGGAACACCTTCTTCTTCGTCTCCTCCTCCTCCTTCTCCATTGCCCCCCCCACCCCCCTCCAGACAGGGTTTCTCTGTTGTAACTCTGGCTGTCCTGGAACTCACTCTGTAGACCAGGCTGGCGTCCAATTCACAGAGATCCGCCTGCATCTGCCTCCCGAATGCTGGGATTAAAGGTGTTTGGTGCTGTCTTCTCTTTGTGAGGCAGGTTTCTCTGTGTATCCCTGGCTGTCCTTGAACTCCTCTGTAGACCAGGCTGACCTCCAACTCACAGAGGCATTCCTCTGCCGCTGCTGGGATTAAAGGCATGCACCACCACTACCGGAATTATTCTATTCTTGTCTCACCGGCATTCCAGGGCAAAGATCAATGGCCCTTAATGGATGCAAGTTTCTTTAGCAGTCACAGAGGAGTTATGTGTAAATTATTTCACAAATATGAGCACTGGGGGAAGTGTCACTAAAGACTGGGATAGAGCAGTTTATTTCTGGGTAGGCAATAACAGTGCCATCAGGTTAGGGCTAGATGTCACATCTCCACAGAAAGAGAAAATTACAGGGACTTGGGAAGGACATGGAAAGTTTCTCAGCAGTCCAGCTGAAGTTTTTTGTTTTTTTGTTTTCCCAGCTGAGAGTCGGTAGTTCAAGCATAATCAACAAAATTTCCAGTGACCCTTGACTATATGGAGATAATACTACTACTATATTGGTATTACAAATTAAAAAAAAAAAAGTAGCAATGACTCAAGCTCACAACCTAAGAACATATGGCTAAGTATGGCCTTCCTCTTTCACAGCTGTAAAGAGAAATCTCACATGAAAAATCGCACAGTGAAAGACATATCATAGCTCCTAGTGCTGTAACATTTGTAGCCCTTGGTTTCATCTTATAGATCCTTGTCCTATTCAAGCCACTCCAGGATCCACTCTGACAGGGGCGGGGGGGATCCCCTAAAAATATCAAACAGTATTGTCAGGCCCCAAAGAAAATCAGGACAAATGGCTAACTGTGGCGCCTATTTAACATACCAAAGTGCAGGTTGGCCACCAGGCTCTTGCACCATCTCAATGACCTGTTACAGAGTCCTGGCTCTCCTCAGCACTTCTCACACCTCCCAAAACAAAAAACCTCTCCAGCCCCTGAGCTTTGCATCCCTTCCCCCAGTGTCTCTTTTATATAAAAATTTACTGTTTCAGCCAGGAGCTCTCTTGCTTCTTCTCTTTGTTCTCAGCTCTTCCCTGTCCCTTTCTCTTGTCCCTCTCTCTTCTCTTCCTCTTTGTCTCTCCACCATCCTCTCATGGCTGGGTCTATTTTGCTGACCATGTTCAACCTGTTGCTTTCTCTCTCAGTCTGGACTCTTCCAGATAGATGCCTCTGGCTATAATCTCATATCCACAATAAAAATCTTCTCAACCATACCTAGGAGTGGTCAAGTCTTCATTTTTATTCAAATATAATTTCAGGAGACACAAAAATCATATACATTGCTACTGCTAATACACGCAGGAGACTCTTGAGAGGTTTACATCCACACCTGATGTGCACTATCCTTTTCCTGTGCGCCTCCTCTGCTTAAAATCTTAATGAACTTCAGCCCTGCTTCATCCTACTCCAACATAAATTCTAATACGTACTGAGGCCAAGAACATTTTTAGATTCATTTTTATGTGTATGGATGTTTCAGCTGTGTGTGTACCACGTTTGAACCTGTTGTCCACAGATGCCAAAAGGGGGTGTTGGATCCCCTGGCACTGAGACAGTCGTGAGATTTCTTATGATAACTGACTTCAGGTCGTGCAAAAACAGTAAGCGTTCTTTAGCACTCAGTCGTTTCCCCAGCACTCTGGATAGAGAATTTTGAGGTTACCCTAGGGTGCTAATAATGTCAAGGCGCCTGCCCCACTGCCACAAGCAGGACTAGGTAAAATAAGCAAGACCTCCCCTAATTTGAACCGCCCAAGAGCAGCGGGAAGGCGGGGAGACCCGCGGTTCGGTCGCTAGGTGACCAGGTTGGAGCGGGGGGCGTAGTTTCAGGGTTTTAGGAAAGCCGCGCAGGCGCAGCGTCCCGTCGGTCGGCCAGACTCCCCGCCCGCTCCTGGCGCCTCCCGCCCCGGATACAGCCCCTCCACCGACAACGAAGCTCCTCTGCAGGCCCACGCGAACGACGAACAGCCGCTCTGCCACCGTCCGCTCCGCGTCCCCTCAGGAGCACCCACAAAGTACCTATCCTCCTTAAGCCAAAGCGGAAGTGCCCGGGTGGGGGTTTAAACGCCGTGAGCAGGCGTTCGGGAGGGAGGGAGGAGGCCGAGCGCGCAGCGGCCACGCCCTCTCGGGGGGCGGGGCATGCAAATTTGACTCGGCGTGCGCGCACAGGAACGCCGGGAGAACCCGGGTCGTGGAATTTGTAACTGAATCTGTGGGTACCCGAGAAAAGGCGCGAGGTGTCCACGCACCGAGGCCGCGGATGGTGACGGAAGGCGGAAGGAGGCGCGGGGAAGAGCCGGGAGTCGGGTTTGCGAGCGGTCACCACGATGTTAGTGTGTGTCGGGTGCGCAGGGCCGGGCTGCGAGCGGCTGAGTGGGTATCGCTTCTCGGCCTTTTGGCTAAGATCAAGTGTAGTATCTGTTCTTATCAGTTTAATATCTGATACGTCCTCTATCCGAGGACAATATATTAAATGGATTTTTGGAAGTAGGAGTTGGAATAGGAGCTTGCTCCGTCCACTCCACGCATCGACCTGGTATTGCAGTACTTCCAGGAACGGTGCACCCCTTCGGGGGAATATTATCTGTTCAAAATTAGAACCATACTTGCTCTTATTATTTTGTAGTGATCTTGCAGCATAGGAAACTTTTAACTTGTGACAAGCTTAGGTGTTTATTTCAACTTCTATTTTTGAGTAGTTTCTGGTAGTTTGGTTTCGAGCTTATATAACTACTAGCTCCGTATCTGCAGGAGCGCTAGAAAGCTAGAATAGAGTGAAGATGTGTGTACCCTGGAGGTTAAATGGGGCTATGAGGCTGATCTGCCTGCCCCTGCCCAACTGTCTTTCTTGCATGACTTTTTTCCTTTTTTTCATGACTATTTTGTACTGCACTCTGCCACTGAGTTAGATTCCCAGCTAGTGTGCCTATCTGGACTGTGGTTGGTTTAGACCTGGTCAACAAGGAGCACTGGAGAAATACTCAAAGATGGTTGAAGCATTGCAGCCATGTTTTGGATCCCAAGAGGGCACTACCTAGACAGACTGGTGTTCTCCGCTTAACCACATGACAAGCAAATACATGCTGTACAGGGCCTGGGCAAGAAGGAGGCCAGGCTTATCAGTCCATGGTTGTGTTTTCCTGCATTGTCTTATACTGTTCACGTCTTTTATTTCCAGTTTCTTCATGTTTCCAAACAAGTATTCCCTCAACTTCAAAGCCCAGAGTGCCTGTATGTGCTATGGTCCTGGTTACTGATGGATTCATACCAATGAATAAGTGTGGTCATGCGCACTTGCAATCCCAACACATGGGAGTCTAGGCAGGAGGATTCCCATTATTGCTAAAACCCTCAAGGCTTGGGTCGTGGAACCCTAACTAGAGTCCATGGAATGAAGAAAGGAAAGATACACAGTCACGTGTACAGAAAAATTGGGGTTCTATGGGGTATCTGCATTCTAATCGAGTGACACCTTCTACTGTCACAACTTAAAACCTCTGTAGGGGAACATTTAACAATTTAATCCAGCATCATGGCTGCTGTGGGTAAGGATCGCATTGAAAGACTGATAGCTAGGAAGGGATCAAATCCAAGAGTCTTTATGACAGGATCAAGTCCAATGGTCTATATGAAGGGATCACATCCAGGGGACTATATGAAGGGGTCACATTCAGAGGCCTATGTGGTCCTGATGGAATATCTAGGAAGAATATTAGTACATACCTTTAATTCCAGGATTCAGATAGCAGTGGTGGTGCACATCTTTAATCCCAGCACTTGGGAGATAGGAAGTGGAGCTCAGGAGAGTGTCAAACAGGAAATGACGTCTGAGATGAATCAGAGTGAAGGGCAGGCAAAGTGACAAATCAGAGGAAGATTTGGCAGAGTGCGTCAAAGTGAAGACATGGCCAACTCTTCATGATAGAAAAACATACTCTCAGCTCAGAGAGACAGAAGGATAAGAGATGGGGTAGTATGAAGCAGTCTGATGCATCTGAGGCAGAGACACAGAGGCAGTTTGGCAGAAGTTAGTATGAGTCTCGAAGGAGTCAGTTTGAAGATGAGCAGCAGTTCAGTCAGAAAAGTTGCAGGAATCAGCCAAAGTCTGCCAGAGTCAGAAGAGCTCAATCAGAAACAGCCAGCTCAGAGGTCAGTTTGAACCAGCAACTTGTAGAAGACTTTGAGCCAGAGCAGTGAGTGAGTTGAACTGAACCAGAAGAGTCAGTTGAGTTCAGCTCTGAGTTCAGAAGGAGGTAGTAAGAGTGGCTCAGTCAGCAGTAAGTCTTGGGGGTTGATTAGATTGTATAAAGGATGAGGCTGAAGCCTTCCAGTTCTAGGCTTACATGTTTTAGATTGTACAGAGGTCGAAATGCTCCAGGGCTCCAGGACTAGGACCAGTGATTTAGTTAGCCAAAGAATAAACTGTCTTTTGAACCTGAATCAATGTCTACAAACCTCAGAGTGTTTATCAGGGACAGCTCTGGGAGAGGGGCTTGTTAGTCCTGTATTTCTCTGTAGGGGAGCAGTCTCAGATTGTAAACATCAGGGAAAAGGAGAAAGCAGCAGTTGCTAGTTTTTGTAACTCCTTGGATGAGGAAAGCATTTCCTTCCCTAGTCTGACCCCTGTGGAGAACTTCTCTGCCAGTCGCTCATGGGTCCAAGGCCTCTGAGTCCTCGACAGAGCCCTGTCCGTCTCAACAATACACATGCATTCACTCAGGACTTCTCACTCACAGCTTCCTCTGCTCACTCAAAGTGTTCAAAAATTCAAAAGTAATGCCGGCCTTTAGATCCACCTGGACCCAGGCCTTGAGGATACGGATAAGGATCCTGGGTTGAATTGATGCCACCCTCAAGCCTCCAGTAGCTCTGTCTTCCACAATTTTTCTGTTAGTCTCAGCACAGAGAACACTTCCTTCCCAAACATAAAACAAACAGGCCTGGGTCTGACCGTTGTTGGCCAACAACAGAACTAATGGTCTAGGCAGACAAGGGAATCGGGCTTCACAGCAGGTGCGAGTCTCATGCACATCCACACAATGCTCACGGGAAGAGGAACTAGGAGACAGGAAAAGTGAGCCCATAGACTAAGAGCAGGAGAGAGATGGCTTCCTATGGAAAATCAGCTGTAAGCAGAGGGTTTGCCCTAGGAAGGCAAAAGGCACTGCAGATCTTCTACAGTCCTTCCCATGTTTAACTGTGCTGCTTATCTAACAGAGCTATAGGTAAACTCTCCTGTCACAGGTAAACCAACTCTCACAGCTTCTTGTCCACTTAGTGACTGTGTGTGTGTGTTGTGCGCATACACTTGTGCATATGTGTCCAAAGACATGCTGCCATCTGACAAAAGGAACTGACCCCACAAGCATCTGCCACTCTGTGACCCTGTTAGGGCCCTAAATCTGTAAGAACTCTCTACATGACATGCAGGGAACAATGTTGTTTTAAAAAAAATGCATACTTCAACAGATTCTTACACAAACAACTGTGACCTCCTAAAAGTATTCAATTTACCAAATATTTATTATCACATTAGTGTCAGCCCAGTATCTAATGGGATAAAAAGATGACAAACTATTCATCCTCAGAGAAAATGATCTGGGTAAAGGAAGAATGAAACTCAGTTCGGTTTGCTGACTTAGTAACTATCACTGGTTTATTTTGACTATATTTAAGCGCAGCACGGTTTGGAGAAAAAAGGTTTGCTGATAACAGGTAACTCAGTCGCAAGTGCCCAACAAATTTAAGATATGTTTACATTGAAATTCTTTACAAAGTACATCTGGCTTCTTTCATAAATATACTTCTTTCATAAAGGTACTTTTGACTGGGAGATAGTGCCCAAGATTAAGCTCTAAAGAGAATGACTGAAGTAAACATAATGTCTATGGGAGTCAGAATTGGCCTAGCTCTAAAATAACGTAGAAGTCATTTAGGCTGTTGTACAGTACAAATGACATCACTCATAAGGATGAGTTTTATGACCCAGAAGCAATGCTCAAGATTTAGGGGAAAAGGTCTGGGAGAAGTAAAACATACATTTTGGGGGATATGGATGGAACCTGGCTCAACATAACGAAGGATCACCAGGTAGTAAACTACATCCTTTCCCAGCATGCCAGGAGGAAGACAGGTAAAATCTTCTTTGAAAAGATAAGCGTGCATGTTTAACCTTTCCTGGCTTCTCCAGTGCTTATCTGTGTGCACAAGGACTTTTTTGCCCTCTACACACAGAAAGAAATATTTGTAAAGTTATGAAACTCAAATGTCTATTTATATGTGCCTTGAGGAATCTTTGCTTTGATTAGTACAATATGTCCTTTTTTACGTGGGCCCTGTCTTTTCCATGTTTAAATCTACTGCAACAGCTAACCATAACACATTATTAACTAAACGGGTATGTCCAGTATTCCCATTTATTGTATTTCTTGCTGAACTCTGACACAGCGTACCTGTTACAACTTTTCCATTACTGATAAGAATAATGATCACATGTTTCTGGCCTCAAATCTCTTTCCACCTCTGCAGAGCCATCCCTGCTACAATTCCATCCCCTCCAAGGTCTCATTGACCTTAAGTTGACCCCATTATGCTATATCTTTTTAGTCACTGTTGGTGGTGGTTTGAATGAAAATAGTCCCCATTGGCTCATAGGGAGTGGCACTGCTAGGAGGCGTGGCCTTGTTGGAGGAAGTGTGTCACTGGGGGTGGGCTTTGAGGTTTCAGGTGCTCAAGCCAGGCCCAGTCTCACTCTTTCTTGTTGCTGCCTGCAGATCTGGATGTAGAACTCCCAGCTTCTTCTCCAGCACTGTATCTACCTGAGTGCAGCTATACTTCCTGCAATGATGATAATGGACTAAACCTCTGAACTCTAAGCCCTCCCCAGTTAAGTAGTTTTTTTTGTAAGAGTTACTATGGTCATGGTGTCTCTTCACAGCAAAACCGTAACTAAGACACTGTTCTAGTGCTGTGAAGAAACACCGTGACCAAGGTTGTGCTCTCTCTCTGTGCCCCCCCACCCCCCCACCGTCTCTCTCGGGCTGTTGGTCTTTGAGACAGTTTCTCTGTGCAGCCCTGGCTGTCCTGGCATTCACTCTGTAGACCAGGCTGGCCTTAAAGTGACAGATCACCTGCTTCTGCCTCCTGAGTACTGGGATCATAGGCAGCTCTTACAAGAAAAGGCATTTAATTGGGGGCTTGCTTACAGTTTCAGAGGTGTAGTCCATTATAATCATGGTGGGGCGCATGACGGCATGCAGGCAGGGGCTGGAACAGCAGCTGAGAGCTACATCCTGATTCATAGGCAGAGAGAGATTCTGGGATTGGCATGAGCTTTTGAAACCTCAAAGCCCATTCCCAGTGACGCGCTTCCTCTACTAAGGCTTCACCTCCTAATCCTTCTGATCCTTTCAAACAGTTCCATCGTCTGGTGACTAAGCATCTTCATATGTGAGCCTAGGGGGAGCCAGTCTTATTCAAACCACCACATGTATCTTTTCCTAAATGAACTAAATGATAATGAAAATTCATTAAGTAGGTGATGCTTAAAAGGTGACACAGAGTTACAAATATAAGAGAATACAACAAAAACTCTTTAACAGGATGGTATTTGTGTTTGGGGGGCAGTTGTAAGCCCAGATCTACAAATTTGAGTACTAAAATATAAACACATTTAGGATTATGTTCTTTTAGTATATTATTTTCTTTTAGTATATTTGGCAAATTGTCTTTTATTTGATGCTGGATCTGATATACTTCAGGCTTTGCCTGATCTGGTCCTCCATCCTGTGCTTCCTAATTGCTGGGATTGCAAGTGTGCACCACTCCACCCAGCGTTATTCCTTCATTATTTCTTTGTAGCACTCAATGAGACAGAACCAGGCCAGAGCCTGTGGCACTTCAGTATCAGTTCCACATGGCAGGAGCCATCACTGAAGACCTAAGGTCTGCTATGGATTTAATGAGGCTGGACAGCTTATTGGTTTGCACAGCTCTGATGAACTCATCTCAGAAAGGCAATGCCCTGAGAGATTTGTTCCCCAAATACCCCTTGCTACTGTGGGGTCTGATAGTCATGCTTTCCTTGTTTATTTTGTGGTCTGAAAGTTCTATGGGGATCTCTAACCCCTCACTGGGCAGTGTTACTGGCACACATAACAACAGTGGTGATTTTCTAAAAGGCAGTGCCATTCAGTTGAATTGGTGATTCTATTAAAACTCCAGAAAGAACAACTAATCGGTAACACCAGATTAGGGTGTTTCACCAAGCTGCTTTGGAACAAGCAACCTAAGGAACTATATATAAACAAAACAACAACAACACATTCTTAGTAGTTAAAAAATTCGCTTTGATCAGGAGCTAAAACAAAGAAAGCCTAGTTGCTAGGGCCCCTAAGTTTCATCTGTGAGAGACAGGACTAAGTATAACAAATGAGTTTCGGTGCCCACTGTTAAGTTTAAACTTCCTTGACCACAATTAATTTGATATTTTCCCTAGTTTTTACAATTATGGAATTACTGATGAGTTTTTGTGTCTCGGGGACAGAGGGCCATGCGGCATGTAGACTGGACAGATTCTCCCTTACCTAGGAAAAAAAGATCCCTGACTTAAAGTTTTCTAGTTAGTAACAAACTTGTTTCACTATGTGAAACTAAGAATTGTGTTGTTAGGATACTATGAAGTGTACTCGTTTCCTAGTAACTGCAATTCTGCTATCTGCCAGCTAAATAAAAGCTGGCTGTGAGAATACTTGGCTTGCTTAAACTCTTGTTAATCTACAGTAGAAAAATTATTGTTTTGGGGGTATAGATGTACTGTGGAGGAGAAATACAAGGAAAACTGACTGTTCGTGTGTAATCATGTGTGGGTATTCGAAACAACCTGTTTTTTAAATGTGTAACTTGTAATCATTCACTGTGAAAAAATAGGATTAGTGATTATAATGCGATTTCTTCTTATGTAGAGGATATTGTTTAAAAGGTATATAGGTGTATGGGGAAAAACAGGAAAAAGGAAGCTTGCAAGATATGTGGGTAAGATCTAAGTGTATTGAAGCTTTGATTCATCCATAAGATGTGTGTGAATGAGTGTGTGTGTGTTGAAACTTTGCTTCACTTGTGAGTGAATGTATATATGTGTGATTTTATGGAGGGAATATAGGGAAAAGGCTGGAATGGAGGCAGAAATTTAAATAAAGAGAGAAGCCTGAATAATGAGCCTGTGTGACCTATCCATGAGGCATCTGTGGTTTTCCCCCTGGCTGACTCCACAGCTCTCTGGAACCCTGGCCGACTGGACTTTGTCGATACACAAGAATGTATGTGTGTATATGCACTCCCCATCCCCTCAATTACATTAGTCGTCTGACTCTACACCTCTCACCTTTAGCCGAAGCTCTACTTTGGCATCCACACACATAAAGGTTCCAGGTTAAACCCCCATCAGAATTATTTTTGAATTCTGATTCCCCATTCTGTCCACCTACTAGCATTTAATTGAAAATGATCTAGGATTCTGGGAGCTAAGGATCTCCAGCCTATTGTCTGCTAATGAGAAGCGAGTCAACTCTTCACTACCACTTGCCAAATATCATTGATCTTTCCATTTATTGTTGCATTAGATCATGTTAAGGATCGGTATTTTGTAGCCTGGAAACTAGAAAAGTTCAAAAGCAACACAGAATTTATTAAGGAATTTCGACAAATAAAATACTTGTTTTTCAACATTTATTAAAATTTTTACCTACATTTGCCTTGACCACTTTGTGGAAACACTTAACAGAGAAGATCGCTCTGGACTCCCTACGCCGCCCACTGAACTCGGAGTCAGCCCCGCAACCAGGGGATACCGTCCTTCAACCATCGCGAACCAGGTACAGTCTGTCGCTCTTTGGCCACCACCATGGCTCCTCAGGCGCAGCCGGAACTGGACTCACCCTCTAGATTCTCAAACCGGAACTGTCTTGTGCTTCCCTGTCTGACACCCGGAGGCTGCGGTGAGGAGGCTTGGCAAGTTTCTATCACGAGCCTCGTGAGGGGGCGGGACATAGAATTTTAAGCCCTAAACTCTGCGCGGAGGCTGCCGGGAGGGAGGGGGCCCAGTGCGCCACGTCCACGCCCCTTGATAGGGGGCGGGGCATGCAAATTTGACTCGGCGTGCGCGCACAGGAACGCCGGGAGAACCCGGGTCGTGGAATTTGTAACTGAATCTGTGGGTACCCGAGAAAAGGCGCGAGGTGTCCACGCACCGAGGCCGCGGATGGTGACGGAAGGCGGAAGGAGGCGCGGGGAAGAGCCGGGAGTCGGGTTTGCGAGCGGTCACCACGATGTTAGTGTGTGTCGGGTGCGCAGGGCCGGGCTGCGAGCGGCTGAGTGGGTATCGCTTCTCGGCCTTTTGGCTAAGATCAAGTGTAGTATCTGTTCTTATCAGTTTAATATCTGATACGTCCTCTATCCGAGGACAATATATTAAATGGATTTTTGGAAGTAGGAGTTGGAATAGGAGCTTGCTCCGTCCACTCCACGCATCGACCTGGTATTGCAGTACTTCCAGGAACGGTGCACCCCTTCGGGGGAATATTATTTGTTTCAACAAAAGACCGAATTCTTTAGTGTCTCCTGTATGCTTTTGTAAACTAGCCGCAGCGCCCAGGAAGCAGTTTTGCTTCCACCATCTGGCTTCTAGTTTTTCCTGTACACTTAGCTACAACTCCGACTGTGGTTTATGTGTTGTAGTTTTCTGGAGGTGCTCTGAAATCTGCCTTACTTAGGTCTTTAGACCAGTTTGCTTCCTGAGTGCTGAGATTAAAAGCATGTGCTACCATTACAGTGGTTAAGGGCCCTTTCTCCCAGAGGTCCTAGGTTCAATTTCCACATGCAATCGGTCTGTTATCGTCAGGAATCGCCCTCTCAATGGTCTTGGAGGACACTGCATGTGCGGTAAACATACATACAGCAAAACACTCATGGACACAAAATAATTTGTTTGTAGTTTTGTTTTTTAGTCTTTTAGAGAGGGGTTTCTCTGCTGTGACTCTACAACAGCCTGGCCTCAAATTCAGAGATCCTCCTGCATCAGCCTGCCAAGTGCTGGATTAAAGGCTTGTGCCACCACCGCCCAGCAATAACACAATTTTTATAAGAAAAACTGAAGAGAGGTGGAAGAGGAGTGGGTTCAGGGACCACTGTGCTAGGTCCTGTCTTGGGGAGACATTGGTTGACAGCTCCAAGGACAAGTGGAGATCTAATGCCAAAGTAGCATTCGTTGGTGCATACTGAGTGTGACCAGGATGGATGGGAATGTATTCCCACTGACTGCAGGCTTGTGTACACACTGTACACAAGTGAGCTTTTTTAAAATCTATATTTATGTGCTGCTAATACTTTTAGTTCTTTTCTGCTCTTGTCTGCATTGCCGTGTTGTTCACATGCCCTGTAACTTCACGTCCTCCAGGCTTCCAAACAAGGATTTCCTCAATTACAAGAGCCGGGATTGCCACATGTGCTCATGGCCTTGGTTACTATGCTCCCCAAGGACCTCTCATATCTGACAAAAATTAAACAACCTGGGCCTACCACCACCTTTTCCTGGTTCAGCTAAACTCAGTGAACATTAAGCAGGTGATGGGTGCAAGTGACACAAAGTTGCAAATTGTAGAAAATGTGCATTAGAAACTCTTAACAGGAAGAAAAAAAAAAAAAAGAAGCATGACTGTAATCCTATGTTCTGGAAGGAGAGTACAGATCTGAAGCCCAAGGTCATCCTCAGCAGTGTAGCAAGTTCAAGGGCAGCCTGGGCTCCCTGAGCTCCTCTCACAAAACAAAGTTGCAAAAGCCTAACTGTTGCCCATAGCTACTGTGAGCTCAGCATGAAAGACAAGGAGACACGTTCTAGATAAAAACCTGCCAGAACTCGATAGAGGGAATTACGTATCATGGCAAGTGCCATCTTGGACAATAGAACCCCTTGTGGGCTGATCTCAGATGCTTTTACTGATACAAAAGCTCTTCAGGTGTTTCACTGATATAAAAACTATATCCCCTTATCCAAAGGTCTATTTATATAATGAAGGAACTTTGTAGCTTAGTCTCATCTCACAGTCCTTTAGCACCCTATATCACCTTAAAGGTGGGGGAGCTCAAGGCCCAAGGGGAATAATCTCCCTTATTGTCTGAGACTGTGGGAAAGAGACTACAAGAATTCCTCCACAGCAATTTTGCTCTTCACCGCAGTGGCTCCGCCAGAGAGTTGAGAGCAGGTGCAGGTCATGAGGAAGCAAACATTTGAAACACAGATTTACATCAAGCCAACACCTGTAGATAAAACAAACTGCCACAGCTTAGGCAGCCCTTCCCCCAACAATGTACAAAACAATTGTTTTAAAGTTACATAAGCATAACTGGAAATAATTTCCCTAACACCTAACTGGAAGCCAGGACATTCATTGTTCATATGTGCTATGAGAAGTCCCAAAGTCTTGATGAAACGCTAAGCCCAGACCCTATAATCTGAATGCTAACAGATAAGCACATTAGTGCCTGTAGAATTGTGTTGTTGTGATGATGATTGACTGCCTTTGATGTTTTAAAAGGCAGAATCTCATGTAGCTCATGATGGACCTGAACTGATAAGACCAGCTTACCAGTCCAGACGGTGTTGGATCGTGGGCAGCCTGAATAACTGGAACAGCACACACTGTATCTTGAGTTCACGGGGCCGAACTGCCCAAATAGTTTATTGTCCATTTCTTATACCCTTTCCCACAAGAGACATACGTGAGGTTGCCAAGGCAATGATCACAAGGGGCAAACAAGGTGTGCTTGCAAGCATGGGGTCGAGTGAATCACGAGGTAGAGGGCATAGGTTTGATCACAAGCTTACTGATCACAAGGGGAAAAGGCATATGTGTAAGCACTAGGTTACAATCAACAAGGTAAATCAAAATATATACAAAACATTATTGTTCTTTAGTTAGCCATAGAGCCATCCTCATACTTTGTGAGATTAAGAAGAAGGTCTCTTTAAGTAATCTTTGACTTCCCTGAAATGAACTGCCTCTGGGCTTGTCTTTTTTTTTTTTTACAACTTAGCCTTGCTCAGCAGCTGTCCCAAATGAGAATTAGCAGAAGACACACAGCAGAACTTAAGCTCAAGATCAGGGGGCTCTCCACACTGAACCCACAGTTCTCCAACCTGTATCTTCCAATTACTGAGATTACAGGTGTGTGCCCTCACACTGTGCTTTATTTATTTACGTTACTTCTCCATAACACCCAAGGTAATGAAAAAAACAGGTTGACAACAATCCTGCAACACTCCCATGTAAATCCCATACACATGAAGGTACCAGGTAAACCATCTCTCTGGTCAGGGTTCTATTTCAGTCCTCTGTGAGTCTCCATGCTGCCACCCTATGGCATTTAACTGTAAATGAACTGGGTTCTTTGTGCATGCAACTAGGCTCTAAAAGGTATTAGAAGAAAACATTCTTTAGGATTGATGCAAAATTTCTGCAGCTCGGTACCTAGGGCGGAGTAGGAGGACTTCCATCTCTAAAGGCCACAGGGGTGTTCACATGAGAGGTTTAAACTGAACCTCTCAGCCTAATGTAATAGTGAGTTCTCCTATCCTCACTTGCTTCTCTGTTACTATGACAAAGCAATGACCAAAAACAGCTTAAGGAGGAAAGAGTTTATTTCAGTCTACAACCCTGAGGTCACAGTCCAGCTTGGAGGGAAGTCAGGGCAAGTGTTCAAGGCAAAGATCATGAAAGAACTCCGCTTGCTGGCCTGACCTGGCCTGCTCTCATTGGCTCGCTCACCTTTCTTTTTCCCTTTTTTAATGATTTATTTATTTTATGTGCTTTGGTGTTTTGCCTGTGGTTTTGTGTGGCTGTGTCGGATTCCTTGGAACTCTAATTACAGATAGTTGTGAGCTGCCACTTGGGTGCTGAGCATTGAACTCAAGGCCTCTGGAAGAGCAGCTTAGGGCTCTAAACCACTGTCCACTGAGCCATCTCTCCGGCCCTACCATCTTGCTTTCTTACACAAGCCAAGACCACCCGCTCTCGAGTGGACACTGCCTACAGTGGGCTGCTGTCCTGGAACTCACTCTGTAGACCAGGCTGGCCTCAAACTCACAGAGATTCCCACTTCCTCTCCTGACTGAGTGCTGGGATTAAAGGCATGCGCCACCACTGCCCAGCCCTCCCGAATCAGTCATTAATCAAGAAAATGCCTCCACGAACATGCCCCCAGGCCAAGCTCATGGAAGCAATTGCTCAGTTGAGATCCACTCTTCCCAGATATTTCTCGTTTATATCAAGTCGAGAAAAACTAACCAGTGCGCCTCTCTTAGCTACCAGGTACCAAATATCATTGATTCTTGGATTGCTATCGCATTTGATCATGTGTGATTGTATTTAGCACTGGTATTTGGTTTATGAGCCTGAAATTGGAAAAGTGCATAGGCATTATGCATCTATTTCCTAAATTATAAGAAATTTCAATGAGGGATTACAGTATGACTCAGCAAACCAAGGCGCTTATCATCAGCAAGCCTGACAAAGAGCTGTGTTTGATCTCTGGGGCCCGCACGGCAGGAGAGAACCAATTCCCTAAATTCGCCATATGTCCTCCACAAACACCACTACGGCGTGTACAACCTAACCGCCCCCCCCCCAAATAAAAATGAAATTGGGTAAAAATTTCAGTACAGAGTTAGGTTTTGTTTCTCATCATATCTACTCACAGCTTTTCTCTATTTAAATAAGTATGTCTTGACGACACTGCAGGCACACTTCCAAGAGGGAACTTTCTTTTGGTGAGTGTGCAGGTGAGTGATTTTGGCTATGTAAATAATCCTTCCAATGAGTGACCTAGGTTGTAATAACGCTCGGGCGCTTAATGGAGAGTCCAGAGTTGAAATTTCCAATGCTCTTTATTAATCACAAACCATGTCAAATCTCAGGGAATTCTATACCCGGGCAGCTAGGCAGAGAGCTCACTCCAAGGCTTCCTCACCCTATGCTCTCTCCTCTTGGTTCTCTTCCTGCTCCTAGCTTCTTCTTCCTTGTTCTCTGCTGTCTCTCTGTCCTTTTCCTCTCTCTTGCCCTAGTTCTTTTTTATTCCAAATCCTCTCTGTCTCCACCCAGCCTTCCAATTTACAAATCAATGGAGCCTAACCTTCATCTGCCTTAAGGCTAAGGAATGTCCTATTCTTGTGGAGAGCCGTATTGCCACTCCTTTGTTTACTGGTAGGCAGTGTATCCTTTACTTGCTTCAAGGACAGCTTACTGGAACATTATCCATAACTAAAATCTCCCACAACAGACCCAGGAGGGAGAGAAAGAAGTAATTTGTACACTGCACAATGACATCTGAACATACACAACAAACTCCCACAAATGTGTCCATCTTAGCTTGTGTAAACACACCCTAGCATCAGCCCACAAAATCACCTCAGGGAACATGGCTCAAAACCTTTCCTAACAGAGCTGGAGAGTTGGCTCCGTGGTTGAATAAGAATGGCCCCCAAAGGCTCATTTGTTGGATGCTTCAGGGAAGTAGCTCTATTTGAAACGATTACAAGAATTAGATGGTTTGGCCTTGTTGGAGGAAGTGTGTGACTGGGGATGTTAAGCCCTGAATCTCTCTCTTTGCCTATATATCAGAAGGTGGTAACTCTCAGCTACTGCCTCAGGACCTGCCTGCATGTCACAGTGCTCTCTGCCTTGATCATAATGAACTACATCTCTGAAACTGTAAGTAAGCCCCCAACTAAACGCTCTCTATTATAAGAGTTGTCTTTGGTTTTTCAAGACAGGGTTTCTCGGTGTGACAACCCTGGCTGTCCTGGAACTTGATTTGTGGACCAGGCAGACCTCAAACTCACAAAGATCCACCTGCCTCTGTTGACTTAGCATTTTAATGACTGCTGCATAGATATTTGATACTTATATTAGCCCCAAAGACATAAATTCTTTTAAGTCTTGGGGCTGCAAAAGAGACCCTCCCCCAACAGTGAACCTTGTGTATTTCCTCACCTTGTCTACATTTATCCCCACCCAAACCCCTTTCAGATTCTTTTAAAAAGATTTTAATTTTGTGTGTATCTGTGTTTGTGGGTATGTGCACATGTGCGCTAATGTCTGCAGATACCCCTGAGCTGGAACTATAGGCTGGGACTCAAATTTCCCTTTGCAAGAGCAGTTAGCACTCTTACCTGCTGAGCCATCTTTCCAGCCCCTCCTTTCGTATTTTTAAGAAAAATTCCTAGGTCTGTAGACCCTGCTAGCTACCCTTAATGGTTTCATGGCTGGGGCTCTCTTTGAAACCTGAAATTGTCTACATTTCCCAAGTGCTTCCCAATTGCAGGCAGATGCCAACTGGCTCCCTGCTTTCTTTTCTCTATTTTTGCAAAAGTGTGTGTGTGTGTGTGTGTGTGTGTGTGTTGCGTGCCACAGTGAACATGAGACAAGTGGTAGGATTCGGTTATTTCCTTCCACCAGGTGGGTATCGAGTCAACCTACTTAGCAGGCAGTACCTTTACGGCTCGCTGTGCACTCTTGCTGCACACCCGCCCCCCCCCAAGACTGTGCAATCACTTTATAAAGGGAACCTCTAGAGCTCACGCTGTTTGTTCTCAGGAATTGTCCCCCACACCCCACCTCCACCCTCAACATTGATCTGACATAAACTCCAACGTAGAAGTTTTTCAGTGAAAGAAAAAGTCAGTGTGATCTTATTGGCACCTTTCAGCCCTGACCTCAAAGCATTTCCCAGAACATTTCCAGGATCCACTCTTCTCTGCTCTTCTGTCACCCCCTGCCACAGATTACTCTTTGCCTCCTGAATCAGGTCAGGGCCTCTCAGATGCTTCTTTCTCCAGGCTTGTGTTCCTCAACACCTATACTTAGCTTAACTACCCCGTAAGAGTTGTTGAGTGTTAAGTCCCGAAATTGCCCCACAGAGACCACCACTCGGGTATGTAATCAGCAAGGGTGTGTTTATTTCATGAAAGAAAATTCCTGCATGCAGGGGTCAGCTATTCAAGATAATGGAGACGCTGGACAATAGCTTACTGGCTTTTTTATAGGTTGTAAGAATTTCAGCATGGGTGAGGTAACAGGGAACATGATTGGTGGTCAGTGAGACAGTTACATCGGTTGGTTTGTGATTGGCTAACTTCAAGATAAGCCACTCAGCTACCTCCTGGCATGTGGGGGTACCAGGTGCAGATGTCCAGCCTTGAGATAAGGCCTTCCTGCATTCCTGTGGCTACACTGTGGTTGCCTTCATCTCTGATTGCCCTTCAGATGGGGGCTTTTATGGCTTTCTCTTAGAATTTGACTTTTCAGGGTCAGGCCCAGGGCAAGCTCAAGATGAAGGCTCTGGCCTAAAGTGGAGTCTGTTCTGTCTCTTCATTGAGCACCTACTGTATGCTGGACACTCAACAAGGGCAGGCACACAGACCTCTGTTTCAAGGCAGGGTTTCTGTTGTAACTCTGGCTGGCCTCAAACTCACAGCAATCCACCTGCCTCTGCCTTCCAAGTGCTGGGATTAAAGTTCATCATCACCGCCTGGCAAGAACTCTCAATGATACCACCGCCCTCAAAGACTGCAGACTGGAGTAAAGGAGTGAAAAATAATTACCTAAGGACGATGAACAGCGAATTAGTTACAAAAGCCAGGGTGCGGTACCTGCAGAGGAAGGCTCCAGATCTTGCTTGTGGTGGACGCAGGAGCTACGTTAAAAAGGGGCGGGGGCGGGGACAGCCAGGCAATGGTGGCACAGTCCTTTAACCTCAGCACTGGAGAGGCAGAGGCAGGCAGATTTCTGAGTTCAAGACCAGCCTGATCTACAAAATGAGTTCTATGACAGCCAGGTCTACACAGAAATCCAGCTACGCAGAGAAACCCTATCTCAAAAACAAAACAAACAAACAACAACAAATGGCGGCTACAAGTGACCCGGTGAGGGAGGGGAGGTCATAGTGTCAGATGCAGCTTCAGAGTTTTGGGAAAGCAGCGGAGACGCACGGCCACGTGGGGCAGAAACCCTCCAGGTCCCCGATTGTCTCTCGCTTCCGCTCCCGATTCCGCCCCCGACTCCGGGTGGCCCTCTCCAATGACAGATAGAGCTCGTCTTACCGCCAACGAAAGCTAGGCAACTAGGCCGGCCCTTTAGGCTGCGACACCCCCTCAGGCGCATCTAGCCTTGGACTCGCCCCCACGTTTTCGTCTCGGAGGCTGTCGGGAGGAGGCGCGCTGCGGTGACCACGCCCCTTTGAGGGGGCGGAGCATGTAAATCAGACTCAGCGTGCGCGCACAGGAACGCCGGGAGAACCCGGGTCGTGGAATTTGTAACTGAATCTGTGGGTACCCGAGAAAAGGCGCGAGGTGTCCACGCACCGAGGCCGCGGATGGTGACGGAAGGCGGAAGGAGGCGCGGGGAAGAGCCGGGAGTCGGGTTTGCGAGCGGTCACCACGATGTTAGTGTGTGTCGGGTGCGCAGGGCCGGGCTGCGAGCGGCTGAGTGGGTATCGCTTCTCGGCCTTTTGGCTAAGATCAAGTGTAGTATCTGTTCTTATCAGTTTAATATCTGATACGTCCTCTATCCGAGGACAATATATTAAATGGATTTTTGGAAGTAGGAGTTGGAATAGGAGCTTGCTCCGTCCACTCCACGCATCGACCTGGTATTGCAGTACTTCCAGGAACGGTGCACCCCTTCGGGGGAATATTATCTGTTCAAAATTAGAGTGTATTTTTATATTAGTGTTTAAGTTTCTTAAATGAACTTTGGCTCTTGTCATGTTGTGCTTTATGATCGTTATGTTACGTTCTTAAGGTCTTTCTTAAGTAACTTTTATTTTTCGCGTTTTCCCGTTTTGTACTATTCTTATGTAGGCTGGTGGGATGGTGAGTATTCTTTATCTGCTCTTCCTACCACAGTGCAATGGATATTATTAAATAGGAAGATGTCAGTGCTCTTCAGAGGTTTTTTTCCCCTCCTATTTGTTTTTCTTTTACTTTTAAAAAGATATGTGTTCGACGTATATTTCATGCATTTGCTTATGTAATAACCTGCTCCTTACATGCAAGAGCGCTAGGAATCTAGAAGAGGGTGAACTTCTACATCCCAGAAGTTAAAGGGACCCTATGAGGCTGAGTGAACAAAAACAAACCGTGGTCCTCTGCATGTCTCCAGCCTCTGCCCAACCCCCTACTTTCATGACTTGGACTATTCTGTTGCTTTCCGATATTTTCGTTTTGCTTTGCTTTTTAATTGGACACAAAACAAGGTCTTTTCTCTGAACCTAGAGTCAGTTTAGTTGCCTACTGGGCACCACCAGAGTGCCACTTAGGGTCTGCTTGGCAAATCCTTCAATTGTCTCAAAGTCTCTTAAGATCAAGTAAAGATAAAAAACTCTCTTTGAGTTGAACCCGGGAAGCTGGACATCATTCTAATTCAATTTCTAGTTTAAGGAAAGACAGGAATTTACACAGAGCTCTGCAGGATGGATAGAAAAGAGCAAACACGATGGACAGGATGCCAGGGATCAGCAGAAAGGTTGTTAGAAGTCTCATCACATGTCTCCAATCAAGAGGAATTCAAGGTGTTTTATATTAGTAAACTGACAACCTCAAGAAAGGCAAGTTTGGAGGCTGCAGATGGAAAGAAGGGGGTGGCAGACTAGACTAAGGAGTGAGGCCTTCCCACCCTCAAGGAATTCAACTAGGACACTGAGAGCTTCAGCACTAGGAGGGTAGGGACAGTGTGACTGACATGGGACAGTGTGTAGGCATGTGCTCACTTGATTCAAGAGCTCAAGAATTGGCATCTACATACAAAGCGCCTTGGTTACCAACTGTATAGTCTTGCCCACAGGACAAAAGGCACTCTGCTATCGAGCTAGATTCCCAGCTAGTGTGCCTATCTGGACTGTGGTTGGTTTAGACCTGGAGCACTGGAGAAATAATGAAAGACTATAAAGGTCAAGGTGGAGCTTAACAGCCATGTTTTGGATCCCAAGAGGGCCTAGACAGACAGGCATTTTCCACTTAATCACATGACAGTCATCTTAAACGAGCCCCCTACCGGTAGTAGTTGTTATGTGGCAGCTGTGAAGTCCACCCCTGAGACCGCCAGCCATTGAGAACATAACTGTTGACTGTCAGTCCCATTGCTAAACATCAGGACCTGTCTCATTCTCTGTTGCTTCTTGCGACGCCTGGCCTCAGACAGGCTGTTTTTTCAGGTGTCTGTTACCTTTGAGAACTGGAGCTGGTCTAAAGGGTGGCTTTGGGGCTTCCCACCAGCTTGGTCCACCCTTTTTGAGATTCTGCCTACCCAACCCACCTTCCTTGCCTCTTTTCATCACAGCTGTCAAAACTTCCTAAAGGCCCCAGTCAGAGGTGATCAGAAAACCTTCCTAATGGGCAATCTGCAAGTGTGGCTGGCATTTATATAGGAGGTAAAACAACCTGAGGGTAGAGTGTACATAGATTCCTGAATAGTGGTCAACAACAGCTGATAAGTTGGTCCAGAAAGGAGGCTAAGGTAAGAGGAATACAAATGAGTGAGCACTGAGTGTTCCTCCTATATCCCACACTAATTCTTACATATCCACTCCAAGGAACCCCATCATGGAAGAGGCCAGAACAGCCACATAACTCAGTCAGGCACATCCTAGAACTGGCACAATGGGCACAGCAATAGAGGGAAGTGAAAATGAGCCTGGTAGCATAATTCCCACCTACTCAAGGCTGGTGGGGGTGTGGCTGTAGTGGAAGATGGCTTTGAACTTTGAGTCTCCTGATTTCACCTCTTGAGCACTGGGATTACAGGTATGGACCACTAAGTCTAGTGAATGAGGTGCTGGGGATCAAGCCAGAACCTCATAGCAAGGGCTGTGCAGCATTATACCAGTTAAGCTTCACACATCCCCAGACCTTTACACAGAATAGTCTGTTAGCCTTGTGAAAATAGAACTGAGCCCTTTAAATGGTTTCTCCTTTGCCAGATGGTCCTAGGTGTTGTTAGTAGAGGCTGATGAGAGATACCATAAGAAGAGGTGGGCTTGACTTCTCAATGCAGCAAGGCAAGTGATTCCCACAGAACTAACACTACCTACACCTCCCTAGGGATTTGTACAGCAGAGGCCTCTGGTGAGACATCTTCCACAGACAGTTGTCCCTAGCACCCTAAAATGAAGTTCTAGAAAGTTCTATGAGCAGCACAAAACAGTTACTTCTCTGCCTTGCATGGAGCCACAGTGGTGACCACCCTATTCTATCTGGGTGGAGGTGGAGAGTTCATCATCTCAGCCCTCCCTGTAGTGCCTGCTCCTCTTTCTACTCTTCTCATATTCTTTACAGTTCTCTTTATTTCTAGTGAATCCTCTATAACAAATCCCCTGTCATACTTAGTAAGTTTTTGTATTGAAGTCCTCTTGTTGAAATTACAGTGTGAAGTCTATGGTATTCCAATACTAATAGATACCTGTTCAAGATGAGGGTCTGCCTTCTCTTTCTGTAGAAACCAGCACCACCACCATCCGGGAGGCTAACAAAGTCTCATTCACCGGTAAGTCCTCCCATACAAATGGCATCCCACCTGAGAACCACACCTCCACCAAGAAGATGCAAGCATGCCACCTGATACGGAACCACGGACTGTGTACTGCGCCACACTTTCCACAGGCAGTGGTTTCAGTCTTACACAACTTTGATTCCTGAGCCAAAGGAAGTACATACTGCCAGCTGCCTTAGAACTTTATTGATCCAAAAGTATCCCCTACTGTGGTCTTTTTGTGGGTACAGAGGTTTCTCTAGATGGTAAGTGGCAGACAGAGTCATTAGTCCAAGAGACAGACTCTGGGAAAAAGCCTCCATGGTGCAATCCAGTTTATTTGTGGGGAAATGGGCATTTATGGAGAAAGTAGGGAGGTGCAGAAGGGAAGAGATCCAATAGCTTTGGTCTATGCTTGCTAGACACTTCAATCAGCCTATCTAAAGTGTGCTAATGGGGGGGCGGGGGATAGGTAAGGTCAGGAGCCTATCCATAGTGCTGATGTTGGTAAACAAGGTTTCCGCAAAGACAGAGGGAGTGGGAGTTGCTCTGATGGGGCTTTTCAACTGGTGTGCCAGGATCCTCCCTTTAAAGAGCCATGCAAGCATGTGCTGTGGGCTGAGGTACTGGCCTAGGACAGGCACCGATGCCTGATTCTCTCTTCTGCCATGGGGAATCCAGTTGTCACCAACACCCTACCAAAGATAAGCCAGCATACCCACTCCAGTTGTGTTAATTATAAATATGCCAATTAAAGTGTTCTTATTTTTACTTTGCAATAGGATTGTAAAAGCTTTTGAAACTTTATGATCTCACTATGGATCTCAGGATGACCTTGAACTCCTGATCTTCTGACTCCCCCTCCTAAGTGCTGGGGTTACAGATGTGTGCCACCATACGCTGTAATTGTTAATGGTTTGCAATTATTGCATTTTTCAAATATCTCTTAGAAAAAAATTATTTATTATTATTTTTGGTTTTTCCAGACAGGGTTGCTTTGTTGTAACTCTGGCTGTCCTGGAACTCACTCTGTAGACCAGGCTGGCCTCAAACTCAAAGATCTGCCTGCCTCTGCCTCTGGAGTGCTGGGATTAAAGGCAAATCCCACCACCACCTGGCTTTTTTTTTTTTTTTCCCTTAAAGTCACAGGTAAGGGTTTGGAGAGATGGCTCTGTGGTTAACTGCATTTACTGCTCTTTTGGAAGACCTGAGTGAGTTCAGTTCCCAGCACCCGTGTCAGGTGGCTCACGACTGTCTGAAACTCCTACTCATAGGGGATCTGATGGCTCTGATGCTTCTGGCCTCCTTGGGCACGGCACTCGTGTACATACCTCACTTCCCCACCCCCATATACACACATAGTTTAAAATAATAAAAAAAAAATCTTTAAAAAATACTGGTTTGGACATAAAGATTAATTTATTTGGGGAGTAGTTTTGCATAGATAAAACTCATAACATTAAAATGATTTTTCCTGTAGAAATTATAAGCTTTTGTGAAGTACAAGACATTCTCAAGATGCTAAGGCACATAGGAACAAGACAGGTGGGTGTTTCCTTGGCTTAGAGCTTTGCCTTCTGCTTCCAAGCTTCCTTCATCCTCTTGACAACAGAAAGGTCCCCAACTCCCACAGGCCAGTTGTCATGATCTGTTTAATAAGTGGAAAAGTGCATGTCACTTGCAAATCTCTTAACCCTTTTGCCCTAATTTCCACCCAAGCCTCATGGTTTTGCTTGCTTGTCTGTTTTTTAACGTTCTGAGGCCAGGAAAAAGAAACCTGTAGGATGAGCAGTTTTGCAAAAATCCTTAGATTTGAACACCAGGCCTGTAAATCACTAGCTTTCTCAGTCTGGGAAGCTTTCAGGCTTCCTGTGTGTAAAGGGAGTAACTGTCAGTGCCTCTGACCCCTGTGAGCTGATCCAACACAAAGCAGATTCAGAACCACGTGGAGATGAAGTCCTTCCCCTCTCCCGGCTCTCCAATCAATTGGATGTGGATAAAGACAAGCATGTGGCTTTGGAGTGGCAGGCTGCCATCCTGTAATCAAGAAAGCCAGCCTTGGGAGAAAGATGACCTCATGGGAGCAAAAACAGAGGAAGAGGAAATGGCTGTCCTTGACAAGTCTTACCTTGTTAATGAGCTGAGTGGTGACAAACAATCTAGCCACACAGCTTGCCTCCATGTGTAATCCAAGCTAAGCCCCCAACATTCCCAGGAAATACATTCTTCTTTTTCCTTTTTTCCTTTTGAGACAGCGTCTCACTATGTTGCCCTGGCTGTTTTGAACTCACTGTGTAGACTAGGCTGACCTTAAATGCAGAGAGATCTGCATGCCTCTGCCTCCCAAGTGTTGGGATTAAGGGCATGTGCCACCACCATGCCTGGCTTCTCTTTCCTTTTTTTGAAGAAAAAGAGTGCAACCCTGAGTAAGCAGCACTGATTCAACTCTGTTGTGGCCACTATTAAACACCATGTAAGCATTTTTGTCTTTGCATCTAGGGTCCTACCAATCATAGTATTAGGGGTGTGGCGGGCTACACCTTTAATCCCAGCACTCAGGAAGCAGAGGCAGATGGATTTCTCTGCTTTTGAGGCCTGCCTAGTCTACACAGTGAGTTCTGGTCAGCCAGGGCAACGTAGTGAGACCCTGTCTCAAAACAAAAAACCCAGCCAACTAAACAGTTAGTATTAAGGATATCACCATATCCACATTAGAAATCCACAAGGGTGGGAAGTAGGCAGGTGGCAGTTTTATCAGTCAAACATTAATTTGCAAACAGCCACTAGTAACTATCTTTAGAAAAAGGTCAAATATATTTGTGTTCATATTATTTTGTGGGGTTTTTGGTTTTTAGCATGCTTTGCTTTTTTTTTTTTTTTTTTGAGATTTATAATCTATGTTTCCCATGCTGTTCTCAAACTTGGTATATAGCTGAGGATAACCTTGACTTTGATCCCCGTGCCTCTACCACCTTAAGTATTAAATTACAGTCATGCACTATCATGTCTGGTTTTATGGGGTGCTAAAAATCCAATCCAGGTGTGTGTATGCTAATAAAGTAGTCTACCAAGTGAGCAATATCCCTGGATGTTAGCATGCTTATTTTTTGTTTTGTTTTTCAAGACAAGGTTTCTCTGTTGTAATCTGGCTGTCCTGGAACTCACTCTGTAGACCAGGCTGGCCTCGAACTCACAGAGATCCATTGCCTCTGTCTCCTGAGTGCTGGGATAAAAGGCATGCGACAACCGTGGCCCAGCTTTAATATTTTTTAAATTTATATTTTATGTGAATGTGTGTATGCCTGCACATATGTTTGTGTACCACATGTGTGCCTGATGCTTGAGGCCAAAGGAGGGTCTCAGTTCTCTTGGAACTAGAGTCACAGATGGATGTAAGCCACTCTGAGGGTGCTGGGAATTGAACCCAGGTCCTCTGGAAGAGCAGCCAGTGCTCTTAACCACTGTGCTGACTCTCCAGCTTGTGCTTTTTACTTTCTGTGGATTAGTTTTGTCATGTGTAAAACTAGGACGTTGGACTATCTGATTTTGTTTGTTTGGTTGGTTTGGGTTTTTTTTTTTTTGAGACAGAGTCTTTCTATATATAGCCCTGGGCCGGCCTGGCTCACAGATACATGTTGGTCTCTGCCTCCTGAGGTCTGTGGTTACAGGTGAGTGCAACCACACCTGACCTGGACCATCTGATTCTGTAAGACCCTCCCAACCCCAAAAGAGGTAAACACACATGCACGCACACACACACACACACACACACACACACACTCAACTGTGTATAATACTGTTATTGAATTTATAAAAGTGCTGTTTTCAAGCCAAGCACTGTTGCACAGACCTGTTAATACCAGCACTCAGAAGACTGAAGTCAGTCTGGGCTACACAGTGAGATTCTGTCTTAATAACTACTGCCTTTATAAATCAAAAACGATTGAAATCAGAAACTTCTCATTTCATTTGATATATATTCCAAAGAGAGGACAAAGTAGAACCGGACTGCCCCTCCCCACCTGGTAGACCCAACTCTTCCATCCAGCCATGCAAACCACCTACTAGAGGAGAAAAGAGGAACTGAATCCTAAACCTTAGACAGCACAGTCAGCTTTTGCCTCCTTCCGATCATCCTTTGTACTTCGAGATTTAGGTGTTTTTTGTGGCTGTGAACATTTTCTTTAAAATTCTATCAAGAATATAAACATTGTACTTTTTGATGCCCTGTAAGAGAAAACCTCCACCTCTCAAGTACTGACTCAAGAAAGGAGCATGGACAGGGAAAGAGCTAGCGACTCTTCACTTTCCGGCTGCTTACCTGGTATCTCGTGTGAGTGAGCATACAGAGACTGGCCCCCGTCCACATTGACCACCTGTCCAGTGATAAAGGAAGCTGCAGGGGACAGCAGGAAGCACACCACAGAGGAGATCTGGGGACAGAAGAGAGTATGTCCATGCACAGGAGTAAAGGCTAAAACATCCAGTTAAGAAAGGGACCAAAGGCTCTTTCTTCTCCATTCCCGGCAGCCTGATACTCCCGATTAACCAACCACATCTCAAACTACAGGACTGTGTTATGAATCCTCATGCAATCGTACCATGATCTGACAGCACAGAGACGGTGTCCTTTTACAGTTTGGACAACAGTGAAGTCAGGTAAGTGATCAGGGTAAAGGCGGCAAAATGTGAAGCAGCATTAGACTGGCAGTCGGGCAACATGGTGTGAAGAAGCCACAGGTGAGCACTGAATCTCAACAATAGACTCCTCTGTGAGGCTCTTGCTTGTCTGCTACAACAACATGGCAGTCTGTCGCCACTGCCATGTGCTTCTTACATCTTAGTCCCAGGTACAGTTTGCATGTGTAACAGTGCTGGCATTCTGATGTGTTCAGTCTGCCTGTCGGGCCAAAAGCACAGCTGTGCAAATCACAGGAATTTTCCTGTGAGACTTCAGGGTCCCCACAACATCTCCCAAAATGTAGTCAGTGAGGTTGTAGAGAAAGTCAACAAACCAAACAATTCATTTTACTGGTGGTAAACAAAAGCAGAGTTTCACAAAGGATGATGATCCTGAGCACACCACTCTCCTGGCTTTTATACCAGGGACTGACGCATAAGTACCAAAAAAACCCAATGATAGCAGACAACCTGAATTTGATCAGATCCCATGGTAGAAGGAGAGAAACAACTCATAGAGTTGTCCTCTGACCTCCACGTGTGTGCCACAGCAGTGCAGTTTAAGTGTGTTTGGATACACACACACCTCACTGATAAGCAGGTCAGCCAGTTGCATCTGGTGTGAAAGCTTTGCCGATCCGAGGCACAGCACATGATCAGGCAGAAGCCAGCCAGAGCCACACAGTAAGACCCTGTCTCAATAAAAAAAAAATGTTTTTAAAGAACACAAACTATGGGGGCTGGAGAGATGGCTCAACAGTTAAGAGCACTGACTGCCCTTCCAGAGGTCCTGAGATCAATTCCCAGTAACCTTACAACCATCTATAATGGGATCAGATGCCCTCTTCTGATAATGCACGTGTACATACAAATCAAGCACTCATATAAATAAAATAAATAAATCTCAAAAAAAAAATACAAACAATATTAGTAGTCAAAGTACTACTAAGGTACTAAGTCATGATATTCCGGCCCAGATACTCATGGGAATGGGGATGGAGTGAGTGCACATCTTTCCAGTGTTTTAGGTGATGAAATCATACAGACAGACAGACAGACAGACAGACACACACACACACACACACACACACACACGGGGTGAGTGCACATCTTTCTAGTGTTTTAGGTGATGAAATCAGACAGACACGCACGCACACACACGGGGTGAGTGCACATCTTTTCTAGTGTTTTAGGTGATGAAATCGTACAGATACACACACACACACACAGTGCTTTCACTACACACTGAAGTCCAGTGATCTCAAGAAAAAGAATGTGATTAAACTAATTGAACAAGCCATTTTTAAAGTTGTATTTCTTTTATACTTATTTTATGTGCCTGAGTATTTCGCCTGCAGTCCCATGTGCAGCACATATGTGACTGGTGCCTGCAGAGATCAGAAGGGATCAGATCCTCAGGAACTGGAGTTAAAGGTGGTTTTGAGCCACCATGTGAGTGCTGGGAACTGAACCCGAGTCCTCTGCTAGAGCAAGTGCTCTTAACAAGTGCCAACTCTCTAGCACCATGAAGATTTAGTTTTTAAATTGTTTAATTTTTTTTTCTTTTAACTGGGGCTGGAGAGATGGCTCAGCAGTTGGGAGCACTGGCTGCATTTCCAGGGGTCCTGAGTTCAAATCCCGGCAACCACATGGGGGCTCACAACCATCTATGATGGGGTCTGATGCCCTCTAGTATGCAGGTGTACGTGCAGATAGACCATTCATATACATAAATAAATAGATCTTTAAAATTTCTTTTCTTTTTGAAATAATGTGTCATTTTCCTTTCCCTTTCCTCCCTCCAAAACCTTCCATAGATTCCTCCCTGCTCTCTTTCAAATTCATGGCCTCTTTTTTTCAGTATTGTTCCATGTACATATGTGTGTAAATCTAACCTGCTCAGTCTGTATAATGTTATTTGTATGTATGTTTTCAGGGTTGATCATTGGGACTAGACAACCAGTCTTCCCTGGGGAAGACTATTTCTCCCACCAGGTTTTAAATGTTAATGACAAGTGTGTGGAATGTGTGTGTCTGTGTGTGGTATGTGCACGTGTGGGTGCAGGTGCCTGAAGAGTCCAGAAGAAGGAGTCGGATCTCACAGAACTGGAGTTACAGTGGCTGTGAGCCACTTGATGTGGATACTGGTCACCAGACTTGGATCTTCTGCAAGAGCAATTTGCTAGCCCCTGGGCCATCTCTCCAGCTCCACAAGACACTTTTTAAGTGAAACACCATTTATACTTGATGTCTAAAATGGTTGGATTATAGTTAAAATGAGTATTTGTAAAGTTTTTTTTTCATGTATTCATTACGTTTTTTGGCAATTTCATTTATGAATATAATGCATTTCTGTCATTCTCTCCATTACCCCTCCTATCCCCCCCCCTCCTACTCTCACTGAGCCTCCTCTTCTCCAAACAAGTTCCCCTCAGCAAGCCCCTCCCCGCCTTTTGTAAATGAAAGAAGGCTATCACTTCAAATGAAAACAACTGACACTGTTTTCAATGACAAAGCTAAGTTTCCAAGTGAGGACAGAATTTGGGGAAGCTTGTACTTGCCATCATAAGCCATTGGTAATATTCAATGATTAAGCAGCGGGTGGAGATATTAAGAAATGTGCTCTTTGGATAGACACAATGAACTAACTGTCAGCATAGATCCGCCTGACTCAGCTAGTGATTTCAAAACACCAGTGCCCAGTGTTACAAATTAAGTAGGTCAAGATCCACAATTGGAAAGAAAAAGGTTCAAATAACAGAGCACAGAAAGCTTAGTGAGGCCATGTGGGGTTCCACACTGCACTGTTGGGGTTGGGGTAGCTGAGCCGTTGGAGTGCTTGCCTAGCGTGTGCAGTCTCCAGCATTGGATAAACAGGGCATGACGGTCACCAGCCTGTAACACTAGCATTTAGGAGATGAAGCAGGAGGATCAGAAATTCAAGTCATTCTCTGCTACATATCAAATTGGGGGCTAGCTTTGGATACATGAGACCCTATCTCAAAAAAAAAAAAAAGAGTAAATACAAAATAAAATACAAAAATGAGTAAATAAACAAATAAGTCTCTTATCATTTGTTGGATTAAAAAAAAAAGATTGATATCTATCCTGAAAGGCTATTCAAATGGTCTCCTTTTCCAGCTCTCTAACTGTAGGAAGCCAGCCTTCCTTCATATGCTGCTAAAAAGTCAGACTGCATGGGGAAGCAAAGGTGATGGTCCAGCAATATATGATGAAGCCACACATTAAGGAGTTTGTTAATGTGTCCAATGACTGTAAAAAGAATTGTTTTGAAAAAGATAAGCACTTTTATTTAAAATATTAACATATAATGCTTGTAATTTTTAAGTAGAATAGTCGGTATTTCTTACATATCTTGGTTTAAGTTTCTTTTCATTTTTGAAATTTGTTTAATTGTATTTTATGTGCATTGGTGTTTTGCCTGCATTCATGTGTGTGTGAGGTTGTCGGATCCCCTGGAGCTGGAGTTACAGACAGTTGTGAGCTCCCCATGTGGGTGCTGGAAACTGATCCCTGATCTTCTGGAAGAGCGGCCTGTGCTCTTAACCATTGAGCCAACTCTCCAGCCTCTTGGTTTAAATTTCTCATATGATGATTCTGATATTCTAACTCACATTAACAAAAAGTCTTCTATCCCAAATAAAATGTAATCATGTTATCTCCTCATTTCAAATAATTTAAAGTCTTTTATTTCAGAAGGGGAATGGAAACATATTAGTTAACATGGCCCATCAAATAGTTATGTAGGATAATATCTTCCTTATTGTTATTTTGTTTGTTTTTTTGAGACAGTCTCACTATGTAGCCCTGGCTGGACTGGAACTCACAGAGATCCACCTGCTTCTGCCTCCCAGAGTGCTGGGATTAAGGGAGTATGCCACCACGCTGAGCTAGTATCTTCAATCATACATACAATCTATAATAGTTCAGGATTTCATGTCTAGAAATGGACTCTCTCTCACGATAGTGCAGGACTGCATTCAGGAACCTTCACTGTAGGATTACTCCTCATAAGAGCATAGGATCTAAATTAGAACAGCAGTCTCTTTAAATAAAAAATCCAATAAATGTAGGTATGTGTGTCTGGAAATACACACATGACTATAACATGAGTTATTTCCAGAAACTAGAATCACATCTCCCCTCCTGCCGAGAGGGTTGTAGTTTTGACTTAATAGACAAAATAGTTGGTCTAATGTATTTCTACAGAGCCCGTTGTCCTAAGGCATTTGCTGACAGGCCTATCCTTTCTTTGTAGGCTTGACATGCTTGCTATTTTTACCCCATGAACTCCTATTTCTATATTGTTTTGATTGAGGCATTCATTCATTTCCACCAGTTTTTATCTATTCCAGAACCTGCACCAGACACTGTAATATAACTCCGTGTTTTGATATCTGGGTGGGCATATCTGTCAGTCTCTGTCTCTGTCAAAACATTTTAGGCAAGTGAAGGAGATAGCTCAGAGGGTAAAGAAAAAAATTGCCACGTAAGCCTGGTAACCTGAGTTCAGTCACTAGACCCACAGTGGAAGGACAGAGGCGACTCTTGAAAGTCCTCTGACTCCTTCATGTGCACTGTGGCATGTTCACACAGTGTGAGTGAGCACATATGTGCACATGCGTGCGCACGCATGCGCGCACACACACACACACACGAATAAATAAATTTAAATTAAAAAAATCTTGGGCAGTTTTTGTACAAATATTTTTCTGAACAAACCCTACTCAGCATGCTAAAATTCCAAAACTGTATTAAATGTATAAATTGATTTAGGGAAACCTGACTTTCGCATTTCATTTTTTTAAAAAACTGGACTTGGAGTGAGAATCGGGATTGGTTCCCAGCACCCACGTCAGGTGGCTCAACTGCCTGTAATTCCAGCTCTGGAGGATCCAGCGCCCTCTTCCGGCCTCCAGGAACACTGCTCTCATGTGCACCTCCCCGCACACATAGCCACATAATCTAAAATAAAAAATAAAATCTTTAAATTAAATAAAATTTATTTCAAGTGTGTGAGGACAAGGGTGTGCTGTTGATTTTGTGTGGCTGTCAGGGGACAACCTGTGGGAGTTGGGACCAAACCTTTGCCTGCTGCACCATTTTACCAGCGCCTAAAACTTTGCAATTTGACTTTAATTTTGTTTTGGCTTTTGTTTGTTTGTTTTTGAGGCAGGGTTTCTCTGTGTAGCCCTGGCTGTCCTGGACCTTGCTCTGTAGACTAGGCTGGCCTTGAACTCACAGAGATGCGCCTGCTTCAGCCTCCCCAGTGCTGAGATTACAGGTGTACACCGCCACTGCCCAGCAGTTTGTTTTGTTGAAACAGGGTTTCACTAGGTAGCCCTGGCTAGCCTGGAACTTGCTATGTAGAACAGGTGACCCCAAATTCACGTAGATCTGCCTGTCTGCCTGGGGCCGGCAAAAACTGACATTAATAAAACTGATTCTTCTACAGAGAAATATGACATGTATTTATTCATTTAAAGTACTTACTGTTTTTAAGTGTGTGCGCACGTGTAGGAGCATGCATGTGAGTGCAGGTGCCCGCAAAGGCCAGAGATCCCCATGCAGTGGGAGTTACAGGTGGCTGCCAACAAACCGATGTGGTTGCTGAGGACTGGACTCGGGTCCTCTGGAGGAGCAGTTCCCGCTCTTAACTGCTGAGCCATCTCTCCAGCCCTACCCGTCTTTATTTACTCTGGTTTTTTTTTTTTTTTTCATTCTTCAGTAAGAAACTCCTCCCCTTCTCCCACCACCATTAGAGCTAAGTTTACTTTTATGTCATCTGAAAAAGCTATTGGTTTTTACATACTTCAGTCCTCTATGGAACGTGAGTCTGGAATTATCTGGCTTGCTTAGAGCTGTTTGTACCAACACTGCATGTGATAAAATAATGTGGTTACAAAGCAACACAAAACAACAAAACATGTTGTTTTTAACTTCCACTGCCTTCATTCCTGAGGGAATTCTGCCATCAGTAGTCAAAGCAACTAGGTTATTTCCCAGAGCCTAAAGCACAGGAGAAAAGGCTTGGTGGCAGAGGTTGACTAGAAGACGCATCTCTTCTAGTCAACCAGGCCACATGCCAAGGGTACCAAATGTCACACATTTCTCATGTCATTCTCATCATGGCAAGACATATACATCACCTCCTCTGGGACTCCAATGCGCTTAGCTGGGATATTCTCAAAAGCCTTTTCAAAGAGAGATTGTCCCAGTTCACCATAGTTGTCAACGGCAGTCTGGGAATAAATGGATCCCTAATTAGAAAACAAAAGAGAAAGAAGATTAATAGGAGAAAATTAAATTGTCAACACCAAGGGCCGGGGTGGCAACTCAGAGGTAGAGCACTTGCCGAGCATGCTCAAGGCCCTGGGTCCCAACAGCAATAGCATCAAGAAGGTATCCAGAGAAGTAGCTGACCAACAATAAAAGCTGTGTGGCTTAAAGTCCATAGAAAAGATAACATTTCTAAATTAAGTTTCTCAAGACTGTCAAAGGAGGTCCAGCTAGCCACTATCTACAAACAGACTATTTGAATGGTTAATTGATGGCGGGGGGGGGGGGGGCATTCTCTTTAGTAGCTAAGTCTTGGACTTTTCATGAAAGATTTGGTTTTTTTTTTCCTTTGTTTCTTTTCTTTTCTTTCTTTCTTTCTTTCTTTCTTTCTTTCTTTCTTTCTTTCTTTCTTTCTTTCTTTCTTTCTTTCTTTCTTTTTTTTTTTTTCTGAGACAGGGTTTCTCTGTTGTAACTCTGACTGTCCTGGAACTCACACTGTAGACCAGGCTGGCCTCAAACTCACAGAGATCCACCTGCATCTGCCTTATGAGTGCTGGGATTAAAGGCATGTGTCCACCAGTCAGGTTCTAGTTTAATATTATACCTCCTCCTTATAAATAAAAAACAAAGGAGGAGCTGTGGGGCTGTCCTAGAACTATGAGGGGGTTGAAGCATGCTTTGAACCCCGGAATTCTTACTCTGAGAGTGGAAGGCATTCAGATTCCTCCTGTTCTGACAAATCACAGCTCTGCTGCCTGCTTTCACAGCATGGCACTGCCTCTTCAAAGACACCACCCCCTCAAAGGTATATGACCTGGCTAATGGCTCCCTTCTCCCTACATGACCTTATAGGGTCTCCCTCAGGTCCCTGTGAGACTTCTGTCTATGCAAAAGAGGCTCCCCCACAATTTTGGTCTCAGCCAATGACAATATGACCACCTAGGTCTACGTTATGAGTCCTCTACATGCAAATGGGGCTGTCGTACCTGCACTGCCCTAACCAATGGGCCTTCCCTTACGTCCCTGGGTGCCAAGAGCCCTTCCCTTTTCTCTATAAACGTGAGCACTGGTCCCTCAATAAACTGTGCTGCATCACACCTTCACAGGGAAGGAAGCGAACATTAGACTCCAGCATGCCGCTACCACCCACTGAAAGACTTGGTTTCTGAAGAGTATGTTTATATAAATAGAGCACCTATCCAGAAACATTGGGGTTCTAGCTTATCATCATCAGAGCATGCCTGCTTTACCAAGGAAGAGGTACAGATATAGGATTTTCTCATTTTTTTTTAAGTGAAATTAAAAAACCACACCTGAATCCAAGATATATACATGTATCTTGGAAAGCTAATTTTAATTTTTTAAAATAAATTTTGAGTGTGTGCATATGGATTACATGGATGTACCTGGGCATATAGAAATCAAAGGTTGACATCAAATCTCTTCTTTAATCATTCTCCACCTTATTACTGAACTCAGAGCTCACTGATTGGCTAGGCTGGTTGGCTAGTGAGCTCAATGGGTAACCCCCCTTCTCTCATGCACATCCCACTAGAGTTACAGATGTATGCTGTCAAGCCCAAATGGAGCTATTACTTCCACTTTAGCCATGATCAGAAAACACAGAAAAAGTTACTGAGTTGATCTGTGTAGGAGAAGAGAGGGAGAGAGAGAGAGAGTTAGTTAGTTAGTTAGTTAGTTAGTTAGTTAGTTAGTTAGTTAGTTAGTTAGTTTACCTAATGTCTCTTGGAGTAAATTGCCAAGTATAAAATATCAGGGAGGTTCAAGCTATGGTTTACTTCACAAAAATTAAATATTTGGGGAAGCAGAGGGGGGAGGATTAGGAGTTCAAGGCCAATTTAACCTATATAATGAATTCAAGGCCATCCTGGGCTACACAAGACCCTGTCTCAAAAAGCACACAGAGTCTGGGAAAATGGCTCTGTTGTAGTTGGTGAAGTACTTGCCATGAAATGATGAGAATCTGAGTTCAGATCCCCACCACTCACATATAAGCCAGGTGAAGCAGCATGCTTTAGTGACCTTAGCACTGAGGAGGTGGGAAGGGAGCAGGCAGGCCCCTGGAGCTTGCTGGCGGGCTAGTCTAGGCAAATTAGTGAGCTCTGGAGTCAACAAAGAGACCCTGTCTCAAAACCTAAGGTAGAGAGTGGCTGAAGACACTTGACATTGACCTCTGCCTTCCATTGGCTCGAGCAGGTGCACACAGATGAACACACACAGGCACCATACTCATAAAACAAGACAAAAGAAATAAGTTGTGATGTTACACTGTTGTGATTACATTTGCCAGATGCTGGTGGCACACCTTTAATCCCAGCACTCGAGAAGCAGAGGCAGGTGGATCTCTGTGAGTTCCAGGACAGCCAGGGAAACCCTGTCTCGAAAAACAAACAAACAAAAAGTATTGTGGCTACATTTGTGATACTATAATGCATGACTTGACTTCTAGTTGGTCTTAAAGCTGAGAGTTTCTTTCCAGAACCCTGATATTTGGCTTTTTTCCAAATAAGGACTAACAATATACCAAGAAATAACAAAATCATTTAGGGAAAAAAATTACTCTTCAAAGTATTTTTTTCATGTGTGTGCATGTGGTGTGTGTGTGTGTGTGTGTGTGTGCACGCACCTATGTATGGGTGTTCTTGACCAGGCATGTACATGAAGAAGCCAGAGGTCAATTTTGGTGCCTTCCTCTATTGTTCTTTATCTTACTGTTTCTTTTTTGTCTGTTGGTTTGTTTGTTTTGAGACAGGGTCTCATTACATATGCCTGCCTGTCCTGGGCTTCTTTATGTAGACTGGGCTAGCTGGAACTTGCAGAGATTACCTGCCTCTGCCTCCTGAGTACCGGGATTAAAGACATGCGCCACCACGCCTAGCTTCCATCTTATTGTTTTGAGACAGGGTTTCTTACTGAAAGAGCTTACTCTTTCAGATCGGCTGTCTGGTCATCAGAGAGGCCCGGGACTGGAGTTATGGGTGTGTGCTGCTGTGAGTGCACTGTCTGAACTCAGGTCTTCATGCTTGTACAGCAAGCATTTGCCTGCCGAGCCATCTCTCTAGCCCCAAAGCAGTATTTCTTTTTAAGAGTTATTTTTATTATTTCAATTATGTGCATGTGTGTGAGGTACAGGGGATGTATACCATGTGCTTGCAGGTGCTCAGGGAGGCTAGATGTCAGATCCCCTGGAGCTAGAGTTACAGGCAGTTGTGAGCCTCCTGATGTGAGTGTGGGAAGTGAACTCAGGTTTTCTGCAAAAGCAATATATTCACTCTTAACTGCTAAGCCATCTCTCTAAGCCCCTAGCATTTCTTAACCTTCATCGTGCAATGGAATTTCCTCAATGCTTTTTATGACGCAGGTACTTAAATCCATGATGTATAGTAAAGTATCACTATTGTTTAACCTTTTCTATTCTTGTTTTCCCCTTTAGACAGGGCTTCTCTGTTGTAACTCTGGATGTCCTGGAACTCACTCTGTAGACCAGGCTGGCCTTGAACTATCTTTATGGCTTAAACATACATAATACTAATATACAGCCAAGACTGCATCACTATCTCCTAATCAATCAAATAACAATGTTATTATAACGAATGATGCCTTTCTAGTTTAAACTTATGCTAAAAGTCAATCTTTTATAGTATATTTACATAGCCGTTAACATATACTACCTATCTTGTTGTCAATGACACAAAGTCCACAATCAGGTGGACTCAGAGGAGCCCTGTTTGTCACCAGAGTTCACACTGAACAGTTACCTACAGGAGCAACACAGTTGATCCTCACTCCACTGCGGGCCCACTCCAAAGCCATGGATTTGGTGAGGTTGTAAACACCTTCTCTTGCAGCTCCACTGTGCCTTTAAAGACATAAACAGCATCATCGGTTTCTGCTGAATACTTTTCTCATTAACTAAGTTGACATGCACAAGATTGTTTTTGTTAAGACTCTCTGTCATGCGGAATCTCTGTTTAAAGAAAGAGCTGGGTCCTTTTGTATCAGAGCCAAGCCACAGTTGTCAAACGCATTGCGCACTTTGTAAGCTGTGTCTCTCAAATCGCCATGTGCGTGAGAGGAATATATTGATGACCCTTTTATTACAGAGGGAAACAACACATTGTCTTTTACACTCACTCTCTCTCTCTCTCTCTCTCTCACACACACTCTCACACACACATACACACACATACACGTATATGTTTATGTGTGTGTGTGTGTATACACTCATGCATGTGCTACAGTGTATTATGGAGGGGAGGGCAGAGGACATCATGAGAGTCAGTTCTCTCCTTCCATCATGTGGACTCAGGAGATAGAACGCAGGTCCTCAGTCTTAGCAGCAAGCTCCTTTACAGACTGACCTATCTCGCTAGCTCCAAACTGGTAATTTTAATGACAAGTATGCAGATATTGTATATATTTTAAATAACAGGGGCATGGAATTCATGCGTTTGGCTAAAGGTATTATCAACAGAATTCCAAATGAAAGGTTCAAAAGATTTAGGTCTTGGGCTCTGTGAAGGCTTAATGCGTAAAGGCTCCTGCTACAAAGCCTGACTACCTGAGTTCAATCCCCAAGACGACACTGCGGAAGGAGAAACAACTCCTGCACTTTGTCCTCTGACCTCCATACCTGTGTTGTGACACATAAATACCCCGAATAAAAAACCCATTAAATAACTATAATTTAAAAAAGTTTAAAAAACTGGGCATGGTAGTGCAGGTCTTTACTCCCAGCACTTGGGAGGCAGAACATGTGGATCACATTGGTTTGAAGCCAGTCTGGTCTACAGAGCAAGTTCCAGTCAAGCCAGGGATGGGTATATCTGCAACCCTGTCTCAATAACAAACAAAGCTTGAGCCCTGCATCTGTTCCAGGGCTCATGAAGAAGGAAGAAACGGGCAGGGAGTGTAGCTCTGCCGGCGGCAGGCTTGCTCAGCAAGCGTGAAGCCCTGGATTCAATCCCTAGCACCACATAAAACATGGCCAGTGACATGTGGTGTAATCATCCTCAACTACATTGAGTTTAATGGGTCCTCACTAACTGGGGACCAAGCATGCAAACATATGAGCCTATGGGAGCCATTCTCATTCAAACCACACATGGCAACCTTAATCTGGATGGGCATTATTAGCAACTAGGGAGAAGGCTCAGTTCCATGCAGTGCATGCTTGTAATTCTAGCAAGGGGGAGACAGAGACAGGAGGATTCATGAGCCTCACTGGCTAGTCATTCTAGACTGAATCAGAAAGCTACAGGTTCAGTAAGAGACTCTCTCAAAAAATAAGGTGGAAAGGGATTGAAGAAGACTCCTAATGTTGACCTCTGGCCTCTAACCATACACAATTTTCTTTTAAAGGTTCAAACAAAAGGAAATGAGGGGATAAATTATGATTAAACTGCACCGTATGAAAATTTCCAAGAATTAATAATAGCATTATTTAAAAAGGAAATTATTGGGGTTACAATTTATTAAAGGCATGAGTCATTGATTTAAGACATTTTTCGTGACCCCTCCCCCCATTCAAAGAACAAAGTCTAAAGACATAGAAAGAAAAAAATATATATAAAATACTTACGCAGCTTTTGGAAACCCATTGTTAATAAGGATAATGATATTGACAATAGATCCTCCATGCTCTTTCATCCAGGAATTGTAAACTGCAGAATACAAACGACAATCCTATTAAAGTGTCCCGACTCTTCCCTTGTATCCTGCTCCAGCATACAAGTGATATATCCTATTTTAATTTAGTTTTATTGTTGAGATGAAGTCCTGTGCAGCCCAGGATGACCCCAGTTGCTGTATAGCAAGAAGCTAACTTGGTAAACCATGAGGTAAAGCTGAAAAATGTCAAGGAAAGCTACAAAATGAGCTTACTTTTTTTTTCTCAATAAACTAATAATCTAAATGAAAATTATTGGAACATGGACTCATTTAAAATGACAACAGTCATAAAGTATCAATATGACCTGAATTTAAAAAGAAAATTTTTTGAAGCAAGTATTTATGCATCCCAGGCTAACCCAGAATTCCCTATGTAGCTGAAGATGACCCTGAACTCCTGACGTTCCTGGCTCTCCCTTTCATGTGACGAGGTCACAGTTGTGCACCATCAGGTCTGGTTTACAGAGTGGTGAGGACAGAACCTAGGGCGTCCTGCATGACAGATAAACACTCTGCCACCTGAGCTACATCCCTATCTCTAAGCTGAAATTTAAAATATGAGGTTTGTACAATAAAAACTACGAACTTTCGTCAAAAGATTTAAAACAAAATTCATCAATTAAAAGACATGGGATAGTCAGGCAATGGTGGTACATATTTCATCCTAGCATTCCCTGAGCCAGGCAGATCTCTGAGTTTGAGGCCAGCCTAGTCTAAGAGCGAGTTTCTGGATAGCCAAGGCAACACAGAGAAACCCTGTCTCCGAAAACCAAACTAACTAAATAACTAAATATAAAAAGAAATAATAATAAAAGATGCGGGATAATGATGAGAAGGAACAGTTAAACATATGTTCTGGCTTGTTTTATGTCAACTTGACAGGAGCTAGAGTCATCTGAGAGGAAGGAACCTCAATTGAGAAAATGCCTCTGTAAGACTGGACTGTTGGCAAGCCTGCAGGGCATTTTTCTTAATTAGTGGTTGATGGGGAAGGGCCCAGCCCATTGGGGTGGGGACACTCCTGAGTTGGTGGTTCTGGGTTCTATAAGAAAGGAAGCTGAGCAAGCCATGGGGAGCACGGGGAGCAAGCCAGTAAGCAGCAGTACCCCTCCATGGCCTCTGGATCACTTCTTGCCTCTAGGTTCCTGCCTTGAGATCCTGCCCTGATTTCTTCATTGGTGAACAGTGATGTAGAAATGTAAGTCAAATAAACCCTTTTCTCCCCCAATTTGCTTTTGGTCATGATATTTCATCACAGCAACAGTAACCCTAATTAGGACAACATGAGAAACAATTTACAAATTATTAAGTTTAACAAAATTCAATCAAAGTCCCAATGTGATTTCTGAAGAAGAAACATGATTATAAAAACTACCTAAAAGAATATATGGTTTATCAAACCCCTCCTCTCAAGGCTCAGGAATCTATGTGGAAGAAGAGGCAGAAAGATTGTAAGAAGCAGAGGTCATGCATGACTTGACAGAAACAGGCTTCCAGACACAACAGGGGTGATACACATTTGAACCCACAGAAACTGGATAGCAGGCATACAACCTGCAAAGGTTTACACCAAACAAAATCCCAGCACTGAGAAGGAGAAGTGGACACAGGGTCCACCCCTAATCAAGAAGCTATTTGCAATTGATAACTTCTGGAAAAGGGAAAATCCATTTTCTCTAGTGTCCTGGGTATGTCAACCACACTCCAGGCCAGGCTCCATGCCCAGGAGTTTTATGGCTAACATAAAACAGACTCTATTTTTGTTTTGTTTCAATTAGGTATATTGACTTTCTTTCTTCCTTCTTTCCTTCCTTCCTTTTTTTAGTTTGCCTGCTATAATTTTCATTTTTTTGTTGTTTTTCCTGATTTTTTTCCCCAAGACAGGATGTCTCTGTTGTAACTATGGCTGTCCTGGAACTTGCTCTGTAGACCAGGCTGGCCTCAAACTAAGAGATCACCTGCCTCTGCCTTCTGAGTGCTGGGATTAAAGGCATGAGTCACCACTGGCTGGTCTTGATTTTTTTTTAATGAAGTAGTGGGTAGGAAGGTGGGGAGGGTCTGAGAGGAGTTGGAGGAGAGGAAATAACATGATCAAATTATATCGTATGAAAAAAATTTTTAGTAAAAATTAAAAAAAAATAGGAAGATCCAAGTGGGACATACCTTTAATCCCAGAGGTAGGTGTAGCTCTGAGATTGAGGTGAGCCTGGTCTACAGAGAAGATCTAGAATGGCCATGGCTACACAAAGAAACCCTGTCACTACAGAACAAATACATAAGAAAAGAACATGAAATTAGAAGAAGGATACAGAGGAGAGGGGTCCTGGAGGAGGTAGACTGGGGAGTAAGGAATAGCTACAATAAAAACTGTATACATGTAGGAAATTCTCAAAGAATAAATGATTTAAAACACAATACACAGTCATGAATAGCCCAGAAAAGTCTGGAACTGAAAACAGTAATAGTCAAATCAAGTATTAAAAACTACATGAAGCCACTGGATTTTAGCAGAAAAAGGATACTGAGCCCATCTATGTTACTCTAAACAGCCTCCCTGCCTCTGGATAAACACCACATCACAGTTCTGATGGCATGGTGGCTTCTGAAACTCTAAGACTTTCTCAGGCCCAGATGTGGACATTTCTTCAAAGTCTTTCAAATAACAGAGATCACAGAGAACAAATGGAAGAGGAAGAAAATGTCCAAGAAGAATGTCCAACAGAAACAACAGGGACTGTTACAAGCATCTCGGGGTATGAAGAGACACAGACACTATAAAGTCAAGGGGTCTGGAAAAAGCAAGAAGGAGTGCTGGGTTTTCAATGTCCAAATTAAAGGACAGAAAGTGGGTCAAGTCTTCTTTTTTCTTTCAATGATCTTTTGTTGTGGTGTAACATAAAACTTCCCATCCTAGCCACTTTGTGTATAGTACATTCATACCACTGTGCAACTGTCACCAACATCCAGAATACCTTTCCTTTCCTCATTCAGAGTGCAGACTCGCCCATTAATCAGTTATTTCTCATATTCCGGATTCCATTCCTGGCGGCCACCACTTTATTTTTCTGGATTAAGAATTCCTTTACAAAAGCTGAGCATAGTGGAGCATGCCTTCAATCTCAGCACTCCAAGTCGAAATTAGATGGGTCTCTGTGAGTTCAAGGCCAGCCTGCTCTACATAGTGAGTTCCAGAACAGCCAGTGCTACATAGTAAGACTCCTTCTAAAAACAAACACCAACGGCAAACAAAAACGAAACAACACGACAAGGATTCCTTTACAAGATCTGAGTGATTTTGTACTTAGTGTCATCCAAAGAAGCATAATTTATATAATACAGAGTGCATGTGTGTGGTGTGTGTGTACTGTTTACGCACACGAGTGTGAGGCGGGTGCGTGCCACTGTAAAGGTCAGGGAAAGGTGGCAAGTGTCCTTTTCTATCACTCTCTGCCTTGTTCCTCCAAGGCAGGGTCTCTTCCTGTTCTACTTCTCAGTTGCTAAATCAATTAATAATCAAGAAACGCCCCCCAGACATGCTCACGGGCCAATCTGATAGAGGCACATCTATTGCAAGTTGACAAAAACTAATTAGTACACTCTCTGAACCTGGCCTTGTAATTCTTGGCTAGGCTGGAAGCCAGAAACCCACAGCAACCCTCCTGTCTCCTTCCACTGCAATGCTAGGTAATTATAGGTACAACCTATATTCCTGACCATGCTAGAAATGTTATGTGGGTGCTGGGATCTGAACTCAGGTCCTCATGATTGTGTAGCAATTGCTCTTAAACACTGTACTATGTCTCTAGCTCCATGAATATACAGTTGTAAGACTACAGTCTAATATGTGCTTTAACATGATCTTTGGCTAGTTTGTCTAAATCTGAGTTAGATATATATTATAGTCCTATCATCTAGATATCTATAATTGTCTAGATAATTTTCTATTCTATCAGATGTTATAAAAACCAGTTCTGTAATCTTATACACAATTTTAAAGAGAAATGAAAGGCTTTCAAAAGTCAGAAATTTAAAAATATGCCCACAGGAAACACAAAAATTGACTTCATTGGTTAAAACAAAACTCCAGTGAGTCATTTTTAGCTGTTTACTTTCACGTTAAGAAGAAACCAAGACAAAATTCTTTTTCACTGTGGAAAAAGAAGATGGGAACATGGCATGAGAAAAAGCAAGAAATAACTTGGTAGTGCTGGCTTTGACTTGAGATAGTAACGTAACTACATGTTTTTTAAAAATCATTGTACCATCAGAGATCACAAATATATATCAAAAAGAGTGCCGTAACACACCCCAGACTTTAACTGCCCCAATCCAACATGAGCAAGCCACAGCAAGCCACAGCCAGTCTGTTTGACCTGTATCCTCATTCATTCGCTCATCTCTTGGATAATTCTAGAAGTCATTACAAGACATATTATCACTTAATCTATGAATATTTCTGTAGCTCTAAACAAGGAAAAGGGTTCTCACAATACAGTCATAATATCGTTAACATGTCTAATTAGTAATAGTCCCTGAATCACTAAGTAATAACCATACTTCCCTTAGTGTGTAATAACTTTGCAGTGTTTCTATGGGAGCGAAGCTGGAGGTAAGGGCCGTATTCCCGGTGCCTCTACAGCTCCCCTCCAGCCCTTCTCATCCAGTTGCAGTTTATTCGTAAGTTGCTGGGTTGTCTTGTCGTCATTCAAAGTCTGAACTGTACCAGTTTGCATCCTGGGGTGGCTTTCGACCTATGTTCTGTCTTCTCTATTGCTTATAAATGGTAGATTTGGGTCTGATGCACACACCTGTGTATGCGCATGTGTGCCTGTGTGTGCGTGTGTGTGCGTGTGTGTGCAAGAAAATGCTTCATAGGTGACAGATTCTGCTTACTCCATGAGGGGCATATGTGATTGTCTTCTTTCTTTTGTGATATGACAATATGCTACTGAGAATTGTTGCCTTAGACCCAGTTATTCACTAGAGAATTGAAAAAGTAGTTTTCCTTAATTTATTAGCATTTATTAGCACGATTTCTCTGCTATATATTTTGTATGTGGAAAGCAGAAAATGGGGTGGCAGGATGGCTCAGTGGGTGGTGGTGGGGGGAAACTCTAACAAAACACTTGTAATAACCTGAGTTTGATCCCAGGAACCCACAGTGAAAGGAGAGAAACCATACCCCAAAGTTGTCATTTGACCTTCACATGCATGCACGCGCTCTCTCTCTCTCTCACACACACCCTGATAGAGACAGACAGACAGAACAATATTAAATAATCAAAAAAGACAGAAACAAATTCTTTCTCTTTATCAGCTATCAAAAGAATGACTTGCCATCCTGACAACTTTCAAAACATGGCTATCGCTTCCACTTACAATAATTTTGAATTTGTGGACTTAAAAAATACGGATTTACCTCAGTGCAAAGCACAATTTTCCCAGTTAAGCTCAAAGTATCCCATTTTTGGCCAACAGAAACCTATTCAAGCTTATTGTTGGATCCAGAATGTTAGTACATGCCTGGATCTCTGCACTTGTGAGGCTAAGACAGGAGGGTCATGAGATAAAGACCAACCTTGGCTACAAGGCAGGTTCCAGGTCAGCCTGGACTACACAGTGAGACTCCATCTTGAGAAGAAAAAAGAAGGAAAGCATCTATGGAATCCTTTTACAGTCTCCAGAGTTCTCTAGATTTTTGATGACAAACTATTCTAGGCTGCTTTTGCACATTTCCTTCCCCAGATTGGGAATAAAGAACCTCTTCAAAGAGTCTCAATTCCATTCAGAGACGACAATGCACGTGAAGGAGCTCCCCATGTTACCAGATTAGTGAGAGTTTCTTTTCTGGATAAGCTAGGAAATATATATTTCAATAAAAACTCTGTAATGAGCCCACACTGACGCTCTCAATTTAGTTCGTCATAAAGGGGATCCACTTGGATTCATCTGCCTACACCCATTTTCCTTCCTCTTGTGCCTAAAATCCCAGTTCTCAATTTTACTAATATAATTTATTTCTTTTCTTTAATGCATACTCCAGGCCGTACAGTCTCAGAAGAAGACCACCAACACCTCCACAAAAAACACAAAAATACAAACTGTAGGGGAACAACTGGAAGAAAGTTTGCAATTTTGGTTTCTTTAAAAACGCAAAATGGACTAGGTTTATATTCCCATCCCAGGTGTGGTAAATGATTATGGGTTGGATTTGGAATGCTTGATGCAGGTGGCTATAATTTGGTTAGGTGCAATTGTTTTGGCACCTGTAGCTTGTTCTTGGATTGTGTGCCGCTTGAGTTTAATGGGAACTTTTGCTTAGAGTACAAAAGTCTGAAGCCCCGAGAGCCGGGGTGGATGTTGGCTGGTGGTTCATTGGTTGGTTTGTCCGTTGTTAGTGTGTTGATTCTTACATAGAAGAACAAAGTCTGGAGAGATTGGGTTTGTAGAGAGTGAGCTGAGACACTCTGCTGACTCACTGTCAGCTAGTCCTTTTCAAGCTCAGGACAAAAGGCTGTGAAGCTTTTTACCTTTTTCTCTTTCACTATCAAGGCCACATGCAAAAGCGGTGAAAATTTCTTTCTATCCTTCCTTTCTCTCTCCCTAAACTGAGGGTAAAAGATTGTAGTTTACTACAACAACCAACAGTAGCTTAAGACTGTTTTGAGTTTTTTCTCCTGTTTTTTCCTGTCTTGTAAGGTATGTACCACAAGGAACATACATTGAGAGTACAGGATCCCCTTCTCTGTAGCTATGCCATCAAATGAGCAAGCACTTACATTTAATTCTACATGTGATTTTTAAGAGTTGTCTTTTTTTTTAAAGTATCATTTTGACAATTAGCTATATTCACAGGATCTTAAATAAATGATGAAATTTAGTGAAAATCAACAATAATAAAACAACTTTCAGTACAGTTATTCCTGATTTAATGTGATAGCAAGTATACGTTCCCAAAAGGCGAAGTTCTTCCCCCAAATCTTTAAACTAAATTTAATCATCATCAGAACAAGCAGAATCCCAAATCTGGGACCTTCTATAATAATTTTATGACTATCTAACATTATTTTTTTGGAAAATTAAGTGGTATGGATCTTTGAAAAAGATTCAGATTAAACTAAGAAGTCATAGACTCTGGAGAGATGGCTTAGTGGTTAAGAACTGGCTGCTCTTGCAGAGGATCCAGATTCTGTTCCCAACACCCACACCATGTAACTCACAATTACCTATAAATAAGTCCAGTTGAGGGATCCGATGCCTATCCTGGCCTCTTTGGGCACTGTGTGCCCATAGTGCACATGTATACACTCAAGAATATACACACACTCCTAAAATAAAAACAAATACATCTCTAAAAAGACACAAACCCCAAACACAAGATCTGAATTTTGATTCAGATAAAGATAAATGGGGGTACACACGTTATTTGTGTGCCTAACAGCTCCTGTGTGATTTCTTACTAAAGATGTGGGGGGAGGGCTATTGAGACACTCACCTGCCTTACACATGTAGAAAGTGCCTGTCAGGTTGGTTTCAATCACAGCTTGCCACCCCTTTGCACTGATGTCTTCAATGGGAGACAGGAACTGGCCTCCTCCATTGTTTACCAGGAAGTTGATCTTACCAAACTTAGCTAAGGTAGATTTGATCAAATTATTCACCTAAAGAAACATTGAAAATAAAAGTCTAATAGCCAACCTCCTGTATGGCCCAGTCACTTGCTTTAGAAATATAACACAGTTTGTAGACTCTGACAATGGGTGTTAATTCTAAATACTACAACCCAAACACATAAAGCCACCAGTAACCCCAAATTAAACCCCCAAATTCCATAGTGTGAACTTACTACTGTATAATACTCATAAATCACAAGCTCAAATTCTAATTTTGATGGCAAGATACATCAGAGTCTGGATCACCTCTAAGCATAATAAGCCTCAGTAGTATTAATTTCAACCTTAAGTAATAGTGATGAAATCAGATCAAATGAACACTACGAATGCCTTAAAGGGTCTATAGCTGAGAGCACATCCTTGCTTAGCATCTCCCCTCCCCTGTTTGCTTCACTACCCCTCCTTCTGGGGTCAGCAGTCATGAGCACACGCATCTCCTGACAGGCTCTGCTTTCTAGTGAGCCCCATCTCCTTGAAGTACAGCTGTGGCTTGGAACCACTGCTGCAAAGAACAATGAGTAGAAAGGCTGTTGCCATTACCTCTTCTTCTTTCCTGATGTTGCACTGTATGGCAGTGATTTGAGCACAGCTGGAGGGAGGCAGGGAGGCTCTCAGTTCACCTGCAGCCGAGTTTAATTTTTCCAGCTTCCGGGAAGCAATGACCACATTACAACCTTAGGAGAAAACAGCCAGAGAAAAAAGGAAATAAGCTTCCAAGAGCTATCCAAATTAAGGACCAGGAGAGGTGGCCCAGTGGTTAGGGGCACTTGCTGCTCTTCTAGAGGACCCAGGTTCAATTCCCAGCACCTGCGTGGCAGCTCACAACTGTCTGTAACTTTAGTTGGGGATCTGACACCCCCTTCTGGCCTCCACAGGTGCCAAGCACATAAATGATAAGCAGATAAACATGTAGGCAAAATACACATACACATAGTAAATAAATAAATAAAAAGCTGCCCAAATTATAGGATATATTTTGTGTATTCCTGTAAAAGGCGGGAAGCGGGGGGGGGGGGCAGGGGGGGTTATCATGATGCTTTTGGATAAGACGGAGCAATAGGACCTGAATTTATCTTCTAGCCTGAAATGACTAAGAAGCTAGACAACACACACGGACACACACACACACACACACACACACACAGACACGGACACGGACACGGACACACACACAAGAAACAATTGTTTTGAGATATTGAACACCAAGCCATGGGACTGGAAATGAGTAGCCGCCTCTGAGAGAGCAAGTGCAAGAGGGACCTGTGAATAAACCCTGTTACTGTGAGTCAAGGAGATAAGACAGACCCCTGGTCGGCAGATAGATAGGGAGGGTCTATGGCTAGGCAATAAAGGTGGTGAACTTTGGCCTCCTTCTTCTTCACCCTCCTGACTTGAGACAAAAGCCTGGCAGCTTAAAACAAAGGCCTTGTAGACCTTTTCTCCTGGAGGCAGGCTTCCTGCTGACAGATTGGCTCCACAAGGTCAAGGCAGGAACAGAAGTTGCTACTCAACAGTTGTGGGCCGATCAACCATCCTTTCTTCAAACTGACCAGTTCTAATCTAATCTAATCTAATCTCTTCAGAGATTAAAAAACAACTCTAGCCCTTGACTGGAATTTCCAGCTTCCTGAGTGCCCGCTCTGCTTTGCAAAGGGTCTTTTTCTCTGTGGGTCTGCTGCACGTCGGTGGTGAAAGAGAGTTCTCTGCTGCTACCTGTTGCCTTTTAATTCTTTAATTGGCAGAGAGAGCAAACCCAATCAAGACCCCCCAGACTGTATGAATCAATACCACCTGTAGAGAGTTTCCAGACTATAGCACAGAATAAATTTATTCCCAGCCCAGAGGTCTCTGGAAGTGAGAGAAGGGAGGCAGGATTTCAAGGAGGCCAGGCAGATAGATGGCCACTTGGGAGATGAGAGATGAGAGATTTTTACAGTACTGGTTGAATCCCATCCAGGTAAGTGCAACTCAGTGCCTGAGAGGATAGGAAGAGCCCGGGGAGGGGGGGGGAAGAGCCCTTCAAAATGAGCCAGGGAAGGAACCCAGCCTTCAGCACTGGAAAGGGGTAATACTGACCACCAAAAAAAAATTTTTTTCACTGGGGAAAGTATATAGCTTCAGCAGCGAAGAAACATTAGCTGGAGACAAAAAAGCCAGGATCAACTCCTAATTTTAAAACACTTTTTGGAAGCATCAAACTATTTCTAAGGAACTGAGCTGCATCCCAGTGGAACAAAGGTGGGGAGAGAGAGCTCAGAAACAGTTATAAGACTATACAAGCAGTCAGCCCAGGAGCAACAAGGCGCAAATCCATCAGTATCCAACCAAATCAATACCAGACCAGCAAAGGAGCACGAAAATAACAACCCATGATGAGAGATGTCAAGTAACAGAAACCACTTCAGAAGTGACCATGATGATATACCTAAATAAACTTACCCATGAGGCTAGAGAGAGAGCTCAAGGGTTTAGAGTGCTTGCTGCTCTTTGAAAGGACCCAAGTTCAGTTTCTAGCACTCACGTTGGGTAGTGCATAACCACCTGCAACTTAGGTTCCAGGGTATCCGATGCTCTTTTTCTGGCCTCTCAGGGTACCTGCACTCATATGCACATCCCCACACATAGAAACACACACATATACATAATTGAAAATAAAAATAAATCTAAAACCATGCTACCGAGGAAGAAAGAAATCCCCAAGGCAGTTAAAGAAAAACAGTGCATGGCACCCAGAACAACCACGGATGAGAACTTCAGAAGACACCGAGGCAGAAGACAGTGGGAGAATGCAAAACAAGAAAACAAGAAAAGTACAAATAAGTGCAAACCTAGACATCCTTTTAAGAATGAGCAAAAGCCACACATAAAATGGGAAGAGTTCATCAAAGCAGACCTGCACTGAAGAAAAAAAAAAATCAACCAACGAATCAAAAGAAGTTCTTCAAGCAGAAGAAAAACAACAGCAAATGGAGATCTGAGTCTATCTCAAAGAAGGAGGAGTTAGAGGACAGGAAAGAGAGCTGTGACCTGGCTGTGACTTGCATGACTGTTAACACTCAGGAGCTCACTGCATGCACTGTGACTGCCCTACACAGACCCGCACAAGACTGGGCCCACCAACATTTTATCACGTGTTGAGAAACGCTCATGAGGTCCTACGGCCCCCTTCCCGAGGAACTATGGGGAGTCACTGGTTGCTGAGGGAAGCGGAGTAATTTTCTTCAGTAGCGTAGCCACTGATAAGTTGCTTATGTCTTAATAACCTCCAACCCATATTCACCAAGCCACCATAATTAAATATGTTTCTCACACACAAAAGGACAACAAAGTAGGAGGTAAACTTGTTCCAAAGACAAGGCTTTCAGGAGAGAGAGGGGGATGAGAGAGAACAGCAGGGGTTAGAAATGACTAAAATTCATTATATACTTGTATATAACTATCAAAGACTAAAAGTCCAAAAAACTGGAAATGATAATTTTGTGAATATACGCAAACACTTTTTCCTTTTTTTAAAATTCAGATTTACTTTTAAAAGTGTGGGGCTGTCCTAGAGCTAAGAGTGGTTGAAGCGTGCTTGGAAAGGCATTTGGCTGCTTCCCATTTTCTTAGCCCTGACAAAACTCAGCTAAATTCTAAACGCTGGCTGCTTCACGGCAGGTCATTGACAAAGGAATGTAGCTTAGTTGGTGCTGATCTTCGCTGTAGCTGGAAGCCTAGGGCTGAGCCCATTTTCTGATAAGATGTCTCCTCCTTTTCTCTGTGAGACCACACCTTATGAAAGAGAATCTTTTCCAGGACTTTGACCCTCAGAATGACAATGAGCCCCCAACATGCAAACATCCAGTATCCCTGTCTTAACCAATGGCCCCCTTCCCTGGGTGCCAAGGACACTCCCCTGCCTTTTCCACTATAAATGTAACCACCCTTGCTTCAATAATCTGAGATGTTCCACTGGCAACAGTCTCCTGGGAATTCTGTTTCCCACGGCTCTCTCCGACCAAAGGCCTGCCTAGTCTGGGCATGGACCGGTCCAGTGCTTTCTTCCCTGAAGCTGACTGATGGCCAGCAGATTAACTACCACCTGGGGAGGAAAGCACATGAAGAAATCCACACAAAGGATCATTTGAAGGAGAAAAATTAACAATGCACTGTGTGATTTAAAATGTATGTAGAAGTCAGCCAGGTGGTTGTGGTGCATCTTCAAAGAGGAAAGCAGATGTCTGGACTACAGAATGAGTTCCAGCACAGCCAGGGCTACACAGAGAAACCCTATCTCAAGCAAACAAACAATCAAACAATATGTGTATGTGTGTACATAGAAATGAGATGCCTCCCCGTCTTTCTTGAGATAGGGTCTCACGTTATGATTAGTGACTAATTATTTTTCCCATCCAAGTACTAGCCTGGCAGACCCTTGCTTAGCTTTCGAGGTCAGGAACATTTAGAATAGTATGTTTGTAGAAATGGCTAGTCATTTCTTTTAAGTTCTTTCAATGATTGATTCTTGCCCCTCTGTTCTTCAGCTCAAACACAGACAGTACAACATTTGTGTGCTGTATAGTTGTGTCATGTCCTCATCTTCCCATGATGTGTGACATTTTGCAAAAGTGAATGATGAAATGAGGTTGGCCAACGTAATGAAATGCAAAAATGGCCAATGTGACGGAAGCAAAACAAAGAAATGAAATCTGGTAACAATGGAAGTGACATTAGAATGGAAAGCCAAGGAGTTACAAAGGATATAGGCGTGCTTACACATTTGAGAGACTACAGACACGCAGCCAGAAAACACTAGCAAGTGCAAACTTGTCAATATAAACAAGGAAAATGGCTAAGCTAAAGATTGGAGGTGTTTAAATGAACAACCGCAACAATCTTCACACTAAAGAAATTCTTGGGACCTTTTCTTTTCTTTCTTTTTTCCTTTTAAGACAGGGTCTCATTAGCTTCGGCTGGTCTGAAACTCACAGAGATCCACCTACCTCTGCCTCCTGAATGCTGGGATTAAACACAAGAGTCATTACATGTAGTTTTATTTAATTGACAAATAATTGTACAATTACCGAGTACACATTTTTGCTGTTTTGATATTTTTATACACTGGGCAATGATCAAATCAAACTAATTAACACATCCTATTCCACACTTACCTTTTTTTTTGGTGATAAGGACAAGTAAAAGTCTATTCTTAAGTCAAGCCTGGTGTTCTAGGCCTGTAATCCCAGCTACTCAGGAGGCTGAGGGAAGAGGATCACAAGTTCAAGGGCTGCCTGGGCTACAGAATGAGTTCAAGGCCAGACTGTTTTAAAAAAGAGAGATCTGGGCATGTATCTCAGTGCTAGAGAATTGCTGACGACCATGCACAAAGCTCTGGCTTCAATCCTCAGTACCGAATCCAAAAATCAACCAACCAACCTACCAAAACAGTCTCCTAGCAATTTTGAAACATAAAATCCATTACTTATTTTCATTACCTTGATTCATTCATTTATTGTGTGTGAGAGTACCACAACACGCATGGGGGGTCAGAGAACAACCGGCAGGAGTCTGTTCTCTCCTCCACCATGTAGGTCCTGGACACTGACTTCTTGTGCTCACACTTGGCAGCACATGCCTTGACCCACTGAGCTACCTCATCAGCTTATATAACACGTTATTATTAACTGCAGTCATCATGATGCACAACAGACTGCCAGACTTGATTCTTTCTGTTTAACTGAAACTTTGCACCATTCCAACCCGTCTTTATTAGCTCTGTTAATTTTCACACAATGTACTTTGAGCACATTCACCTCCTCCCCCAACTTGAAACTTGCCACCTCACAGATAAAACTTGGCACCTTTTGACCAACCCCTCCCCACTAAAGCTGCCCTGGGAATCATTCTTATATCCTACATGTCATAGGAAGGCAGTCTACGGCATGTTTAATCAGCTAATACTTTATTAATTTATTCATCTGTGTGTATATACCTGTGGACATGCATGCCATGGTGTGTGTGTAGAGATCAGAGGGTAACTTGTGGAAGCCAGTACTCTCCTGAACTTGGAACTTAGATCATCAGGCTTGGCAGCGGGTTATTTTACCCACTGAGCCACCTTGCCAATTCTCAGCTAACGTTTTATAAAAATCTGTTGTTCGATTCGGGTTTATAGAACAACTTTCATGAAACAACCATTAACTCTGGCATTAAAAAAACAAAACAACAACAACAAAAAAAAAAAAACCAAAGATGAAAAAGCCACAGGAGAAAGTATTTCATATACTTGGTGCTGGAGAGATGGCTCAGAGTTTAAGAGAGCTCTTAATTGTGCTGCTCTTGCAGAGGACCTGAGTTCTGTTCCCATGGCTCACATTGGGTGGTTCGCAACCACCTGTAACTGCAGTTCCAGGGGATCTAACATTTCTGGCCTCCATGGGCAGCTGCACTAACCACCCACACCCCAGCACATAATTAAAAATACAACGAGTCTTTAAAAATATTTGTTCATAGTCTCTCACGGAAGGTAAATCAATTATAATACAATACAATGTTTACATCTCCTTTAGATATAGGAAGTAGATTCCTAGGGACATACTTCATCGCTTTCACAGCTTCTCCAGAACATATGATTGTCCTAATTTTTCAGTCATGCCACAGAATAGTCTGCTGTCTGACCTCCTGGAACTGGTGTAGTGTTTGCCTAATGCAAAGTTACTCAAAAAGAAATTCAATATCTAAAAATTCACAGAAGGTTTTGCAAGATGAACCAAGATCCTGCATCTCTGTAGCCAGAGATCAAGGTTTTGACCTTTGCACCACTTGGTTACTGACTGATTTTATTAGCTCTTTCTCCAGGGGAAAGTTTTGTGGTGGCAGGGAGTCTGGAAGTCATGGTTAAATGCAAAATGCAATGGCATCTTGTTTTATTTTGCAACTTATTGCTGATAAGATAAAGTTGATTGTTTTTTTTTTCTCCTGTATTTATTTCTTCTGTGTAGCTCAGCTTGGAATCCTTGTGCCATATCATTGGCTCATTTCCCCCTCTTTAGTCAGATTTTTTTTCTTTTTAAACCTACTTGTCAAAGCTCTTTACATAATAAAAGTGTCGTGTTACAAATATTTTTTGCATATGCCTTTAAACTTTTCACTCTTAAACCCAAAGAAGATGTACATTCTCATGTATCTAAATATTAATTATAATTATTTTCTTCTTGGTGACTTCCCTCCTTGTTTGTGTGCTTATATGTCCTTGCTTCCTCTAAGTTAAATATTCACTGAGTTTTCTTGCTTTGTTTACAACAGGGAATGTGAGAAGATAATGCGATCCGAGCCCCTCAACAGGTTGACAATCTTTTGCTAAATGACGTCTAATCTGGAATTAGGAACCATTTCGAATGGATTAACGTTACAAGACACAATTAATTCCACAGCATGTTTTCACAGGTCTGGCTATTTCCTACTTCGGGAGCAGTAATCTTTGATTCTAAGTCCTTTTACTCCATACTCAGTGGCTCATCTATCAACATTTTTTCTCCGCTGTTAAGAACGCCTCTTTCGTCCTTCCAATCGCTCAGCTCTGCAGCCCTTAGCTTTGCACTCTCTCCCTTGCTCCGCCAGCGCCCCCACTCTGTCTCTGAACCCAGCTTTCCCGAGCTAGACCTCTGCGGACCAGCTCTGGATGCCCAGCCCCAGAGGCCTGCTCACGTACCCAGTTGCAAAAGCTCTCGGGCGATGGCTTTTCCGATACCCGTGCCCCCGCCGGTGACCACGGCCACTTGGTTCTTCAGCAACCCGGCCGCTAGGCAGCTCTGACCCCTAGTCCAAGAGCCCATCGCCGCAGAGTCTGTGCCCGAGCTCTGAATAGAGCCAGACCTCGGGCTTCCTAGGGGCAGTAAAGCACTAAATATCCGCGCCCACGTGACTGGACAGACCCCACCCCCGAATCTGCGTGGTCCCGCCCAGGCCCCGCCCAGGCCCCGCCTCCGCGGCGCACTCGGCATCCTCCCAGAGCTGGACAGCTCCTGGCGGCCGCCTGCAGCCGCCTGCATCCTCCGCCTCCCGCCTGGGTCCAGTGCACGTGAGGGTGAGACTCCTCGTAAGATTTTACATATTTATTTTTAAATTTGGGGAAAAGGAGAGGGGAACAAAAAGAGAGAGCGCGAGAAAGAAAAAAATGGGAAAGATATTCTCTGTTCTGAAAATCCAATCCTTGGGTCCATTGCTCCTACCGTTAATTAAAATTAAATCTCCAGGCCGTCTGTGTAGAGAAAGGCTGCAAGTCCGGGCCCTCGCTGTGCCCGCCTGCAGCAGACATCCGGCTGTCTGGGCTCCAGCTGCTGTATGCGGGGTGGGGGCGGGGGCTAGCAAGGGGGAAAAGCTTAGGTTAGCTGAAGGGAAGACATCCAGGTCCCAGGTCCCTTCATCTTCAGGGAGATGAAGGAGGATGTGGGGAGGGAGAGGACATAGAGCTGCAGTTTTCCAGGGAGCCTAAATAATATATGACTTAAAAAAAATAAATGGAGGCCCACTCTCACCTCTTTCTCTGTGCCCCACCCAGAAATGAAAGGAAGAAGCACCTTTCACTGGGTTTGAGATCTGATCCGTTTCATCTAGGCTGCAGAGCAACTAAAGGGACTTTCATTGGAGGGTGCATAGTTCCTGCAAGATTTGTCTCTAGGTTTGTGTTTGAGAATCTTCTAGTTCTATAGTTCTATAGTTCTAGCCTTCTAGTTCATCAGCAAGAAACTTCTAAGCTCTGAGTTGGTTCCAAGGAACAATTTATTTCTCATATTGTGTTTGTTTTAAATTTATTATTATTATTACTTTGTTTTTCTTTTTTTTTTTCTTTTCTTTTTTTTTTTGAGACAGGGTTTCTCTGTGTAGCTCTGGCTGTCCTGGAACTCACTACGGAGACCAGGTTGGCCTGGACTTCAGAGATCTACCTGCCTCTGCCTCTTGAGTCCTGGGATTAAAAGTGCCCAACACCGAATCCAGCCCTTATGGTTTTTTTTTGTTTGTTTTTTAAAATTAAAATTACATTTATTTGTGTGTGTGTGACTGCCAGAAGACAACTTGCTGGAGTCAGTTCTCTCCTTCTACCCTGTGAGTCCCAGGGATTGAACTCAGCTCATCAAGCTTAGCAGCGAGGGTCTTTCCCCTTTTAGCCATGTCTGCTCTCTGCTTCCTATTTTTGCCTTATGAACTTAGCAGACAAAGGGAATATGTTAGGTTAGTGGTCTTAATCCAGGAATGATGCTATTTCTAAGTCTGTTGGGGTGCTCTGTTTCCCTTTCCAAGGATGAAGCCAACAAATGCCATTTGTGTGTGTGCTGGGATGTGGGAGTTTGAGCCATTACTTAAAATTCACAAAGAGAATTGAGAGTGGAATTAGACATCACTTCTTTCATTGGTCCAGCAAGACTGCAGTTCTAGGAGAACATCATCTCTATCCAGTCCCTCTCCCTGCCCTTCTCTGACCTCTTTTTAAGAGCGCTTCCCTCTCTAATGTGGTTGCTGATGGATTCCAACCGATGTGCATAAAGGAAGTACTAAAGTGCTCTGCTGTCTTTGGGTAGTTGATCAAGAGCTCAGTTACCTTTCCATTTATGTCAGCTATGTGCTTATGAACACATTTTAAAATGGTACCACTATAACCTCTTTTTAAAAATTTGTGCTTTAAAAATAAAATTTGTGGCTGGACTGTGGCAGTGCATGCCTTTAATCCCAGCACTTGGGAGGCAGAGGCAGGCGGATCTCAATGAGTTCAAGACCAATCTGGTCTACAGAGTGACGTCCAGGACAGCCAGAGTAACCACAGAGAAACCCTGTCTTGAAAATAAGCAAACAAAAATAATAATTAAATAAATAAAAAATAAAATGTGTGTGTTGGGGGTGCGTGTGCATGTGTGTGTGCACTACTGTGGAAACCAGAGGAAGATGTTGGATACCCTTCTCTATCAATTCTCAACCTTATTCCCTTGAGACAAGGTCTCTCACTGAACCAGGAGCTTGCCCCTTTTTAGCTGGTGGGAGCCACAGCAATCCTCCTGTCTCTGCCTAGCACCCCCTAACCCTGGGCTTAGAGCCTCATGCTCACACAGGAGTCAGCACTCTTACATGCTGAGCCTCTCCACAGTCCCTTAAAATTAAATTTAAATAGAAATGTTGAGGAATTTGTTTCAGAAAAATATACTTCCCAATCCTCTGATCCCAATGACAAAGTGAAATATGTTGTTTGTTCTTTTGCCGTACTGAAGATCCAACCATGGATGGAGCTTGCACAAGCATTCCTCCAAGGACCTAAACCTCCATCCCTCAAAATAAGCTTTTTAACAGAAAAAAAAGAAAAAAGAAATATTGAGTGTGGCCACTGAGTGGATTGAGGCAGAGAGTTCAGTGAGGTGACCGGGGGCAGTGAGGCAGGAATGTCCAATGGGGATGACAAGGTGCCATTTGTCAGCTTCAAGGAAGCTCACTGCAGGCTGAGCACTCAGAAAAGTTCTTGTCCTCAATCCTGGGTAAAAACCTGTGATTTGGAGATGTGGGTTCTCTTCAAGGACTCCTTTGTTTAAAATAAGGAACTATGTTCTCTTTTTCTCTGCCTCTGACTCCAGGGTTTCAAAATCTGCTAGCCCCTAAAAATCAGCACACCCAGCCATTTCTCTTGGAAGTCCTTTGTCTTCAGATTTTAATTCTGGTCCCTCACCTGAGACCACCATGCTGTTCTGATGACTGTGAGTCCAGCACTGCTCTCAGTGTCTGCATCACTGCCAGCTTTGTCCTGGCAGGGAAGAGCTTGCTGTCACCATGATCCATCCACATCCCCTGTTCTCTCACACCCCATTAGCAATGGCTTCCTTTCTCTTCGCTTTTGCTGCTCACTCAGCTCCCTGCCCCTCCCCCCATCTTCCGAGTTAACACTCCCCCCCCCCAATACACACAAAACAGCTGCTGGCTCAAAGTGACAGGCGCTTGTAGGGTTCTCAACACACAGACTCACAGAACCTCTGTGCTGCAGGAATATCATTAAGGCATCTGACTCTGCCCATGCCTCAAAGCAAGAGCCCTGTAAGACAGCTCACATATGAGTATTCAGTCAGTGCTTACTGAGCACTTGTGTACCAGGTACTTTCTGCTCTATGTCTGAGAAATACAGTCAACGGGATGTTTGGGTTTCCCTGTCTTTGTCCGGTCTAATGTGCTAGCATGTAGGAATGGAGGGGGTTGGAGAGTGGGAGAGGTACTTACAACAATAGGTAGGACAGTGACCAAATAAAGGATCCAATCTTCAACTCTTACAGTAAGGAGAGTACGAGGTCTTTATAACCAACTGCCTCTACTACCAGGAACTATTTTCTCTGTAGACAGACGGTGCTGAGTCAGCCTCAGCGTTGCTGGTTTTCCCCTTACCAGGGATTAAACCTATGGCTTCACGGATATGGGGCAAGCACTCTCCCACTGAGCTCTATTCCCAGCCCTCTTATTTTTTATCTTGAGAAAGGACTTTACTTAGTTGTTTGGGGTGCCCTTGACCTCACTCTGTAACTAGGTAAGCACTGAACTTGCAATTCTCCTGCCTTAGCCTCCAGTGTAGCTGAGAGTACAGGCCCAACCACAAGCCTGGGTTTTACCAAATTCTTTCATTTTCCACCCCAGTGAATGGGATAGCTTGCTAGGGAAGGAAAAACATTCATTTGGAAAAGCAGCAAACCAAGATGGTAGTAGGGAGCTACTACCCTTCAAGGTTGGTTATAGGGAGCCTCCAGGCTCCAAGACTTTTATAGGAAAGTGAAAAAGGAACAGGTAGGCAGTGGGCAGTAAGGTAATGTGCTGAGCCAGTCTTAATCATCTTCAGGCTGGATTGTCTTTTCTCTTCTGCTGAAATAACCTGGAGTTAACATTTGCTTTCGTTCTCTAGACCATCAATTATCATGCTGTCGGAGAGCCCATTATCTTCCTACAAGTTAAACATTTTAACCTTAGGGTCTGGAGAGATGGCTTCGGAGTTAAGAGCACTCCCTGATCTCCAGCAGGACCCTAGTTCAGTTCCCAGCACCCATGTTGGGCAGCTCACAGTCACCTGTAATTCCAGACCTACCAGATCCGATGCCCTCTTCTAGCTTCTGTGGGAACCTATATGTGTGTACCTGTGCATACTTACACACACACACACACACACACACACACAATAACAGCTTTTCCAAAAATTTAGTGTTGGGCGTATGTGTACATGTGAATATGTGTGCATGTGTGTAGAGGCAGGAGGACAATGTGAGTGTCATTTCTTAGGAGCCACCAACCTTGTTTTTTGTTTTTTTAAAACAAGGTCTCTCAATGGGGCTTATCAAGTAGATAAGGTTGGCTAGCCAGAATCCAAAAACTTGCTTATCTCTACCTCCCAGGGTTGGTATTATATCAGCATATGTGCCACTACCCCTGGCTTTCTGGGACTTGAACTCGGGTCCTCAAGCTTGTGTGGCAATCATTTTACCGTCTGAGCTAGTTCTCTATTCTATTGTTTAACTTTTTCTTTCTTTTTCTGGAGACAGAGTCTCACTATGTAGCTCCAGCTGTCCAAGAACTCCCTATGCAAATAAGGCTGGCCTTGAACTCAGAGAGATCCACCTGGTCCAGACAGTAATCATTTGATCACACCTAGAAGCAAAGGGATACTGGGTAATGCTATCTCTAAAAATCATTCATTACTAATATGTGTATGTCCGTGCGTCTGTGTATGGGTATATATATGTGAGTGCCAGTGCTGGGGGAGACCAGAGGCTTCAGCTCCCTGGAGCTGGAGTTTTAGGTAGTTGTGAGCTACCCAGTGTGGGTGCTGAGAACCCAACTCAAGTCCTCTGCAAAAGCAGTGTGTACTGTTAACCAGTGAGTCATCTCTCCAGCCTAGGAAGGTATTCTTTACTAGGGAGACTATGTGATCAGCTGAAACTCACATTATTAAAAGGACAAAATAATAGGACTGACTCACAATTGCCCGAAACTCCAGCTCTCTGAGGGGTCTGACCCCTCTGGCCTCTGCAGGTACCTGTACTCATGTGCGCATGACTCCTCTGTAATACACACAATTAAAAATAATGAAAGCTCATCTTTAAAAGGAAGAAGATAAATATAGGAGGAAAACCTAGCAATTGTGTAATCGCTAGCACATAAAGGAGTGATTAAATTAGAAATACCTTTCTTATATTCCTCTTTAGTCTCAGTCTTTGACAAAATTAAGCTAACAATTAACTACTGCCATTTAAAACTTTTTGTTAAACACCTACTTGTTGACCTGCTATGTGACACCACCGCACAGAGCTTATAGTCTTGCGTAGAAGATAAACAACAAACAAGGAAAAGGACAAATACCCAGTGACAAGTGTTGATAAGTTTTACATAGGAAGATGATTCGGGGGACTACCGAAGTCCAGCTTCGGCTTGAGGTCAGGGGTCCCAGGAGGAATGCGGCATCGGATGACTAATGTAATTGGGGGGTGGTGAGCGGGGAGAGGGAGAGGTCTTGGGTATTAAAAGTTCAGTCAGCTGCGTTTTTGTTGCTGTTTCTTCTCATGCTTTATTTTTTCCTCATCCCATTATATATCCACCAGGTAAAAGAACGTCTCGTGCAAGAAAAATCACCTCATGATTACAAGTCTCGTGTTCACGAGAACATTTTTCCTTAGAATTTCATAAGTGATGAGAAACATTTCTCTTTTACATCATAACCCCAAAACAATAATTCTTACGTTATAGTTAACAGGGTTTAGCAAGTCAGGTAAAATTACAGTCACATTTCTATGGCATCCCAGCAAATTGCAGTTACAGGAATAGCACGCAATGGTAACAATACATGGTTACTTGCCCGGGCCAGCTGGACAGTCAATGGGGACCACTGGACCTGTAGGAGAGAGTGAGGGACGAGAGATGCAAAGAAGGACAGCCAGATGGTATTCTGATAGGCTGACAAAACTTTATTTTTCCCAAGCCGGTTTTATAGTCGGCAGAGCAGGATATAGGGAGGGGTAAGCGGTGTAGGTGGTGGACAGAGCAGGATGTAAGGCAGGGGTAAGTGGTGTAGGTGGTGGACAGAGCAGGATGTAAGGCAGGGGTAAGTGGTGTAGGTGGTGGGCAGAGCAGGATGTAAGGCAGGGGTAAGTGGTGTAGGTGGTGGGCAGAGCAAGATGTAAGGCAGGGGTAAGTGGTGTAGGTGGTGGGCAGAGCAGGATGTAAGGCAGGATATTATGCTCTAAAGGTCACCAGGAAACAAGGAGGGTTAGGTTGTTATTTCTAAACATTAGCTTGTTCTTAGAAAAGGTCTTAACTTTGTACTAATCTAACTCTGACTTAACTATGAACTTATATAACTAAAGGCTATGTGCAGTGATGGCTGAAAGCAGGTTACTATTTCTAGCGGGCAAATATCCAAGGGTCCGATGGCTCTCGGCAGTTACTGATTAGTAAATGGTTCTATTATTTTACTCTTACATCTACATCACACAAATAGATTAAGCCAGACCCAGTTAACTGTCTTCTTTTCCCCATACACTCATATGGAGAAAACATGATTAATCAGAAAAGCCTCAAGTTCTTTCTTTCTTTTTTTTTTTTTTTTTATCTAACTTATATGGAAAAGGTGGGTTCCACAATCTACATTGGTCTGAGTTCTTGAGGTGCACTGCCAGAGTAGCCAAGAATCCTAGAAACATAGTTATTGCTTTTGATCATTGATCTGTCTTTTCCAAATATCCTTGGGCTTGAAATCCCAAATGCTTGAAAGCTATTTGGTCTCATTACCCTTCTCTAGTAAATTTTGTACCCAGGTAAAAAGAAGGCCCGTTCTTGTTCTTTTCTATTTCTTCAGTCTTATAAGAACAACTGGCAGTGCCATTTCCTTAATCCTTTTCATCAACCATCCTAACCATCCGTGTGTCTGAACTTCTTTGAGAAAATTCAGCAAGGTCATTTATCCAACTGGACAACGTTGCCCTGGACATCGCCCTAGGGAGGTCATTTCTGCTGTTGTTAGCTATAGTTATGTCGTCAAAATCATCACTGTTGTTGTAAGCTGTAGTTATATTGCTCTGCAAAGGATTAGTAATTATATGAAATTCTTACGATAGAATGTACAGGAAAGAACGACAGAGGCCACCACTATGAGACTCCACAGCAGCAAGGGATATTTGGGCAACAAATCTCTTGGGGCATTTCCTTTCTGAGATACATTCATTGGAGCTGTGCAAACCAATGAGCTATCCAGCCTCATCAACTCCACAGCAAACCATGGGTCTTCAGTTAGGATTCCTGGAAGGGGACAAAGAATTATGTAAGAGGGGGCCCTATTTTGGTGCGGTGACAAAGCCTCAGAAGAGGTGGCATTTGAACTGAGACTTAAGTGAACAAAGGAGATGATCATGTGATAGAGTAGGGTGGAATGGCATATCAGCCAAGGTAAACAACATTTAAATATGCCAAGAAAGAAAACTGTAGAGGAATAGGCCTGTGTGATAGATAGGAAGGAATCACATCCAGGGGGCTATATGAAAGGATCACATTCAGAGGCCTGCGTGGTCCAAATGGAATGTAGAAAGAATGTTAAGAATGTTGCTACACACTTTTAATCCCAGCACTTTGGAGACAGGAAACAAGAGTTCAGAAAGAGTCAGTGTCAGACAAGAAGTGACATCTGAGATGAATCAGAGTGAAGGGCAGGCAAAGTGACAAATCAGAGGAAGAGTTAGCAGAGTGAGTCAGAGTGAGGACACACCCAACTCTCATGATATAAAAGCAGGCTCTCAGCTTAGAGAGTCAGGCAGTATGACGCAGCAGTGGGACAAGATCTTTGTTTCTTTGTGAATGCAAGGTCTCACTAAATAGCCCAGGCTGATCTCAAACTTATGATTCCCCCACCTCAGCCTCCTGAACACTGGAATTATAGATGTATGCTACCATGCCTGGCTCCATCTTTTTTCTGATGAGTGAAGGATTGATTAAAGCAACAAGACTTAAAGCTAATGGTTTAAGACCAGTTTTTCTAAGCATGAGCTCTAGAGCATAAACATGTTCTTCAACATCTGTTGATGCCCTGGGTGACCAAGAGTCCATTTTGGGATTAACGTTTTGCAGTTTCATGCTGTTTAAACAGACCTTGAATTGGGAGCAGAGATGGAGGATGGGCCAAGCCTGATTTTCAGAAAGGAAGGATCTCTTGATCTTATTGATTAAAGTTTTGGGAACTTGGCAAATTTGTTTTATGTGGGGGACCAGCCTCCACAAGCAGGATTCATCCTGGAGATACCCCACAAAAAGACAATGGACCATGATGGAAAAAAACCATGCACAGACGCTTGGTTTAGGAGAGAAACTGGCACACACCGCCAAGGAGGAGAGCTCAAAGAGCCAATTTCCTTGTGGTGGTTAATATAGTCGTAGTGTCTTTTGTTTATTTAACAATTTGTAGATGTCAAGCATATTTCAAAGAACTTGCACGATTACACTGTAAGCCAGAACATCCTTCACGGTGACAGCTTAATCTTTTACTCGGAAAACTTTAACACAATGGTTCATTCACGTTTTGCTGGGTGCCATGCTAAACAAATTTGTAGTTTCAGGATAACTCAGAAGATGGGCAAAAGGGTACAGAGGCTCCAGGAAGAAGTTTATAGGTCGTAAGCTTCCTCTCTGCTTACACTTTATTTACCAAGGTTACAGCCATAAATTCTTTTGACTTACAGTGCTTGTCCTCTTATCTTTTTGACTATTACTAATTTGGGAGCCTTCCTGTATCTCCAAGTTAGTATATTGACTCAGGCAGTTTCAGTCTTAAACAGACTTTTCTTCATTCACAAAGGGCAAACATTCTCAGGGGTGATTATCTATGTGTCCTTGTCTTACTGGTGCCTTGTCTTTCTCTGGGGAATCAGCGCTTTATTGTGTCAGTACTTGAAGGTCAGTAAGATTGTTACAATTATTTTTAGTGCTGAAATCACCATGTCCCTGCCTTCCACAATGTGTCCCTTTCCCAGTCAGCAAGAGCCAGTTTAAGGATTAATTTTAGTTTAACTAATAAGCAATGTAGACACCGTTATCGATGAGACTGTCCACAGCTGTACAGTGGAAGGGAAGGGGGCAGAATAGCTGGTGGGCCACGATCTTCTGGCTTTTCAGTGGCCAGATCCTTGTCATGCAGCCAGCATTTATTGCCAAGATATTATGGTCCCCAGCAGTTTTACCCTCTCTTATAAGATCCAAAAGGCAAGAGAGAGAGAGAGAGATTCAGAGCCTTGTTTCTCACACCAATGTTACAGCACGTTATGCATACAAAAAAATAAGGAAGAGAATTAGACCTTACTTAAAAAAAACAAAAACAAAAACAATTGTTTACTTCATTCAGAATAGGCATTTCTATTCTCCTCTGTCCTAAGAGGTCAGCAGGTATATACTGACTTTCTGGTATGTGTCCAGGCCACACTAGTGGCAAAGAAGTCCACAGAAATTCTTGACCTCTACAAGTTTAGTCTGCCTGTGGGGGTGAATGAGAGCACATAATGCCACTCATAATCCACGACATAAAGAGCTGCATAGCTAAGGAATAAGAGTATAGAACAGATGGCAAATGTCACGGAACATCCCCCCCTCCCCAATACTCAACTCAATGTGGAGTTAAACTCAGACATCTGTCTGCTTTGCATCCTGGGTGTTGGTATTAAAGGCATGGGCCACCACCACCTGGCTTCAACTAGCCCCCCCCAAAAAAAAATAACAGGTTTTTATTTTATTTTAGTTTTTCTTTGCTTGTACAATACATCTGGACCCCAGCTTCCCCTCCCTCCACTCCGTCTAGTTCCCCACATCTCCCCTCTTTCCCAGACACGAGACCCCCACCCCCAGCGCTTCTCCTCAGAAAAGAGCAGTCCTCCCAGGGTTACTAATTGAACAAGGCATAACAGGATAGAACAAGGCCTGGCAGGAGCCCTTACATCAAGGCTGGCTGAAGCAGCCCAGCAAGAGAAAAAGGGTTCCAAGGGGAGGTAAAAGGGTCAGAGACACCCCTCCTCCATTCCAACTTTTAGGAGGTCCACAAGAACACCAAGCTAGACAACCTTAAGATATATGTAGGGTACCTTTCAACTAGACTTTTAAAGAATGATGGAGACAAGGCCCTGGAGCAACAGTTCTTGACCTGTGGGTCATGACCCCTTTGGGGGTTGAATGACTCTTTACAGGGATCTCCTAAGATCAGCTGCATATCATATATTTACAGTAGGATTCCTAATAGTAGCAAAATTACAGTTATGAAGTAGTAACGAAAATATTTTTATGGTTGGGGGTCACCGCAATATGAGGAACTGTATTAAAGGGTCACAGCATTAGGAAGGTTGAGAACAACTGCACTGGAGAAAGACTCCATTCACCGTCGGGGTTTCCAACCCATGGTTTCACTGTAACCCTTTCAAACTCAATAAAAGTCTTGGGCCAAGTGAAGAAGGAAATTGAAACACAGTCTCCATTTTCTTCAAGGTCGGCCTTGAATAAACGGACTAACTTCCACTAATTTCTGTCTCCCTGGGCTTTTTGGTAGCAATCAGATCTTAGACTTGGCAACACCAGGAGTCCACTTGTGGTTCAATAAACACTCCTTGTTCCTCTACAGAAGTGAAACACACACCACAAGACCAGTGAGAAGTGCCTCAGTAACAGGTTTGTCAGCATGGGCTGATGTGAATTTTTATTTTTAACCTGTCAGATATGGAAAGGCTGTCAGACAGTAGGTGTGAATCTCTGGTTTTGTGTTCCAATGTCTGTGAGAAAGCCTCCCACAGCAGGCCCGAGGCTGGAGTTTTGGAAAACACTAGGTTTCTTCTGTGAGCTAGACTGAGAATCTTGGGTCATTTCTGTGTCTTTGACATGTTCATGCTTGGTCTGTGTTACACATTATATTGCCTTGTCTGGTATCCATGTTCAGTGGAATTATTTATGTTTGATTTTTAATATAATATTTCTTACCAATTCTTTAAAAATTTCACGTATACAGTGTATTTTGATCATACTTACACCACACTCTGTTCCCTAAATCCTCCCTGATACATTCCGAGGACCCTACTCCTTGCACTTTTAACAAAATCAACTTTAAATTTTGTAGAGAAGGCAAATGGCCCTCTTGTTACACATTACTAGTAAGCATACTATGAAAAATAGCTCACGAACTACATTGACAGCTTCTATTGATATGGAAGTTTCTAAACAAAAACTTTTCATTTTCAAATGACTTATTATTGAGAACTTCAGGAGTCTATGCATAACCCTGCCTTCCTGGGGCTCCCAAAGCTGCATGCTCCCAGTAGCTGTGGGTTTCCAGATTTCTGCTATTTTGTTCCTAATTCTTCAATCCCTCATTTCCTTCTTGTTCTGAGCATTTCCTTAGTTCCTGTTCCATGTACACCCTTTATTGTCCATTTATTCTCAGTTGTTTGGTCTACCCTTTTATTTGCTCTGAATGGTCTCAGTGTCTAGTGGACTGGCCTAGTGGGCACAGCTCAGGTGGAGTGTGGATTTGGATGAGCAAAAGAAACAAAGCTTAGAATGCCATTTAGTCTGAAGCAAAGCCCACGTCTAAAAATTATGCATCTTTGATAGTACCATGTGACAGGAAGGATTCTGTATCATATTTCTTCAAATACTGAAACACACAGCTTTTTTTTTTTTTTTCATTTCTGTATTTCCAAATTTTGGGTGCATTTATTTTTCCATGGAATGACAATTTTGACCTACCAAGCATTAGATAATTGCCCTTTGCCCTTTTTCTTTTGCCCTTTCACTTTATCCTCTAGTTGATTTTCCCTAGTGACCTCCTAATGGATATACAGATTGTTGAGTCTTGCCTTTGTATCATAAACCTTTAATCATCTACCTGGGATAAATCAGGTGCATATGGATTGCATTCTTAAAGGTAAAACCTAGAGGCTGGGCAGTGGTGGTGCACATCTTTAGTCCCAGTACTGGGGCAGCAGAGGTAGGTGAATCTTTGAGTTCAAGGCCAGCTTGGTCTACAGAGAGAGTTCCAGGACAGCCAGGACTACACGGAGAAACCCTATCTCAAAACAAAAACAAAACAAAAATCCAACAACAAAAACCAAAATAAATAAATAAAAAATTAAAAAGTAACAAAACAAAGCAACAGAAAAGAATATGTCAAAATATATGGTATGAAAATTATTTTAAATAAAAAAACTTAGATTAATAATGCTCTTTTTCTTAGTCAGTGTTCTATTGCTGTGAAGAGACACCATGATCATGGCAACTCTTATAAAAGAAATCATTTAATTGGGGCTGCCTTACAGTTTCAGTGGTTTAGTCCAATGTCATCATGGTAGAAAGCACAGTGGTGGTCAGGCAGACATGGTGCTAGAGAGGTAGCTGAGAATTCTACATCTGGATTGGCAGGCAGCAGGAACAGAGAGTGCACTGGGCCTGGCATGGGCTTTTGAAACCTCAAAACCCTCCCCTAGTGACACACTCCTCCATCCAGGCCACATCTCCTAATTCTGGTCAAGTAGCATCACTCCCTCATGGCTAAGCATAAAAATATATGAGCCTATGGGGGTCATTTTTATTCAAATCATCACACTCTTGCAAAAAAGTCAAGGAATCTTGATGGAGTTTTCAATTTTGAATGAAGATACGTAAAGATATACAAGGAAAGTTAAGTATATACAAGGAAAGTTAAGAAACTCTTATGCTTAAATCTAGCTAATCTCCAAGGTTTGTTGGGCTGTGAATTCACTGGGCCAAGGCATTTAGGAGCCCACCATTTATCTCCAGAAAGAGTCAGAGCAGAGGAACTTCCCAAAGCAAACAGCAAGAAACCCAACTTGACAATGCTGAAGGGCTCTCAAGAATCAATGAGCTCAGTCAGGGCTCCTCACAAAAACAGCCCAACGCTGAGGGAACTACATAAAGAGGCTAGGAAGACGTGGTCCTCCTTAAGGTTAAGGATTTCAGGTTTCCTTGTTAGAAATGTATATGTGTATAAGATCCTACTCCCGTAAGTGTCAATACAAAAATGTTTCCACGATCTAAGTCCTTTAGTAAAGCTGACACTCAAGAACTCATGTCATGGTATGACTGTGATACGGGTAACCACTTTATACCCACCTAAAGGGCACACATAGCGTGGCAGACTATGTTTTGACTCTGGGTTTTCCTAAATGGAGCTTCTGTTCTTTGCACTTCGCTTGCCTGTCTTCTGTGCATTATGAGTTTTCAAGCTAAGGTAGTGAATGAGACTTCAAGTAGATTAAATGCCCAGAGCTGCAGAGCTGAAATGGAGTCCCTTCTGCATCCCAAGATGTTCTGAGGGAGACAGGAATGCCCAATACAGTAAGAAGGCAAGTTACAAACCTCCTATTTCTTGCTGTCTCTCTAGGGAGATATAGCAGGGCAGAGTAGACACATGTGAGGAGGTTATGAGCACTGTTTGTGGACTCGCTTACGTGAAAATGTGTGGTGGTCTGATGCTCCTGACTCCCACAGTGGGAGAAACCAACCAGATGAGAAAGAGCTTCATGAGTTCAAGGACAGAAGAAAAAAGAAACAGGGCCTAAGAGAAGCTTTGCATGTACACACACACACACACACACCATTATGCATGTGAGCATGCATGCACACAAACACATACACACACAAATAAATAAAATAAAATAAAATAAAAATAAGAAGATTCTACTTTTCCATCCTATCCCTCTTCCCTTTCTCAACATAATAGCAATACTGTTCTAACCACTTTGTATTGATCAAAATCTACCTTTAAAACAAATCTAGGTACAGGAGGAAGAAGCTCAATCATGGGTGAACTATGAATTGATGCACATACAATGTTGCAAATGTTAACGAATAAAACACAAATACAGTGTGATTTTCTTCATCTATGGTTAGAAGAATTTACTTGCATGGGAATCTATGAGAACTACAGAAGGGATCATGGGAGGAGCAATACAGTTCACAAGGTCAATGGCTTCTTAAGCTAGTGGCCAGCAGTATGTTAGTGTGGCTATTTGTTTATTTATTTATGTCTTGCAAATATTTTTGGCAGCACTCCGTGCTGTCTGGGTTAGCTGAGGAATAATGACTTTCTGGATTCTATGCAAGTTCTAATAAGCCTAGAAACAAAGCTAGAGAGTGGGGAGGAGAAGGGAGAAGAGGCAAGAGAGGGAGGGAGAGAAGGGAGGAAAAGAGGGATGGGGAGGGAAGACAGAGAGAGAGGGAGAGAAAGAGATCCTTGTGTCTCTTCCTGAAGCTAAGGTAGTGATAGTCACCTCTCAGAAAGGCAGCTATGTTTGAACTTCCATGTTAGTGAAACATCTTTATCAGTCATCCTAAGAAAACCTAGAGATTCTATGGCCAGCTGTGGACCTGGACATGGATGCTGATGGCATAGCCTTTGTTGGAAAATGTCTGCTCTGAGCTCAGAGGAGTTAAATGTCTGCACATAGTGTACTGGGTGATTGGTACCAGGAAGACACATTAAAGTACTTTTTCTATGTAAGTTTGCCATCTTCTATAATAAAAAGTTCCCTGCTTATAAGCGTTCAAAACTTACCATAGTAAGTTTGTTTTGTTTTTTTCTCTTTGGAAGCCAATGAGCAGCTGGTTACCTAAATGTGACCGGCTGGATGTTGCTAATGTTCATTCTTTAACAGCAGCAGTCACAGGGGCCCTGGAATGGCTCAAGCTCAGAGATAGATTGCAGGTCCTCTGAGTTTGAAAGTATGAGCTCCTCTATCTGGATTTTCTTGGCGTGCCTTGACTTAAAATCTCAAGTTCCAGATAAAGTCTCTTAGTTTTCTGCTAGAAAAATCAATATTAGACCTAGGGTCATTTGCAAACACTAGTAGTAGTGTGCCTGCATTTTCTCTAAAAGATTCTATATTTTCTCTTTTCTTTCTGGTTTACCTCAGAAAAAGAGAAGATGGAATGTTGAAAGTGAAAGCAGCTCTCAAAGATTCCCTGAGCTCTCTGAGGCTGTGTTGTACCAGTGGGCAGGATTCCTCCACAGCCAGGTAGACGTGGTTGGTGAGGTTTCACTACTCTTTATCCATCTGGGTATTGTTGGAATGTATACTTGGTAGTCAGAACTTCAAAATACTGGTCCCACACATGTCAATCTCCATCTAAGATGAGAATAAGATTGGTTTTATTTATTTATTTGTTTTTGGAGATAGGGTTTCTCTGTTGTGACTTTAGCTGTCTTGGAACTCACAGAGATCCACCTGCCTCTCCCTCCCAAGTGCTGGGATTAAAGGTCTGTGCCACCATCTTCCGGCATAAGATTGGTTTTAACTCCTATCTGCCTGTAGACTTCCTCACTAACTTTCTTATATTCTGTACCCTTTAACGGGACTGATGAGTTTTCATAATACCGTGCATTTACATGAATGACAAAGGCAGTAATTAAAATTTTATTCATTTGTTGCTGAAAGAGGATTTCCACAGACCTCTCCCTCCTCTGCTTATTTCCCAATTTCTCTTCAGCCTGCCGTCTTTCATTCCAGCTGATGATTTCCCTTCCTGTCTTCCAGGTCGCATGCATCGTTGGGGGCATCTGTGCAGAGTCCTTTCCAGGTAGAAGCTGTGTGATACGTGGAGCTTGATTTTCCTCAAGCACATCAATCTCTCTGTAAGCTCAGCTAGTTATCAGGACTGGGATGGAAGAGTCTGCACCAGTGGAAAGCCAGGGTCAGCTCCCAAGCCCCCACCACGGCTCACTGAGGAGGGCAGTGGCTGCCGCCCTGGCCCTGGATGGGGAATCCACAATGGGTCGAAGGAAGAAGAGGAGAAAAGAGTCTCGCCCAGAATCTATCATTGTCTATCGGTCAGATAATGAGAAGATGGATGAGGAACCTGAAGAATCAGAAGGTGGAGATCGGCCTAAAGAGGAGGAGGGGGAGGATTTCCTAGACTATCCTATAGATGACGGTGAGTCTTTCTGTAGCACCTTATTCAAAGTCATAGGAAGAACACCAAAGCAGGATCTGCCCTCTACAGGCACCTGCTCACTGCCCTTTCTTCTCCTGGTGGTATATTTCTTGAGATGTTGCAGTCTTCACTCATTAAATTGATAATAGTGACTTAGAGCCTGCTATGCTTTATTCCAGGTGAGAGGGGGATCTCTACCCTTTCACAACTGCTAGTGTAAGAGAAGCAGCTGATTTATAGGCTATTTACTTAACATATATGAGATGAAGAGCAACTGTTGTTACCTTTCATAATAATTATGAAATGCAGCCAGGTGTAGTGGCTTACACCTATAATCCCGGCCCTTGGGAGGCTGAGAAGGAATATCATGAGTTGGAGCCCATCCTGGACTATACGGTGAGAACATGTCTCAAAAAACAAGCAAAACAAAAAAAAGTAATCCACCACCACCACCACCACCAAAAAACATTATTTAAGATTGTCAAAATTTGTGTGAAACATGGTAGCATTATTGTGTGGAAACAGATATACTCTCATACTCCTCAAGTGAAAGTTAAAGTCACCTCAACCACACTGTGGGAGCTGGTCAATATTTATTAAGATTCAAAGCATGCATACTGTATGTTGCAGAAATTCTTAGTATATCCACTATGAAATGTATGTCTGTGCTCTGCGTGTTTAAGTATATATATATAACCTGGTTGCGACCCCTTTGGGAGGTCAAAAGATCCTTTCACGGGGTCATCTAAGACCATCCGCTTATCAGATATTTACATTATGATTCATAACTAGCAAAATTACAGTTATGAAGTAGCTATAAAAATAACTTTATGGCCGGAGGTCACAATATGAGGAACTGTATTAAAGGGCTGCAGCATTAGGAAGGCTGAGAACCACTGGTGTAGAAGGATAGAAGTTAAGTCTCATGCCCAGAGTGAAGAACTCAAGCAGTCTTCTCATGGAGCTGACCTTCTATCCTGGGAAGATGTCAGTAAACAAGATCACTTCAGGTGGTAATATTAGTTTCAAAGACAACAGAACCACAACGGTGGGAGACGACCAGGTGCAGGGCGGTGGGGAGGGATTGTGTGCCACAGATGACCTCTTTAAAGAAGTGACGTTTGACCGTATCCAAGTTATGTGAAGAAGCCAGGTGAGAAAGGCGTGGAGCAGAGTCTTTTCTCTTTGAGGAAAACAGCAAGGGCAAAGGCCTTGATGTGAGAGCAATGTCAGAGCATTGTGCCTGTTGATGGGAAGGGGTGTTTCTGAGGATCCTGAAAAATCAGCAAGGGAGGCCAGACTAGATCCTGGTGTGTCTTGCAAGGGCACAGTGCGGGGCTGGGAGTTGTAGGAGTCAGTGGAAGTCAAGGTGGATTTTAAGTAAGACAGACACATTGTCTTACTTACATGTTTTTAAAAAATTCTTTTGATTAAATATGTTTAATGTGTGTGTGTGTGTGTGTGTGTGTTTAGCGTGTGGGTATTTAGAGCTTAGATATAAGTGCTGGGGTGTCTATAGCTGGGGTGCCTTACCTCAGGGAAAGACACAGCTAGGCATGGGAAGGGAGGGGTGGACTACACCCTCTGTGTTACCATGCATAACATTTTATGCACAGGCAAATGCTCATAAATAACCTTCATAGGCACCTGTTCACTAGAAACAGGATCACAAGAAAGTAGTGACTGGCGAGGCTCCTCACCAAGCTCCATGTCACAGAGAGCCTGTGTCAAGGCTGGGGTCCTGAAAAATGGAGAGACAACGGGAAGAACAAGCTAATTTTGCTCACAGTTTGGTCAGGGCCCACACTTAGGGAGCCAGCAGTCTCTGTGGGAGCAATAATAGCAGAGATTGCCCCCAGGGGAGATGGGCAGCTGACTCATTGGCTTCACTCCTCCTGCAGAGAGGGAACGCAGACTCCTCAGTTCTTGATTCTCATCTGCTTTGTGCACTGCAGGTGCGTGGAACATGCCTGTGGACAGCCGCTACGTCACACTAACTGGGACCATCACACGAGGGAAGAAAAAGGGTCAGATGGTGGATATCCATGTCACCTTGACAGAGAAGGAGCTGCAGGAACTGACCAAACCCAAGGAGCTGTCGAGGGAAGCGGCACCTGAGGGAAGAAGGGCCTGCCAGGTGGGGGCAGACCAGGGGCCACATGTGGTCCTCTGGACGCTGGTCTGCCTACCCGTGGTCTTTGTTCTTTTCTTTTGTTGTGTCTTTCTACTATGGCACCATTACCTGGTACAACATCTTCCTCGTGTATAACGAGGAGAGGACTTTCTGGCATAAGATCTCCTACTGCCCCTGTCTCATTCTCTTCTATCCAGTGCTCATTATGGCCATGGCCTCTTCCCTGGGGCTCTATGCTGCCGTGGTCCAGCTTTCATGGTCCTGGGGGGCTTGGTGGCGAGCTGCCTGTGACATGGAGAAGGGATTCTGTGGCTGGCTCTGCAGCAAGCTGGGTCTGGAGGACTGTTCTCCCTACAGCATTGTGGAGCTACTTGAGTCTGACAACATCTCAGGCAATCTCTCCAACAAGGACCCCATCCAGGGAGTAGAAACCTCTACCGTCTAAACCACCAGTGACTTCCTTCCCAGGCCCCAGTAGTCGATAGTCATTCTACAGTTTTACAGGTTCTTTCCTTAAACTATCCAATACCCTATACAGTTCTGGAAAACCCTAGCTCACACTGGTGTGTCGCACAATCTTCGTTATCCTATGAGGACGGGAAACAGAAAAGCGACTTGTATCAGTTCGTCTGATTTACACATGCTTCTTGACTCTTTGCCCTAACATGACTGTTTGTCTGGACGATCTATTGTAAATTCCTTCAGGGGCCTGAGAGTGTTATTGGTGCCTGTAACCCAGGGGAGTATGTGCCTAAATGTGACAGAAAGAATACAGAGGATCAGGGGTGACCAAATCCATCAAGGAAATAGATGGAGGAGTGGCAGGCTACTATATAAAGATTGTGTGTATCACTTATATTTAGACAGAACTGCATATAATTAAAGCCCCAATCATCAGTGAGCTAAACAAGAGAGAATCCTATTTCCTTCATATGTAGATGTCTGGAGGCAGACCATCCCAAGACCCTGTGAAGTCCGGGCTCACTGGATGGTGGAATGTGGCCCTTGGTGCTGTTATCTTCAGTTTCCAAATGCTGACTACATCTCTAGCTGTCATAGCAGTGTTTCTGGGGAAAAAAACAGAAGAAGCAAGGGAGAATGCACTCAACTTGTTTAAGGAGACTTCCTAGAAGTACCTCATCAATGTTGATTATATCTCATTGACCACAGTATAGTCACATTACAGCACAATCAAACGATGCTGGGGAATGTAATCTTTTATCTGGGTAACTATATTCCTAGATGAATATTTGGATTATGTGAATTTGAGAAAAGAGGGAGAGTGGCCATTGAGTAGGCAAGTAAAAATCAACATCTTTTGTTTTGTTTTGTTTTTGTTTTTTCAAGATAGGTTTCCTTGTGTAGCTCTGGCTGTCCTGGAACTCACTCTGTAGACCAGGGCAGCTTTGAATCCACAGAGATCCACCTGCCTCTACCTCCTGAGTGCTGGGATTAAAGTTGTGTGCCACCACAGACTGGCAAGATCAACATCTTATGGTAGGTATTTAGATACATTTAGAATTCTGAACTACTAATGCAGCTTTATTTACTTATTTGTTTGTTCATTTAATTGTTTTGGCCCTAGGCTTACATGGAGAATTCATATGTAGATATGAACTATGCATATGCCTTATATAGCATCTCCTGTACTTGGCAACTTTGTTTTTGTCATGTGGCTTCAGGTTTCTTTGGACAGAACCAATAGATAGGAGCATACAATCACATAATAATTGCAAAATTCTTCCTGGAAAGGAAGGGGGAACAGGGGTTGACAATATTTAATCTATAAAGATAGAGAACATCTGCCAAAAACTCACCCAGCAGGGATCAGTAGCTCAAAACACAAACCAGATTTAACTGGTGGTTTGGCCAAACCCAGGAGCCTTATTTACTCAGACCTTTCTATCAGGGAGCTTCTCTGACAGGACCAGGAGTAACATTACAGATTGATCCAGAGGAAAAGATTCTGGATTCAAGAAATAACAACTTCATTTTCAAGAGCGTCCTGATTTCAAAATGTCAAGTCCTAAGAGGTCAGTGAGTTTTGAAGTTTGGTTCTTACGAGAAGAGATGATGATCAGTTTTGCTTGTGTCTCAGAAAGAAGCCGTTTGAAGAACTGCTGTGAACTGAATCAGAGGAGTTGATAAAGCTTCCCCACAGCCAGCCAGGGACACTTATGTAATGTATGGTGCTGAACTCCACTTTCAGAGAATAAAAAAAAAAAAATCCTGTTATTAGTTTGATCAGAAGAAAAAAATGTGTCCAGTATTTTTGAGGATAGCTGTGGTGCTATCTGTTGCATTTCCAGAGATAGGAATAATTTAAATGAAAATAAAGATAATAAAATTTGATTAACCTTTACTTATTTTATTTTCGAGGTTCTCCAAATAGCTCTGAATGCTACGGTTTTCAGAAAAAAGGCGAGCCTGTTGGTGGTCCTGTTGATGTGAGATGATCCCAGTAAGGGATCCTTATGTTCTGGCTTTCTGTGTACCACAGATTTATGGGAATTCTATTTAGACAAACTGTTTCCAAGTCACTTTTAAAAAAATGCAACTGCATTATTTTTATCCATCAGTCACATTGGTGAGGCAAACGGATGATTAAGGACATGGGTAGTCATAATTAAGACAAGGGTAGGGGTACGTGGCGGCATCAGAATTAGGGTGAGCATCCACCTACAGGATACCAAGATGAAGTTGGCATGGTGGTCAACCTTGACTTATAGATGGAAATAGTTTTAAAAGAGCTCCAGGGCCAGGTGTGGCGATACACACCTCAAACTCCCATGCTTGTAGGGACAGCTGGGAAGATTATTAGTCGGGGTCAACCTGTCTCTTTTCAGAGAGCTCTTTTTTTTTAAGTTTTAAAATTTTATTTATGTATTTTATGTTGTGAGTGCTCTATCTTTGTGTACACCTACATGCCAGAAGAGGGCATCAGACCCCATTATAGATGGTTGTGAGCCACCATGTGGTTTCTGGGAATTGACCTCAGGGACCTCTGAAAGAGCAGCCAGTGCTCTTAGTTACTGAGCCGTCTCTCCAGCCCCTCAGAGGTTTTGTTTTTGTTTTTTTTTTTTAAGACTTACTTTTTATATTATGTATGTGAGTGATACCTGTATGTCTGATTCCTAGGAGGTCAGAGGGAGTCAGAGCCCCTGAACTGGAGTTGTGGGTGGTTGTGAGCTGCTGTGTGGGTGCTGGGAACCAAACCCAGGCTCTCTTGGACGTGCCCTTAATTGCTGAACCATCTTTCCAGCTCCTACTCTGAGAGCTTTGTTCTCTCACCTTGGAATGGTCCCACAGGATCTTAAGTTTATAGTATTGAAAAGATTAATGGGCAACAAAGTTTCTTCTCCTCACCTCAGTTTACTTACTTACATGAGGCTTTATAAAACATGGACTTTAAAAAAAATAGTATTTGGTGAAAATAAGTGGCATCATTGCTATACAATTGTTGTTATTATTATTATTTTTTTTTCTGTTTCTTCAAGACAGGGTTTCTCTGTTGTAACTCTGTCTGTCCTGGAACTCACTCTGCAGACCAGGCTGGCCTCGAACTCACAGAGATCTGCCTGCCTCTGCCTCCCAAGTGCTGGGATTCAAGGTGTGCGCCACCCCTGCCCAGCCACTGTTAGGATTTTATTGACATTTCCAAATTGTTCATATAATGTCACAGCTGTCTGGTCAGAACAGAAAGGCTGAACATCTTTGTTTTAATGCTCATGCAGTCAACACTCAGATGGTCCACACCATTGTGTGACCAGACCTTTCCTGGGGAGTCACAACACACACGGATAGGCAGCCTACGACAGATCAAAGTACAGATACCACCAAGTCCAACTCGATAAACCGACTGAGTTTTCTTGGGGTTTCTTACAAGAATATGGGTGAGGGTTACACAGGGGCAGAAATGACTCAAAGACATCACCAAAGCCCACCCCAGCATGGGTGACAGCTCACAAAACTGGGAAACCAGGAGCTCACTGCACAGCCTGCAGGCAGTTCGACAGGTTGGAGAATGTCCTTTCCGGGTGGTTCAGGTGGTCTACATCTCTTCCAGGAATGGTTTTTGCTTCTTCCAGGCAGTCTGTCTTCTCTGAGCATGATACTCAGCAGTCTTTAGTGTTTACTCTTGGGAGAAGCGCATAGTTAATCCTGCCAATTTCAGGAATTTTCTGATGCTGTTTTGAATGGCTTACTTCCTGTCTTACTGAGCTTCACTGCAGAGTGGAATATTTCAGTTTCAGACGGAACTACCGTACAACACAAACTCAAGAGTGACGCTAACTTTAAATATTCTAGCAATTTAACAGGGGTTTCAAAGTAAATACTTGTTTTTGGTTTTGTTTACTTTACTAACCACCTGAGGGAACCACATAGTCCACAATACAGTGTGATAGATCTTACTTTTAAAAACACTTGTCATTTCAGTTATCTCTTGCTTTTGTTAACACCTAAAATATAGTGTCTTAGCCCTAAGGAGATGTATTTGCTCTGGAGGGATAGAGGGCAGGGAACAGGGGCAGAGATAAGGGAGAGGAGATGGAAGGGGCATGGGAGAGAGGTAAGAGATATTTGTCCCTTTAGGGCGAAGGACTACCTCTGGAGAAGGCAGAGGCAGACAAAGGTTCTCAGGCCAAGATAGTGGGTTACACAGGATCCTAGGTGGGAAGGGAAAAAGGGGAGGTACAGTCGGAGAAGGGTTGGGGTGGCTGACTTTAATTGGCTAGGCAGAGAACAAAGTCAAGGAAATGTGGACATTTTGGAGTGAGGCAGGGGTGCTATGAAGGGGTTTCTGGGAGATGGCCCTGTATGCGTGAGGCTACGACTTAACTTAGGTCTGACTGTCTTTTTCGTGAGCACTGCTATCTTGGGGCTATGTGGGAGATGTACTAACAGGTTTCATTGCTCATAATTCTATAATTTGGGTGCAGCTTAGTGAGTAGTGATCACTGGGCTGGATCTCTAAAGGCCACAGTGTCCAAAGGCTTCTTTGGGCTCCCAGCTGGGTGATGAGTGTCATCTATGTACATCCCTGGGACTGATGCCATTGTCCCAACATGGATCATTTATGCTGAGAGTTTTCCTCCTGGTTTATCGTTAGCTGCCCTTTTGCTTTGTGCTTGTATAAAAACACACACACACACACACACACACACACACACACACGGGTAGGGTGTGGGGAGAATAAGGGATAAGAATGATCTATAGTGATTCTTAAAAAAAATCACTGATAATGTGAGTCCCCTGCTCTTGTGACTTCATCTAAATCTAAGCATCTCTCAAAGGCCTCAACTCCAAATACCATCGAATTGGGGGCTAGGGTGTCAACAACAGTCAGTTCAGAACAATCATCATGTGGCTCTGTTGGCCTTTTCCTGTGCTACGTGAAGTATCCTAACAACCAGGCTTCACACATGAGGTCTGGGTTCATCAGACTGCAAAAACCAAACCTGCCAGGCATTCAGAAGGCTGTGGCCCAGAATTCACCCTAGTGTTGCTTCTCCCACAATTTACTGGTGAAAAGAGGCCACAAGGACAGATTCAAGAAAGGGGCGACAGAAGGGTTAGAATGCTGGGCTGTATGGCTTATCAGGGCTCCCCAAATCCCTCCTTCCTCTCCTACCCATTTCCTTCATGTGACAACGACATCTCTAATACTTACATGACCTCCATCACATCAACTTTTTGTTCACCCCTTTATCCACTTCTGTATCCTACACATTCAAGAGGACCTCACGCTGGCAGATAGAAATGGAACCAACAAAGCCAGATCCTGTTTGTCCTGGAGGTTGAAAGAAAGTATCCACGTACTGTGTTACAGTAATAATGTTTTCTCCTTTGCCCTTGATTAATGGAGGAGGCTTTTTGTTAGAGCGAGCAATGCTTAAACTCCATGCATTTTCAGGACCACGGCCTTCTAACTGCCTGGAAGCAGATCGTTCTTGGGACTTCTGTAAAGACAGTGTAGATGAAAACAAGGACAGCTACTGGAACCTCCTTTTATTTCTCCTAGAGAACAGACTTGTATGAGATGGAAAGGTATGTGTGCATGGAAAGAGAGAGAGAAAAAGAGAGAGAGAGAAAGCAGGAGGAAGGGAAGTCAGGCATTCTGAAGGAGGAAAGAGAAGGAGGAGGAGGGGAGAGAAGAGGAAAGTGAGAGAGAGGAAGAGAAAAGAGACTCTGTATAAGACAGAACCACAACATAGCTTGTGAATGTCCTTCCCTATTGTAAGGCTCCAGTAATTCTACATACCAGCCATAGTAAAACTATAATTAAAAATAACATTTCAGTTTAAAAAGAACTCCCAAGTTTAAATAAAAGCATGAAAGAACATCCTGGGCACTGAAAGTGTCTTTCTAGGATTCAATGTTTATTTTTAAGTTTTTATCTATGTGTTTATTTTATAAATATGAGTGTTTTGCCTGTTATGTATGTAGGTAAGTGTTTTCCTCGTGCCCACAGAACCCAGAAGTAGGATCCTCAGAAACTGGAGTTACAGATGATTGTGAGCCATCACCTGGGTGCTGGGAACTGAACCCCAGTCCTCGCAGGGACAGCAAATGCACTTAACTGCTAAGCCATCTCTCAAGCCCTATCAGCTTCAATTTTAACTTTCATTCCCTTAAGACCTTCAAAAATTCTCCAAATCAGTTCACTTTCAGTTTCTGTTTTCTCCAGCCCAGTCTTCAACAAAAGAGGATATGATTGAACTTTTCCCAGACTGAGCAGAGGTTTGTGGACATTTTCCAGGTCTCTGGACCTTTTGTCCAACTACCTATTGCCTGTGAGTCATTTGTATAGAAGACAGGTGATTTCTGTGCAAGGGTCCTGGGAAGGGAGGACTGCTGGGCAATCTCCTTGAAAATGAGTAATGAACATTCACTGTAATTGACAGTCACCATTTCTAGAAAAAGGAGGCTTCTTAGACTTCCTAAACTTTTCCAGCCACAGAGAGGAAGGAATCTCTTACAAGAGGCTACCTTTAGGTGTTTATACTTCCTTTTTTTTTTTTTTTTTTTTCCCAGTACAGGGTTTCTCTGTTGTAACTCTAACCTGGAACTCACTCTGTAGACCAGGCTGGCCTTGAACTCACAGAGATCTGCCTGCCTCTGCCTCTTGAGTGCTGGGATTAAAGACGTGTACCACCACCAGCACCCGGCTATACTTCCTTTTGTCTGCAAAGCTGAACATCTTTCCTAAGTCTTTCTTTAGTATCATGTTTAGAACGCCTTTGGAGATTTTAGATGCCTCTCTAGATTCATCTTATGCAGGGGGACTCTACTCCAGAGCGCTAATACAAAATGCTAGCAGAAGAGTGATTACTATTAGTTCAGTACTAGCGACTATTTATTCATTTTTTATTTTTAAAAATCATGTGTATGCATGCGTCTGTATGTGGGTATGTGCATTTGAACGCAGGTGCCTGTGGAGGACAGAAGAGAGCATCGGATCCCCTGGGACTGGAGTTTTGAGCTACCTGACATGGGTGACGGGAGCTGAACTCACATTTGCCAAGAGCAGTACATGCTCTTAACCTGTGGCCCATTTCCTCCAGCTCCTTATTTATTTTTTACTATTAAACTTATCTATTTGAAATCTATCTATCTACTGTGATGTGTGGGACATGTGGAGGTCAGAGGACAACTTGCCTGCCGGAGTTGGTTCTTTCTTTCCACCATGCGGGTCCCTTGATGACTAGTGCCTCAACTGACTGGGCACCTCAAAGAAAACAAAGCCTTTTCTAAGGAGGCCAGGGTGAGGATTCTGCGCATGCTCAGAGCCAGGCGCAGGGTTTCCCCGCCCCTTGCACGCCGAGACGGAAGCGGCTCTTCTCGCGGTCAAGGCCTGTGGGTCACCCGGAAATGAGTTGCTACGCTGCAGGTTTCCGCTCGGAAGAAGTAATTAAAACCCCTGTGGACCAGCAACATGGCGTGGTCTGGTAATAAGGTACAGAGAGCTGGGCTTTGTGCCTTACTCAAGCCGGGGATCTGCAGAGGGTGGTTCGGTAGCAGGAGCTGTGGGATCACAGCTGCGCCGGCAATGAAGGATGGATGCCCAAAGCGAAAGCTTGGCGTTTGGAGCTCTGCGATTGAACCTTGTCCGCGACCCCCCTTCCCCTCCCTCTTGGCCTCACCCGCTCCTCATCCCTCCGGCTCCCTAGCTGCCTCCCTTCCACTTTCTATCCATACTCCACCTGCTAACGCAGGCGTCCCTTTTCGCTTCTGAACCAGGGTTCTTAAAGCCAATATAAGAACGGAAGGTACCCAAGATCACCCTCTACGTGACAGGCTTGTAAAAACTTCAGGAAGGGATTCTGTGAATAAAATAACTCAAAATGTAAAGTGTCATATTATTACCTTCATCATAATTTTGTATCTCGAATTTATTGAAAATGTACTGTGTGAGGTACAGAACTAAGCCTTTTTATTCCTATTTTATTGAATCTTCACACCAACCCCTGAGAAGACCAAGGCATGAAGAATGTAAGTGATTAGAACCCTTTCCATAGGTGGTAAAATACAAATGTGAGCCCAAGCCATTTTCAGAGCCCTGGGGAAAAAAAAAAGCTGTATTGCTAAGAATCCATGACTCCTGGTTTCCTAGAATACTAAAGAAAATTACAGTAAACTTTAAAGTGAACTTTTTTTTCCCCTCTCACCAGAGAGAGAGATATGTAATTGCAAGGATTCATTCATCTACCCATGCACTTAATACAGGCAAACAAAATAGGGATTCGAATAACTGATCTGTATTTTACTCCACCCCGTTTTGGAAAATTTTTATTAAACTATTATGAACTCATTAATGTTGCTCACCTCCTTTGCTCCTCCTTTTTCAGCTGCTGAAAACTTTGTAGCTCCGGTGAAGGACTTATCTGTGGCAGATGTACTTGAAATAAAATCCTAACACACTGTTTTTCTTCAGTGTAGAAATGAGGAGTTGCTGTATATTCCCAGTTTCTCGTCCTGCTTTTCTTACTGCTTCCAGAAGAGAATTTAAAGTAGCATAGACAATTCTTCCAGACCGGAATTTTCATACTACGAAATTCTTTGATGCAATTTTCTGAATCTTTAATTCTTGACAAAACACTCCCAGTCCTTTAGTGTTTGCTAGTTTAAAAGGTGCTTTTGTGAATATATTAAATAAATACAGCCAGCATATTTTGTGATTCCTTAAAAAAAAAAAAAAACTACTTATGCTGAGGGAATCACTGTGGGGTGTAAATTGAATTCCTCTATACTCTGTAGTTTAGTACTGTTCATTTCCAAATAAGTTGTCATTACCTTTGAAATCTATTAATATCAGTGCGTCATGTGGTTTTATTCTTAGGCAAACTAAGGGAAAATAGTCTTTCCCTTGTATGTTGCAAAACAATCAACTTTAGGAATCATCCCCTCGTATAGAAGCTCTTCCAGGTTTTTCAAACATCTCTAGAGTCAGATGATCACTGAAAATAGTGCCTTCTGCACTGATCACATTTAAATCTTTCTCTCAAAAGACACGATGCCCAGAATTGTTCACAGTTGTCTGGTCGGCACAAAGCACCGGTGAGACCGGTAGCATGGAGACTGTTGATTCTGGAGACAGCCTCTGATCTCATCGAGTCACAAGCGTTTTATGTTTGACCGAATTAACAGTGAAGTTAAATGGCATTCTCCAGGGGTCAGAGGTACTTGGTGGAGATGAGACTAGAACCCAGGTCTCTGGATAGCTAATCTAGTAATTTTTTTTTTTTTTCACCAAAAGACCTAGAACTATGAACTAAAATAAAGGCTTTATCCCTTAAGTTACTTTTGTCAGGGTATTTTATCACAGCAATAGGAAAAGAAACTCAGAGAGTTCCCGTCCCAGTATATGATTGCTATTTAATGACCTGGTGCTATTGCTTGTGACTGTAACTTCATTATTCATATGACTGACTCCGTGTGTCTGGGTTTTAGGGTATTAGGACCGTTCACTGGTTCTTCAGAGTGGAACTTTGTATGTCTTACATGCATGCTATCTGTAGCACATGTCCCATTTCTCATCCCCATACCAGTACAGGGACTTATTTCAGAATCTTTGCTAATATTGGCTTTTTCTTGTGTACTTTTTGGGACTTTGTTTTTAGGCGGCTGTTGTGCTGTGCATGGATGTGGGGGCTGCCATGGGTAACTTCTTTCCTGGTGAAGAATCCCCGTTTGAACAAGCAAAGAAAGTGATGACTATGTTTGTCCAACGACAGGTAAGTTTCAGGTTAATGTTAAGCAGCATTCTCAGTATTTGTAGCCTTGTTTTGCAGACTCTGGAGGTTTTTTTTTTTTAATTTGTTTTTTTTTTTAATTCATTTTTTTAATGTACACAAACTGCCTACCACTAGAGCCTGATAGTGTCTGTTTTTCCTGATCTGACCCATTCTCTAGATACAACAGTTGTAAGCAGAAACAAAAGGCAACATAAAATGTTTAAAAGTACAGAAATAGATGCCTTCCCTCTGAACCGTACTTTAATCTGTCATTTGCTAACCCCATAATCTTGAGGAGCATCCAATTTTTTGTGCCTAGTCCAGTTTATTTTTCAGTGCATAACAAAATATCCCAAAACTTAATATCTTAAGTGACTTTAAAAAGAAGCCGTTGTTCACGGTTGATGGTATGACGGGATGATGAGGTAGGCTCAGGTAGGGCGCCTTCCCGGCTCCCTTTCGATTAGCTACTTGTTGCTGCAACAAAAATACTTGACAAAAGCAACTTAAATATAGAAGGGTTTATTTTGGGTCACAGTCCCAGGGTCCTGTCTTCCCTGTTGGGAAGTCATGACTGTCGGAGCTGGGAACAGCTGTTTACCTTGCATTTGCAGTCAGGAAGAGAGAGAGGTGAAGGCTAGTGTTCAGCTCACCTTCTCCTTCTTCAGCCCAGGGCCCCATGGTGTACTGTCACCCACATTTAGGGTGGGTCTTCCCCCCTCAGGTGATCTAGATAATCTCTTAAGGCTAACCTGATCTAGATAACCTTGTATGGGCACCCCCAGAATCTGTTTCTCAGGTTCTAGTAATTTATTTATTTTTTAAAATTTTAATCGAGACAGTGTCTTTCCCTGTAGCTCAGGCTGGTCTCAGGTCTCACGTCTGCCTCCTGAGTGCTGGGATTATAGGCATGAGCCACCATTTCGGTAGTGTTTTTCCCTTAAAGCCTGCTACACAGTTGAACTTGGATGGAGGCTGGGGCTGGAATTATGTGGAGGCTGACTTGAGGTGGATTTCCAAGGTGGCACACGCACAGAGCTGGATGATGATGTTTGATGGCAACCGTGAACTCACGCAGGTGAGGTTTGCCCATCAGAGGCAGCTCACGTATCGACTCTCGGAGTGGTTTGGGAGCCTCACAAGGTTGCAGCTACTCCTAAGGAGAGTCTCAAGAGGAAACGCTCTTCTAAGAGGCCCTGCCTGTGGTCTAGCTTTAGAAATCGCGGAATGCCTTTTTTTGTTGTTTTTTATTTGCCAATAAGTAATTAAGGCTAGCTCATATTTAAGGATGGAGAGAGAGAATTAGACTCTTTTTCTACTAATGAGAGGAAAAAAATGGATGGTGGTTATCTTGGAGATATCTAACATAATGCTTCAATACCCTATCTGCAAAGTAAGACAGGTAATAATCTCTGTCAGACAGAGTTGTTTGGAGGGAAATGTAATTGTGTAAACCGGGCATGGCAATGTGTGCTTGTAACCTCAGCCCTCAGACGGCTGAGGCAGGACGACTGAGCATTCAAGGTCAGCATGGGCTACATTGCAGTTTTCAAGCCAGCCTAGGCCACAGGCAAAGACCTCACAAGCAGCTGTCCTAGTTTAATTTTTGTTGCTGGTATAAAGAGAAAACTAAACAACAAAACCCTAACGAGAAGTAGCATAGAAAGGCGTACTGGCTGGTTTTATGTCAATTTGACATAAGCTAGAGCTATCAGAGAGTAAGGAGCCTCAGCTGAGAAAATGCCTGCATAAGATCCAGCTGTAAGGCATTCTCTTAATTAGTGATCAATGGAGGAGGGCCGAGCAAGCCATAGGGAGCAAGCCAGTAAGCAGCACCCCTCCATGGCCTCTGCATCAGCTCCTGCCGTAGGTGCCTGCCCTGTTTGAGTTCCTGTCCTGACTTTCTTCAGTGATGAACAGCAATATAAAAGTGTAAGCCAAATAAGCCCCTTCCTCCAACTTGCTTTTTGTTCATGGTGTTTCGTTGCAGCAATAGAAACCCTAACTAAGATAAGGAGAGAAGGTTTATGTTAGTTCACAGCTCTAGGTTATAGCCCATTGTTCTGGGGAAGCGAAGGAGGCAGGAACTTGAAACTACTAGTCACATCTAAGTCAAGAGGAGAAAGAGAATGAAGCGTGCATACTTATTTGTGCTGAAATGAAAAGTACGACTTGTAGTCAATGAAGAAGTCTGTGTAAGGGGCTGGAGAAATGGTTCAGAGGTTAAGAGGTTAAGGCTGCCCTTCCAGAGGGACCTGGTTTCCATCCTAGCACCCACATGATGGTTCACAACCATCTGTACCTCTGGTTTTGGGGGATCTGTACTTTCTTTCTGTACTCTTTTTAAAAAATAATTTTTAAAAATTAGAAAGAAAAAGCCTGCTGTTAGAGCCTAACTGACTTTGTTAGTAAGTCCCATGTTGATTCATCCGCTGGCCCTATGGCCTGCCTAAGGAGGTGTGGTTTTCCTGCTCAGGGAAGGTTAGGTGGCCTCTTCCTTCTGTACTGTTGGGATACAGTCTTCCACCTTTGGATATTCCTTCCTAGGTGTTTTGTGAGAGCAAGGATGAGATTGCTTTAGTCCTCTTTGGTACAGACAGCACTGAGAATGCCCTTGCTGTTGAGGACCAGTATCAGAACATCACAGTGCACAGACACCTGATGCTACCAGATTTTGATTTGCTGGAAGACATCGGAAGCAAAATCCAGCTAGGTTCTCGACAAGCTGACTGTATCCTTTTTGAGCCCAAGAAGACAAGACATTTCTCTTTATCTGGAGAATCACAATCCAATTTGTTGAGGCTCTCTCAGAGTCTCAAATTTGAACATCTGGGCATATTTTCCTCTGAAGGGCGCGCGCGCGCGCGCGCGCGCGCGCGCGCGTGTGTGTGTGATTAATATGGAGTTAGTTGATTAATTAACTAACTAATGGCCAGCTCCGGGTCTTCTGTTCTCTTGCTCTTTCATTGCATTGTGATACTGAGAGGTCGGGAAGTATGGGGATGAGGAAGATCCCAGGGAGTGTATGCACAGATTGACTGAGGAGCGGCTTGGTGGTACTGCTTGTCAGAGTGTTTGGAGATAGAGAAAGGTTTATTCAGAAGAGTATAACGCTAACTTTCTCAGCTCTTCTGGACAGAGAATGTTTTTATGACAGAAATCAGGTTGATATCCAAGCTGAGATTTCTTATATCTTCCATGGAGGCCTGTTCTAATTTACTTCTCTGCTGTGATAAGACACCGACCATAATCGACTTGGGGAGGAAACGATTTACTTTAGCTTACAGGTTATAGTCCACTATGGAAGGAAGCCAAGGCAAGTGGTCAAGCAGGAGCTTGAGGCAGAAACCAGCAGAGGGATGCTACTCGCTGGCTTTCTCCCAGGCTCATGTTCAGCTTCCTTTTTATACTGCCCAGGCCCATGTGGTCAGAGATAGCACCACCCACAGTGGTCTGAGCTCTTCTGTACCACTTAGTAAATAAAAATGCCCCACAGACATGCTGACAGGCCAGTGTGATGGAGACAGTTCTTCAGCTGAGATTCGGCTTCCCAGGTGTGTCAAGTTGACAACTGAAATTAGCCATGAAAATAAAACTCTCTCAAAAACCACACACACACACACACACACACACACACACACTACCCCCTTAAGAAAAAAGATTAGAGCCCTAATTTTAAGTGTATTCTTAGTATTTTGGAATCTCAGATGGCTGAGAAACACTTGAAGAAATGTTTAACATCCTTAGCCATCCAGGAAATGCAAATCAAAACTATTCTCTTGTCGGAATGGCTAAGATCAATAACACTAAGGACAGGTCATGCTGGGGACTATGTGGAGCAAGGGGAACACTCATTCATTGCTGGTGGGAGTGCAAACTTGTACAACTACTATTAAAATCAATATGGTGATTCCTCAGGAAACTGGAAATCGACCTACCTCAAGGTCCAGCTATTCCATTTCTGGACATATACCCAGAGGACGTTCCATCCTACCACAAGGACGCTTGCTCAATTGTGTTTACAGCAGCTTTGTTCATAATAACCAGAAATTGGAAATAACCTAGATGCCCTACAACTGAAGAACGGACAACAAAATTGTGGTACATACACACAATGGAGTATTATTCAGTTATTAAAAAAAAAAAGCCCACATGAATTTTGCTAAACAATTAGTAGTACCACTCTTGACCACTGGGTGGTGCTGATGTGTTTGGAGTGACTTGCAAATGACGCATTATGGCTTGTGTAAGAATGGATGGTTATCAAATACAGTTTCTAGGTAATGTTAAATGACATCCTATGGTTTTTGTTAAAGGAATATGTATTAAGTCTTGTGTTTATTTTCTTTTTCACAATGTATTTGTCAGTATTATATGTTGATACAAAGCATTTATGAAATAAAATCCGGAAGAGGGGCACGTGAGCAAGCCCTTTCAAGTTATCCGGTTATCAAGTTTTTCACACAATTGTCAATAGCTTGGGCTTTACTAGGAGAAACTGTGGTCACGGGAGAAGGGACTGTTGGTTGTTTCTACCCTTAACTACTAAGTCCTGGACGCCCTGATCGTATGCATGGATTTGATTCAGCGTGAAACCATGTGAGTGTCCCGCTTGAAGAAGGACAGAAATAAGCCTTTCTGGGGGAAGAGTGGGCCGGTGTACTCAGCACACTCTGTGGTTTGCTGTTAATCAAGTAGCATGTTAGTCTGGCTGAAAGACCACCTGACAGAAGTCAGTGTTAACCTTTCTAGTTTTTAAAGGTTTAGCAAGGACCACATTTGGCGGGAGTGTCTCAGGGGGAAATAAGCACTTGGCATATTTCAGTTTTCTAATTTGACTTAAACTAATTACCCCAAATCTTCAGTACTAAGTGGTATGATCTGTAAGTAATTGATATGCTGTGCACAGTAACTGTACTCAACTTCCTAACCACCATTTGCTTTGTTATTGTGTTTTGAAAGTGCATGCCCTTGAACACACAAGGTGCATTGTTAGAAAAGACATTTTACGCTGACATCCCAGTCACGAATCTGCATTGTTGTTTCTCAGTCTGTGTTCTCTGCAAAATCCTGAACCTAATTCTAAGTGTAGTACCCCAGCAAGATTTTGGAAAGTGAAGCTACAAGGTTGATGTCTTCTGACACCTAGTACTTGTCTACATTCTGAAGCTGTGCAGTGGGAAGGGACCGTTTCACATCACAATGCTAGGAGTCAGAGCTAGGGAAGCAAGAATATTATATTTTATAATGCTGAGCCAAGTGTGAACTATATGAGGTTGATTATGTATGTAATAGGAATTCAAGTGAGCATTAAGAGAATGTGGACTTTGAGAACATAATCATACTTACCAATTATATCTAGATTCAGTCGTTAGCCTCTCTCTGCTCAGTGACCAAGGGTATTTCAACTCTTAGGAAAGCATTCAGGAGAATACTTTCTTTAAAATTACTTTTTTTTTTGCACTTTTTTCGTGTACACGTGCACATGCTACAGCACATGTGTGGAGGCGGAGGACAGCTTCATGGAGCCGGTGCCCTTTCTTCCACCCTCTGAGTTCTGGTGATTGAGTCCTAGGCTTCCAGGCTTGCAGGGCAATTGTCTTTTCCTGCCGAGCCACCTCACCAGCCCTCAGAGAATGATTTCTTTCTCTTACTTTTTTTTGTTTGTTTTTGAGACAGGGTTTCCCTGTGTAGCTCTGGCTGTCCTAGAACTCACTCTGTAGACCAGGCTGACTGCAAACTTACAGCCATCTGCCTGTCTTTACCTCCTGAGTGCTGGGATTAAAGGCATGTGCCACCACCTCCCAGCTGAGAATGATTTCTTAATGGGATGTTTCTGTCTTTTAGAGGAAAGAAGTTTGAGAAGAAGCATATTGAAGTGTTCACTGACCTCAGCAGTCCATTCAGCCAAGACCAACTGGATGTTATAATTTGTAACTTGAAGAAATCTGGCATCTCCCTGCAGTTCTTGTAAGATCCTGGGAATATGTATAGGAAAGTCTCGTCATTCCTTATGCAGTGAGTGGGGCCAGTATGATGGCTCACAGGAGTCTTCTCTCTTGGCCACCTTATGTGGATCGATTATACTTGTGTTCATGGAACTGTTCTTAGCTTTGGAGATAAATGAAATAGTGATACAGAGAAATTGAGCTCAATAGAAAATCACTGCTTTTAGACCCAAAGAATAGAGGGATTAAAAACATCTTTTGAGGATATTCAGTGTATCTTCTGTCTGCATAGACAGCATTAGACTGGTAGTTTCTTACAGAGCTCAGAGATTGGTGTCTACAGACAGTAGCAGATTGGGGGTAGACAAAACTGTGATGTTAGGAATCATCGTACAGCACATATGATGTCCATGTTTAAACCCTTTCTCAGGATGCAAACACACAGTAAAATGTCATTTTCTATGCGTATTATAAAATTTGGAGAGAAAATGTGTATTTTATAGTTTATAAGGAAGAGATTCCTCCCTCTCAGTAACTTGAATTTTCCCTCTAGCATTTACTTTATCTTACATCCCCAATAAAAAATTCTTGTCATTTTACTAATCCTTCCTGCTGGATTTAAAACCCATTTCTTCTTGTCCTATTTTTGGCCAAAGCAGAGTGATGATATAGGATGTTGAATTATTAATCTTATCAGGGATGTTCGTTTTTTAAATTGAGAACTGCATTAAATGGCCTCCGGTTCAGTGTAAGCCTTTGGCTTCTTAAACTGGCTGCCATGGGGAATTAAGAACCCCTCAGCATGCTTGCGAGTCCGTCCTGCGACTGCTGAGGAGCATCTTCTTCCTGTGGGACTATAGAGAAGAGTTCAGAATAGCCCACCCCACTGGTCCTTGTTGAGATGGTACTTCAGAGAAATTAAGTGCTTTTTAAGTGACACTTCTCGCTGAGCTGAGGTTTTCTCAGTACTTCAGAAGTCCGCCTTAGCTCAGTTCCCTGTTCGTGGTCTCAGGATGCCGTGCATTTGAAGCATACTGTACTGCACTTCTGGCGAAACCATCTGAAGGAGCTGCATTTTATCTTTGTATTTTTTGATATGATTATCCCGGTAGAGTATGCAGAAGCAATGCGTTTTCTTCCACTTGCCTGTTAGTTGGCTGGTTGCATTTGTTCTCTCAGGTAGTGTGTTTCTTCCTACGCTACAAGCTGCCACTTACTGTTTAGTTTATTCCATGTATTGTCAGTTGCTTTAGTTTCACTTAAAACGTACCATTTCCTTGGGCATAGTTTTTAGCTTTCTCTACTGCCTGTTGAGAAGGCTGACCTCTGGTTACTGCAGCATAGAAAGAACTATTATTGTAACTTTCTAGGATAAACTTCCTGATGCTTCCCTTTCGTGTTAGATGTCTCTTCCTGGTTGATGCTACAGTAACAGCCATCACCCAGTGCAAACCCTCTGTGCCATGCACTCGGGAAGCGCTTTAGCTTGATGTGTAATGCAGGACATGCAGATCTGTCATGCTAAGTAAATAAAGAAAACAGTTGCACAGAAGGCCTCATTTTAAGTATAGCAAGCAAAAATGATTGATTGCCTTTAAAATATCCATCCATATAGGGGTAACCTACACAGTGTTTGGTGAACTGAAAAGGTTACCTAATTTAGCCGTGTTTGTGGGCAGAAAGTAAGGTGGTATGCCATAGCACAAGAACTTCACCCTGTCGGTCAAGTGATCGAGTGGCTCTGGTCCGATTATTTCATGTCAGTTGCTTTAGTTTCTCTTCAGAAAATGGAAGCAGAAATCTCCACTGACTTAGTATGTGAAAAATCAATGCTGTTGTTTAGATGAAAGCATTTCGAAATTATCTTATATGATGCTGCCTTAATATGCATTTGGGTAGTTTTTCAGTTTCCATATGGATTAATTTTTAATATGTTTTAAAATTAATTTTTATTTTTTATGTTTGGGTGTTTTGTTTGCACGTATATCTGTGTACTACATGTTTGCCCAGTGCCTGTGGAGACCCGTCGGATCCCCAGAACTGGAGTTGCATATGGTTGTAAGCCACCATGTGGGTGCTGGGAACCAAACCGGGATCCTCAAGACTATTAAGTGGTCTTAACTGCTGAACATTTTCCTAGCCCCTGATTATTTAATATATTTTGTGATTAGTAATCCTAACCTACATTTAGCCTCATTTCAAACAAATAAAGAGAGAGAGCAACATAACAGAATTGGGTTTTACTTCTGTCTAGTTATAATCTGATTCCTGTATAAGATTTTAATGTGCACAACAGCATTTGAATTTTAAGTATTTTATGTTTTACAACTTCTTGCTTATTATTGTCATTATTTGAAGTGTTGGGGGCTGGACTCAGGGCCTCGTGCATGCCAAGCAAGCAACCGTTCTATCACTGAGCTACATCCTCAGCTTCATACTCTCTTACTAAACACACACAGAAACACTGAGGGATCATTGGTAGTCTCCCTGGTACTCTGGTGTGCTTAGTGTATTGCTTGGACTTGATCTAGGGAGCATTTCCTCTTGAACTTTAACCTTCTGGCTTTAGTGACCCAGTGAGCTCTTCTAGGTCTCTCCCTCAGACTGTTGATTCTGCTATTTTTAAAAAGTTTGAAATCAGAGGGTTAAACACTGAGCCCTTCTTAGGTAGTAGAGTTGAGCAGCACGTGCTTCTCTCAGTGGATTCCTGTTGCTGTGACAATATATGCAAGGTAATTTATAAACAGATAATTTCCCTTCACAGGTCTGGAGGAAAGGAAGTCTAAGTTCACAATGGCAAAGCAGATTTGGTGTTTGGTGTAGGATTTCTGTTTCCCAGATGACGCCCGTTGCTGTGACATCACATAACAGAAAAAGACAGAAAAGCAAAGGGGCACACTGTCTCTGGTCTCCTGCATAAAGCTCAGGGTTCCATCATCATGATAGTCACCTGATGACCCTGCCTTCTAGTACTTAAATTTCAACATAAGAAATTTGAGGCTGGGTGCCTGGTGGTGGTGACGCACACCTTTAATCTAAGCACGTGGGAGGCAGAGGCAGGCAGATCTCTGTGAGTTCAAGCCCAGCCTGGTCTACAGAGTGAGTTCCAGGACAGCCAGAGTTACAACAGAGAAACCCTGCCTCAAAAAACAAACAAACAAAAACAAAAAACAAAACAAAACAAAAAACAAAGAAAAGAAAAGAAATTTGGGAGCACAGACCACAGTAGAGCATGTGAAAGAGGCCATTCTGAGATATCAACCAATCCGAGGTGAAGGAGGTGAAATGTGGAGAAAGAGTGAAAGCAATAATTGTTCTACTGTCTACAGAGAGTCCTGCTTTTTCAGTTATTTTCAGTTTTCCCCCTCTTACCAAATCAAAGAAGTTTTAGCTATTTAAAGCTGAAATAATCTAAGATACATGTCGATAAACACATGCCATTTGATGGATGAACGTGTGGAGCTGCGTAAGGTTGCCTGACAGGCATCTACCTTGTAGCTAGTCACAGCCACAGGGTTGGAATCCAGATTTGCTACCAAAGCTTATCTTCTTTACTTCCCAATAGTTTGCCTTTTCCAATTGGCAAGAGTGATCAGACTGGGAACAGAGGAGATGGTGACTTGGGCTTGGACCACCACGGACCCTCCTTCCCTCAAAAGGGAATTACTGAGCAGCAGAAAGAAGGCGTTCGCATGGTGAGAAGGGTGATGATGTCTTTAGAAGGTGAAGATGGACTGGATGAAATTTACTCCTTCAGGTAGGCGGTGACGGCACTGGCGGCGACTTTACATTTTCCCACGTGGATTTCTTTGATCAGATGTCTCCCGATGCTTTTCTTCTTCTGAGCCATTCTTGACTTAGCAGTCATTCTTTAATAAGTGTTCTGAGTTTTATTAAAGAAATCGCAAGCCCCTAATCTCCCTTTTATTAGTTTGTGTGGTCTGCACAGGGTTCTCACTTGTGTCCGTGTGCCGCTGAAGTTTGGGAGCATATAGACGCCTTAGAGATGGAGTACCAGATTTCATCTTTATTCCAAGCTTGGGGCACGTTTCCTGGACCACTCTTCATACTCACAAAACCCATTGTTGTTGTGTTTAATTTCTCCTATTAGTATATATTGATTGCACATAATAATTGTTTTCATTGTGTCTTTTGCATTCACATATGTTGTGTATTTTGATCATATTCATCCGCATTACCCTCGCCCGTCCTCCCAGTCCTGCTGCCTTCTTTACCTGCATTTCCCTTCTACTCTCATGTCTGTCTTTTCTTTTTCTTTCTTTCTTTTTTTTTTTTTTTGTGACCCAATGAGCTTACCCAGTAAGGGCTGCTTACAGGAGCATGGGTGAGGGATTACTTACAGTTGGATGACCAGTTTACCAGTGGTTATGCTGCTGAAGAAAATATTTCTCTATTTTATTCCCCCCCCAAAGAAAATCTCTTCTTTTTTAATAAACTGTTAATTTCCTGTAGACCCTCAGGAATGGGCGGAACTTGTGAGCCCCTCCCCACTCCACGATGGGATGTTGACAGGCCCAGTCTTGTATGACTAGAAGATAACATTCCACCCCTCCCTCTGGCTTTTACATTTTTATGACCCCCCCCCCCCCCCCCCCCGCCTTCTGCAGTGTTCCCTGAGCCTTGTAGGGGATCATGTAAATACCCCATTAGGGGTGGATATTCAACAGACACTTACTCTTGGCACTTTGACCAGTTACAGTCTGAACTGTGGTAATTGCTTCCTACTACAAAAAGAAGATTCTCTGATCAAAGCTGACACAGCACCACTAACCTAGGGGCATAGACATAAATGTTTAAAAGACAGTTTGAAGGTCTGGAGAGATAGGCTAGTGATGAAGAGCACTTCCTGCTCTCCCCAAGGCCCTGAGTTTGGTTCCATGTTAGGCAGGTCACCTGTAACCGTCTGAACTCCAGCTTCAGGAGGATCGGATGGCTCTGGCTTCTGAGAGCGCTCGTGTGCACTTACCCAAACACAGTCACAGACATACAGTTTTTAAAAAAGACACTTTGAAGGGGACATCATGTCCATTTAGGCAAAACAATAATAGCTTCTTCACTAGGCCATGGGCTTTTGGCCAGGTTTACAGTATTAAATGTGGCTTTTCTCCTGTGAAGTGGACCTTAAAATTCAAGCATGGAGGAGTTGGTTACTGTAATAGTCATGCTACTGTCACACCACTGGGCCTGTCAGGTTGATACTACAACCCACAGCGTCCACATAATGGACTAAGTAAGTAAGACTGTTGATGACAGTTCTTCCTAGCAGTCTGCATAATGCGTTGGGAAAGCTAGACAGCAGGGAGTGAGCTTTTTACTCAGTGCTGGCTTGATTTCTCTATTTCTCTGCAGCCAAAGCATGTGTTATCTATCATCTTCAACAGAGTCTTGCCACATAGTTCTTTTGTGCAACAAACAGTAGTGGCAATAGCCCTATTGTTTTGGGAACCCTTACCAGTAATTCATAGGGAGGTAATCTGCCCCTGGGATTTTCACTGAGTAACCTAGACTTCTGGGACAGCTTTATCACCCACACAGGAGACCTGGCCTCTCGGCTCAAACTCTTTAAAGATTTTTTTACTTTATTTGTTTGAGTGTTTTGCTTGCATGTATGAGTGGGCCCACATACATGCCCATTGCCCACAGAAGTCAGAAGGCATTGGATTCCCTGGAACTGGAGTTATAAATGGTTGTGAGCTATCATGTGGGTGCTGGGAATCAAACCAGGGTCCTCTGCAAGAGCATCCAGTGCTCTTAATCCCTGAGCCATCTCTCCAGCCTCCATATAGCTTTCTCATATATCCTTGGTTTGGGTTGACTTTCCCACCTCCTTTCCACCCATATCCATGTAAACATTTCCACCTCTAGTATTCTTCTCTCTACCTTCATATTACATATCTGTTTTACACACACACGCACACACACACACACAGCAGTTCAGGTCTCTTTTCCCCTCTCATGGGCCCTTTTCTCGTTTCCCAATCTCTGTAAACTCATTTTCCACATAAATACACATATGAGAGAATATGTATTATTTATCTCTCAGAGCCTGGGTTACCTCACTTAATGTATTTTTCAATTTTATGTACTTTCTTGCAGATTTTATAATTTCCTTTTTCTTTAAAGCTGAATAAAATTCAGTTGTGTATATGTGCTATATTTTTATTATCCATTCATAAGTTGATGAGCTTCTTTTCCTCATTGTCTATTCCTTATTCCTTACTGTAAGCAATAGACACAGACATGCAAGTATCTGTGTGGTAGGGCGTAGAGTCCTTTGGGCAGATGTCCAGGACTAGTATAGCTGTGTAGTTCTTAACCTCCACAATAATTTCCATAGTGGTTGTACCAGTAAGAACCATTAATTACAGAAAATGGTGTTACGTCTGAGACTGTCAGTGCTCCTTTACTTTTTGGTACAAGTTTTAGAGAGCATCCTGGGAGGATATAATATGGTTTTTGATTTGGGGCTTTTTCCTCCCCTCTAAATTTAGATCATTAAATAGTTTGGCCAAGTCCTATTGCAACAAATAAACAAACAAAACTCCCCTCATGTATATAAACAACCAAAACACCCAAAGCCCAAGCTCAAAATGTAAAGATTTCATAGCCAATGTTATTACAATGTTGGTCTTATGAAGGGAAAATGTTCACCTTGGTGTTGGAAAGGCAAATGATTCTTTAAAAGTTAAATCCCTAAAAACCATGTAACAGTAAAAGAAACTTCTTTTTAAAAATCTGTCTATAGATACTATGGGAGAGACCCATTGTTGTTATCCATTTTATTCTTGGCTAGAGTTGGATACACATTTATTTTACACAAAAAATCTGGGAAGGATTATATTGTATCTACTGTCATATATTTGAGCAGCCAAATTTGGCAAAGGCTGCTATACAACAGTTTACCAAGTAGTATGGCTTGGTATGTGGATTCAGCACCTCAAGAATAATACTGCCTTTGTTTAGAAATTCATTCCACTTATCTATCGATACACAAGATTCAGGAGTGTAAGCAAAGTTCTCAGTGACTGGCCTTTTTATGAGTAGCAGCAGTCTACATATGCTATTTTTTCTCAGCTAAAATTTTTAAGTATACATCACAATTTTGTAAATATGGAAGCCCTTGAAATTATAGGTAAATAGAAATGGAATTATAATTTCCCGAGGAGTCACTGAAAGGATTTAGTGAGGAATCCTATAAAGTGAAGCATCTTGACATAGTATGTGTTCTTGTCACGCTATGTGCAGATGTGTGTTCTTAAGTTGTTTCTTTCTGAGCTTTGGGAGTACATGCCTTAAGCTAGCATGTTATGAGCCAGTATAAATTTTATTATTTTTTAAAGCATCTCCCCCACTTCCCAGCAAGCAGATATATTATTGACTATGCATGTCTTAGTACTTTAAATTATTTTGTTTTTGAGTCTTCTATCCAGATCAGAACATTGTCATTCAAATACAGTGACTATTCTAATTTAATAGTAATTGAGTGGATTTTCAAATTCAGTTTCTCTTGATACTGCATATATATTATCTTTGTCTCAGTGATTATAAAAATAAAAACTGAGACCAGAGGGTAAACTTCCAGGCAAAAGTTTTAATTGGAAGGAAGAAGGGCTTGAGGAAACATTGGCTATGGGGAATATTTATATAAAATTAAAAAAAAATTCCCCTGGTATACCATACTAGTCATGGATGGACTAGTTATCTCTCATGAGACAGATTAGACCCGGTGCAGACATCTTCACTCTTAAACCCAAAGCCAAGGTGTAGTATGAACTTTGGAAGCAGGGTTCAGGTAGAACAGCTTCTGCTTGTAAATGATTTTGAAGATTAGAGTCTGTTGAGGTCTCTGCGTCTCTAACTCTGTGGGCAATGTAAGGTAGTTCTCTACTACTTCATAGATTCCTGTTTGATCTATACTAAGGACACCACTCATAAGGTCTGTACACTTTACGTATATTAGACCATTAATTCCTTTGCTCTTTATCTTACGAATACCATAGATTCTACTGCACCTGTAGTATTCTATTATGTTTGATTAGGGGCGATAAAACCAGACTCAATTTCACCTTCGTTTAAATGAAGCATCACTCTACATCCTGGCCCTTCCCACTATTAAAAATCGTAGAGTTATCTACTTAACATAAAGACCAGACAGACTACTGATTCCTTTATTCCCTGGGTAGTCTTTATGTGATTCTTTCTGTTGTGTGCATATAAAAACACCTTGTCTTTTATTTAGGGGAATTGACATTGACTAACGAATTGTGAACAGTGATGCTGTAGATTGGTACCCTTACCCGAGAGCCAGGGCTCATATCCTCTGGTCTGTTGTTTTCTGGGGGTTAGTGAGCACCTTACATTGCATGCCAGGCTCATTGGTGAATGTGCTTTTTATCATATCCTCAAAAGTAAGCCCTTGGTCCTGAATAAATGTTACGAATCACTGGTAGAGTTGAAAGAAATGGTTAAGTAGAGGAGAGCAGATTGGTTCCTTCTCACCTGTCAGGAGAGTGATTCAAGTTCTTCTACCTCCTGAGCCAGCTCACTTGTCTCTGGCTCCTTCCCAACCATAGTTGTCGCTTTCCTGCCATTCCCTGCCATTCCTCTCTTTGTGATCAACAGCAGCTCACTTCTCATTTTAGAAAAATCAGTAAATCATCTAGTTCAAATTAACTTGGAAAATTGTGTCTTTCATTATGTTTTCCTTTATTAAGTGAGAGTCTGAAGCAACTGTGTGTCTTTAAGAAGATTGAGAGACGTTCCATGTCCTGGCCCTGCCAACTGACCATCGGCTCCACTTTGTCCATAAGGATTGTAGCCTATAAGTCGGTAGGTAGTAAGTAAATTTTTTTTTTTTTTTAAAGCAGCATTACCAGGCAGATAAATATGCTTATGTAAGAAGCTGACAATTCATGTGTGAGTTATTCAGAATATAATTACTGCCTCTCTAGCTGTTCTCCCTTTTGATTTAATCTCCATTTAGCTTTTCATTTAAAAGGCACGCGAGAAGTATAAGAATTGTTTGTAATATGGCTTGATTCCCTCCTCTTTCTCTTTTGCTGAGTTGATAACTGATTGTTAATCAAGAATTCAAGTCTTTGTCTCTTTTTGTTTTAGGACAAAGAAAACTTGATGGATTAACTTGTCATTGTATGTCATAGCATGATGTCGATAATGCACCAGAGTAGCGTTTTGGAGACATGGTCATACCAATAGTGTCCAATAGTGACAGCATCTACAGAGTGTCAGGAATGCTGGCTTGTTAGTGTCAGGTTGTGTTTTATTACTCATGTGCATTTGTGCATAATAGCTCACTTTGAAAAGTGAATTGCTTTCGGCAATTATTTAAATTCCAGTCTGAGTAGAAATCTGATGCATGCCTCAGTATGAGCTTCTTTGCCTTCCCCTCACCCCCTTTAAATGCATGTTAAAAATAGAATTAAATCTGAGAAACAAATATACAGACATATTTTTGTATGTTTAAGAGCTTAATTCCAAACACATCATGAGAACCAGGGAGGTAATTTTGAGTTATTTTGGTTTCTATCAAGGCCAAAAGAGTGTGCCTAGGGATGAGAATATGCTCTCTCATTTTCTCTTTTCAGTTTCTTTTGTTGACTTCTTCCATTCTTTTTGGCTGTGGCAAAATGTATGGCCCATTTTTATCAGACGATTTGAGGGTTTCCTATGGAAAATATTTGAGCATTCAGAAATCAATATGTGCCTATAGATTACCAAAGGAGAAAAAGGGAATACAGAGACAGTTATAAGATTCCATTACATAATAGGAAAAAAGAGGTTAAATATTATACCTAGAGTAATTGTTCAGAGAGTATGTTAGATTTTCATTTTCTGTCCGTCTCTATCCCATCTCTCCTTAGTTTCTCTTTATCTCTCTTTTGAAAATAGATTGTACAGGAGAAAGTTAAAAAGAATTGGATAGTCGTGGATGCAAGAACCCTAAAGAAGGAGGATATACAGAAGGAAACTGTTTATTGCTTAAATGACGATGACGAAACTGAAGTTTCTAAAGAGGACACTATTCAAGGTATACTAACGAGCACCTGCAGTTTGGCCCAAGAAAGATGGATTTTCTTCAAGGTGATGGGAGGCGGCATAGGATGTCCACTTGGAGACATTTCCCTGAGTTACAGAGATGCAACTGAGGCAACAGGAAGACACTGGGTCCTGAAGGCCATCAGTGTGGTCTCAGGAAAGATGGTTCCTAGGAGTTGTGTATTTGATCTTTCCAAATTTAAATGTGTCAAGTGACAGGACTTAGTACTTGGCTCTATTTTAATGTGCAAATTCACTAGCTAGGAGGATGCTTATATAAAGGGACTGAAGCAGCTTTCCCCCTTTAGTCTTCCAAGTGCCAATTTTGGGTTTTATGTCCTACCAGATATTCTCCCCTAAGCTAGTTCAGGGGAAAATATTATTTACGGTTGTTGTCATGGCTTATACACTAGGCCCTTTAAAGCTGTGCTAAACATACCCCGCCCATTTGGTTAAATGATATGCTTAGACGGCATGTCTATCCGGAGGACTTGGAAACTAGCTGAGAATATCTGAATATTCAAGAGCTCAAGTCCTCAGGTGCCATATGATACTTAAGATGGCAGCCAGGGTGCTTAGATCAACTTATTACCAGCTTGCGAACTACTTAGTAATATAGTTTTAATTTCCCAGTCCTGAGGTAAAAATGTCATGTATGGCAGTATATCTTACTGTGTGTATTTTAGCGTGTGAGGGAGTGGGGTAGTTTGAAGCTGGTTATGGGCAGAACTATATACAGAGTGTAATTAATACCTTACAGTTCCTACTGCTTGTTTGATTGAATTCAGTAGCATAGCACAGAACATGAGTTTTGGAGTTGGAGTTGAGCTGGAGTCACGCCCCCCTCCCCCCACTAGCTGTTCATTCTGTCCTGGTGTAAGGACTGGCCCCACAGCGGGAAGAAGACCAGGAGTAAGGCATGAGGAGCTGTGGTGTGTCTTCAGTGGCAGCCTGTATTTTCTCTTAATTGTCCCAGCCTAATGAAGCAGACTCTTACTATTTCTGCCTTATGTGTAAGGACTGTAGTAGTTACTTTCCCCATGGTTGTGACAAAATTCCTGACAAAGGCAACTTAAGACAAGGAAGGTTTATTTTGGCTCACAGTTTGAAGGTGCAGTCTGTCAGGCAGGAATGTGAGTCTGCCAGCTCATGTGGCATCTGCAGCCAGGAAGCTGGTGCTCAGCGAATTTCCTCCCTTTTGTTCAGTTCTGGACCCCACCCATGCGACGGTGCCACTCACATTCAGAGAATGTAGGGACTTCTTCCCTACATAGATACATCCAGAGGTTTGTTTCCATGGTGAGTCCATATCCCATCAAGGGACTGGCCATCAGAAGGTCCAAAGCTGAAAAGATAATCACTGATATACTTAAAGTTGCGTAGCTAGCAGTGCACAGGCACAGACCTAAATCTAGAGCTCTGTTCCTCTAGAGTCTGTATTCCACCATATTGTTCAGAACTGGGACCAATAAAGGGTTTGGGATGGTAGACTCAGAGTTTATGCATGATTTTAAAAGCAAATGGAGCCATTGATAGTTTCTCCATCTTTATACATATACATCTTTAGTGTTTAGAAGCATTCCATTAGGGGGATGAGTGTGACAGCTGGATTAGACAGAGGAGGGACTGTAAATAGGTGAGGGGACCAGTTCTTTGAGTTGTTGCAAGAAAGCTCTGGTTGTCTGAGACAAAAAGGTTTTTATGGGAGGGGGCAGCTGAAGGGAAGCGTTAGACATGGTGTGAGGGTATCAGAGCTCCTCTGTCCTCTGCCCCTTTTCAGTTGCCCGTCACTGTCCTCCACTGTCTACTCACTAACACGTGGGCTGTTCTCTTTCTTACCCAGAGGAATTAGTGGACACGTGTGAGCCAGAGAGTATGGTTATACGTTAGAGTCTGCTCTGTACTCCCTGCCTTGTTCAAGAGTTACTTGCACTCTAAGTAGAAGAACAGAAAACACGGACAGTTTTAATGAGCACTTTCAGGGTACTGTCTTCAAATAAGAAAATGGTTGACAACAAGAAAGAGTTAGAGAAATGCTTGTTTTAGGGTCTGGGAGATTGCTCGGTGAGTACAGTGCTTGCTGCGCAAGGATGAGGGTCTGAGTTTGGATCCCCAGCACCCACATGAAAGCCAGGCACGTGCTGGACATGATGGCGCACGTATTTAATCCCAGTACTCTGGAGGCAGAGGCAGGTGGATGTCTGTGAGTTCGAAACCAGCTTGGTCTACATAGTGAATTCCAGGACAGCCAGAGCTAAACAGTGAGATCCTGTTTCATTAAAAAAAATACACACCTGTGACCCCAGCGCTGGAGAGGGAGCAGGTAGATCCCAGGGGCTTGCTAGCCAGTCAGCCTCGTCGAAACAGAGAACTCCCAGCTCAGTTAGAAACCCTGTCTCAGAAAAGTAAGGTGGGGTGCGCTAGAGGAAGACGTGTGAGCGCACCTGCACATACACATGCGCACTTTCCCCTACATGCACACAAGTGGGGAAGAAAACTAAAAAAATGTTTGGTTTAGATGCCACTCCTAGTCATATGCCATATGTTTCTCTGTTGATTTTTGTATTGGAACTTTTGAATTTGTTGTCATCTTTTTAAAAAAAGACATGTATGAAAATATAAATTTGTTTCTCTCTCATTAAATACATGACCTCAGCAGCCCTACCTAACAGGAGCAGATAGACACCGGATCACAGAATCTGCCCTTAGACTCCCACTGTTTCTTGGAGTAAAGATGAGTGCTTTCCCTTTATATTTACAAAGCCCGAGTTCTTGGGTTTTGAGGATTCTTCCTGCAGTCACACTGAAGAGATGCTGTGTACCGCAGGAGTACAGCCCCCCAGGGGCAGACGTCACAGAACAGGGTTGGGGTCTTTTGTCTTTTCTTTTTTTTTTCATTTGTTGGGGGGGACCTATGAACCTATATTTATCCAACCTAAGACATTAAAAATGAAAATAAAATAAATTCAAATCTAGAAAAGTATAGAACTGATCAGTTGGATGCTTTTAAATAGAATTTTGGCTCCTTCTGTTAGATGGCTGAAGACTTGCCTCTCTCCAGCGTGGGTTTTGGACATTTTGTTCTGAAGATTTCCTATGGGCCATTTTCTCTGTGGATCTCTGGGTTTCTGAATAAATGTACTTTTGATTATGTTTACAACTCATACTTGTGCTGTGGTCCACATGGTTCTCTTTGGAGGATAACTAATGTTCGTGTTTGCTACAGTCTTTCTTCTGGGCTAGGTAATCATTAAGGTAACTAATGTAAAGTAGCAGAAGATGCTACTTTAAAAATGTAATTAGATTTTAATCATCTGTATGTTGTGTATGTGGTTTGTTTCTGCCTCTGCTTTTCCCCTGTTGATCACAAGGGGCAGTAATTTGATTCCAGGGAGTAGAAGACAGAGACTGGCTCTGGAGTGTGTGCATTGCTGATGTATGTACAGAGCTTGTTTCACACCCCATATGTCTAACAGGTGCTCTGCTCTCATTCTCCAGGGTTCCGCTACGGAAGCGATATAGTTCCTTTTTCCAAAGTGGACGAGGAACAGATGAAATATAAATCGGAGGGAAAGTGCTTCTCCGTTTTGGGATTTTGTAGATCTTCTCAGGTACAGCAATTACTCTGCAGTTGTGAACAAAACACATGCCTTGAGCTTTTGATTGGTTATCTTATTTACAATTCATGCGTATTTCCCTTACATTTTTCTAAAGTGTAGTTTGGGGATGAATGTTGTAATTTTTTTTTAATTTAATAATTATTAATTTGTGTTTGGGTATGGGTCCATATGTGTCCACATATGTCCACATGTGTGTGAGGTGAGAGGACAGCCTCAGATGACCATTTCTCGAGTGCTGTCCAATGATATTTTGGAACAGGGTCTTTCATCACTGTCCTGGAACTTGTCAAGTTGTCTTGGCTGGCTTGCCAGTGAGCCCAGGGATCTGCCTGTCTCTGCCTCACCAGTGCTGGGACTACAAGCACATCTCACCACACAAGGCTTTTTGAAAATGTGGGTTCTGGGAATTGAATTCATGTCTTTTGTTTGCTGTTTGAACTATCTCCCCAGCCCATCATCTTTGATATTTGAGAAAAACCTAGGAGAGAATCAGAGTAAATCTGAAGACTACATTCAATTCATTAAGCCACTCCTTCAACACTAAGTTCTTTGCAGTTGTATTGTTTACTCAAACTGTTATATATATGGAGGCTAGCTGGGTTTTGAAGGTCAATTAAATCTTAAAATATCATTTATTTATTTTTAATATATTTTTAAAATTTTATTTTTCGTTAATGTGTATGTCTGTGTGGCTGCGTGTGGGCATTTGTTTGTGAGTGCCAGTCCTCGAGGACAGAGGATTCAGGTTTCCCTGGAGCTGGAGTTACAGGAGCCACTTGACATGGATGCTGGGAATCGAACTCAGGTCTTCTGGAAGAGAAGGAAGTGCTCTTAGCCACTGAGCCATCTCTCCAGTCCAGAAAGGTGTTGATCACCTTTCTCCTCAATTTCAGGTATAGGGTTCTAGGATGTGAGGCTTATCTATAAGTCACATGATTTTTAGGCACCAAAATTCACATTCATGAAGTAGACATAATTAGAGGTGCAGCAACTTACCATGGAATCCCACATAATCTTCTAGGAAGCATTGCTCAAAAATTCCCAGAGCTCTTAGGTTCACTGTTCTTGGAGTAGACCACAGCATGGTAAATTGTAGTCAATAAATATAAATATTATCTTTTCATGTGTATGTCTCCCTAAATCTATAGGGATGAAAAGATTTTTATTGGAGTACTCATGTGGGAATTATAATAAAAACAAATACTATCCAGTAGTCTGGATTTGAAGTTCTTTGTGTTGCTCTAGGACACAAACCTTATGTACTTTTAGTGTTATGGTAATTCAGTAAAGTTTAGGAGAATTGCTTTCATGATTATCCATACTGTTATAAGTATCTTCAAAACTCATAAGCCAGGCCTAGAGAGGTGGCTCAGTGGTTAAAGAACATTAACAATATGGACAGAACCAGAGTTTGGGCACAATTGCCATTACTCCAGTTCAAGGGGATCTGGTGCTCCCTTGTGGTCTCCATGAACACCCACATATACACGGTACCTTTACACACACACAGACACACACACTCTTAAAAAAAAAAAAAACCCAGCAAATCTCCATAGACCAAAAAGTGGGAAAATTTACTTAAAAATCTCTAATAATATATTGGAATGAGATGTACTAAGTGTGAGAAAAACTACTTTTGGGGGGTTTAGAGCCCTAAAAATTCTTTAATGTAAAATTATTTACATTGTACAGTATATAAAGTTAAAACTTACGATTATTAATGGTAAGCTTATTAATGTTGAGTGGAACTAACCTTATTTTTGTAGAAACTGTCTTCCCTTTAAAAAACAAATCTTTTTATTTTAACATGTATGGATGTTTGGCTGCGTGTGTATCTGTGTACCTTGTGCATGCAGTGGCCTCAGGGGCCAGAAGAGGGCACTAGGTCACTGGAATTGGAGTTACAGACTGCCTGCTGGGTGCTGAGAATTGAACCTGGGTCCTCTAGAACACTAATCAGTGCCCTTAACTACTGAACCATCTCTCCAGCTCTCCTCTCCCTTTTATGAGATAGGTTTCACTAAGTATTTCTGTCTGGCCCAGAACTTGTTCTGTAGACCTGGTTGGCCTCGAACTCACAGGGATCTGTCTGCTTCTGCCTCTCAATTGCTGGGATTAAAGATGCTTGTCACCACATCTGACTGAACCTGGCCTTTTCCTGCCTGTGTCTAGATAGATGGGCAAGCCTTACCCCAAATATCTTGTAGTATAATTCAGAACTGCAAATACTGAAATCACCTATATGAGGCTGGAAGTGAGGGCCTATTTCAGTAAAAAAACAGCAAAGCAAGGTGAACAGAGCCAGAAAATACATGTTTCTTTTTAAGACTTTCATTAACTTCACATTTTACTTTTAAAATCACAAAGTGCTTTCTAAATCTTTTTTTAAACTTCTAGATCAATTTTATTTTATTGATTATGCTTTTGAAGGAGGAAATACTTTTATTCAAGTTTAGGCTTAAGAAAATGGGTCAAGACTGTCCATTTCAAAGAAAAGAATCGTCCTGTTCCCCAAAGTGAAAGAAGGGTCGTACAGCTTCCTAAAATGGGACAATTTCAGGCTTGACAGATTTAGAAATGTCATGCCATCTTTTTAACCAGCAGCCGTGCAGCGAGGGTCACACTCAGCTTTGTTTTAAAGTTCCATCTCAGATGAGTATCATGAAAATAATTATAGCTACCATTCAGTGAATAATTACAGTGTTTTAACCAATGTAAGCATTTGGTATAAATTCTCATTTCATTCATTTGATATAAATTCTCACTTGGTTCTTCTTACCTCTTAGGCGTGTGCTCTGGTATGCATTTTATAGAACAGGAAATTGAGGATTCGCTCTGCTGTGTAACTAGCCCGAGATCTCATGGTGAAATGGGACTAGACTGGATTTTGAGCCAGGCCTCCTTGACTCCAGAGTCTGTGGCATTTTTAGTGGCACTCTCACCATGTGAACTAGCTCAGTTCTGAATAGCCCACTGTGCATACCTACTTTCATGTGTTACCTTAACCAAAGGCACAAGGTATTGGATGTAGTGTTTTCCATGGGGAATATGACAAAGTATAGACATGCATCTTTTAACAGATTAGTTACCAGTTATTGTAAATAGAATCGCATAGTCCTCCATAATGTCTTCAGTTGAAATGTTGAAAAAATACCATCTCTGGAATGAATTAGTGTGGAATATTTTTGTGTGTAGATGGTGATTGATCATTTGCTAGCCAAGCATACTACCATTGAGCTACACCCCCACTGTGTGTACGCGTGTGTGTGTGAGAAGTGTTTACTTTAAAATATTAAGCAGTCTTGCACTTCTGCCAAGTTGTCAAGTGTTCTGGGTATATAATTATAAGACAGAATATTTTAGCGATTAGCTTCCCTCCAAATTCCTGACGGTTCGTTGAAAAAGTCATCTAGGTTCACGAAGAAAAGATAACCTTAGCTATTTCTTAAAGATTTGTCTTTATTTTTAATTATGTGTGTATGTGTGTGTGTATGTGCTTGTGTGTAGGTGTGTGCTTGTGAGTGGAGGAGCCTGTGGAGCGTTGGCTCCCCTGCAGCTGGACTTACCTGACATGAGTGCTGGGAACCAAGCTTGGGGACTGTTCAAGAGCAGTATGTGCTCTTAACTGCTGAGCCATCTCTCCAGCCCCCTCATTAGGTATTTTTGAATAAATTAAGGACTATTATAAAGTCTAATAGGGCGAGTTAATCTCTGTGAATATGCTATACTGGAAGTTTAGGGTTATTCTCGAATACCTTAGAATAGTGGTTTTCAGCTGGAAAATGGAAGCAGAAATGAGGGATAGTTGAATTATGTGGATCTCACCCTTTTGAAGCTCAGTCTTCTTGAGTTGCCCCTGGTTTCTTAGCCCTAGAGGAAAGAGTGAGGAAACAGCAGATAAGAAATGCTGCCCAGTATAACACCTGGCACGTTCTTCCAAATAAGCCCCAGGCTCCAGCTACACAGGCAGAGTTTGATCTTGGTAGATGGGTGCAGGGGGTTGTGATTTCAGGACCTTTAGCACTCATTTTCCAGGCAGGTATCTGTAGAGTTCGGGAACCCTGACTGCATTTTAAGAGGGAGTAGGACCGGCACTACGTTTTGTTCAATTAGTTCCCCTGCCTCCAGTCTGCTCAGAATTGGCTCTTTGCTTTGATCTCTTTGCAGTTCACCAGGGGCTTGTCACTGCTCTTGAGGACTTTATTCCTAAGAGGCTTTATGAGACAGTCTTTGTTAATCTCTAGTTTTCACCTTTCTCCTTGCACTGTGCCGCTGCACTGCTCTGAAGGCAGTACCAGACTGTGTACTGTGTACCTGTCACTTCAGATTGCTATTCACTGTTCTGTCTGCCCAGGATCTAGTGTATAGACCTTGTTTTACTTTTTTATTTTTTCAAGATGTATTCATTTTTATGTGTATGAGTGTTTTGCCTGCGTGTATGTATGTGTATCATGTGTATGCCTATGCTGAACTATCTCTCCAACCCTTAGCCTTTTGGTTAGCTCTTACTTTCCAAGTCTTGACTGAAGTGTCACCTTTTGCATATGTCTCCTGAAACCCTCGTGGGTAAGCCTAGTGCCCTATGTGTTCTTATGACACCATATAGTGTTGGGCTATAATATAGCATTGCGTTTAATTTCACATCTGTCTGGGCCTCTGAAGGACATGGTTATGTCGTGTTGACTACTCCGTTTTAGTACACAGCATTCAGAACAATATGGGGTATACACTAGGTGTTCATTGAGTTGAGCTTCAAGTATGAAGTTGTTTCTAGTTGCTCTTGATGTTTACCAGAGAGAACATTTTAGCAGGCATTTTTAGCAATGTGTGGTCTTACAGTTGTATATATTTCTCATTGTCCTTCAAAACCAATTTTTTTTCTCTTTTGTTCCTGTAGGTCCATAGAAGATTCTTTATGGGAAATCAAGTTCTAAAAGTCTTTGCAGCTAAAGATGATGAGGTGAGTTGGGTGTGGAACTTTGAGACAGTACTTCAGAATTGAACTGTCCTTTAGGAAAGTGGGTTGTTAGTGGTCTTTTTTTGTTTTTTCTAGACAGAGTTTCTCTGTGTAGTCCTAGCTGTCCTGGAACTTGCTTTGTACTCTGGGCTGGTCTTGAACTCAGAAATCAGCCTGTCTGTGCCTCCTGAGTGCTGGGGTTAAAGGCGTGCACCATCATGCATGGCCTGCCTCTGTGTTTGAAATGAAATGAATATTCGCAACAGCACTGAAGCAATCACCAGCCTTTAACTCTGAAAGTGGAGAAATGATAAGGAGCTGTTATTTAGCTTGAGCACAATATCTGAGGACATAGCACAACCTTTGAGCTGTTCCATGTAGGTGTAGGAATTTTGTGGTCAAATGTTAAGGAGAGTTGGGTCAGGTTGGCACTTATTCCCATGGACACTGATCATTTGTGCTGGTGTGTGTACCTAGAGAAGTGTTCTTGGCTTGTGGATGATTTTCGTTTTTTCCCATTTTCTCAAGATTTTCTGTTTTCAGGCTGGTTTCTTCCTGGCTAACAACTTGACTTTCACTTCTTACACTCGCACCTCACTCTTTGGACATATGTTCTTTCTGAAATATTAAGTCAGCACTAATATTTCATTGGTATATTGCTCTCAGGTGGAAAATTCCAAAACAGAATGTGTTTAAAACCGCTTAAGCAGGCTTCTAAAATCCGAAAGTATTTGCATTAGAAAATAGCAAACATACTGTAGATTCATTTGGAGTGGGAATAGGGTATTGGTGACCTCTTTTTCTCCACACTTCCGGCACATGACTGGCTGCTTGTCTAGTAAGGTGGTCATGTCATTGTTGTCTGAGAACAGTTAAAATTAGGAAAAGAAGATGTTTGGCTTCCTCTTGACTGGATGGGGTGAGTTTATTACAACACTTATACGACTTCACATTTGAAAATTCTAGTTCAGGATTTTCTTTCGAATCAGGCCTTCTTAGAAATTGTGCTGGTCTAGTCTGGCGTGTATTGTTAAACCATGGCTTTTTAAACTTTGGCTGTGGATTTAACTCTTACTTGTTTTTGTTTTCCACAAAGAAAATTCTGATCATTTTGTAAGAACCGTTAGGAGTACAATGAACAATGTTCTGTTATAGAACTGTATCGAGGCACATGAGCTGCAATTCAGATTTGTCATATAAGTAATTTCTCTTGTCAAAGTCAAATAAAAATGTAGAGACAAGTTTCCAAGTTCCTTCTTTCCTCTCTCCCTTCCTTCCTCTCTTCCTCCTCTTCCTCCTCTCCTCCTCTCCTCCTCCTCCTCTTCCTCCTCCTCTTCTCCTCTTCCTCCTCCTCCTCTTCTCCTCTTCCTCCTCCTCCTCTTCTCCTCTTCCTCCTCCTCCTCCTCTCCTCCTCCTCTTCTCCTCTTCCTCCTCCTCCTCTTCTCCTCTTCCTCCTCCTCCTCTTCTCCTCTTCCTCCTCCTCCTCTTCTCCTCCTCCTCCTTTCTTCCTCCTCCTCCTCTTCTCCTCTTCTTCCTCCTTCTCCTCCTCCTCTTCTACTCTTCCTCCTCCTCCTCCTCCCTCATTTTTGTTTTTTTAAGGTAGATTTTCTTTGTGTTTCTCTCAGGTTTCTCTGTTTTTCTCTGGCTGTCCTAGAACTCGCTCTGTAGACCAGGCTGACCTTGAATTCAGAGATCTGCCTACCTCTGCCTCCCAGGTGCTGGGATTAAAGGCGTGTGCTATCACCTTGCCTGCTAAGACAGGTTTCTAACAAAGCAGCCTGTGTGTGGAAGAAGGACTGGATTGCATCCAGAGCACATGTGCATGGACCTAGTGGCCTGTGTGCTTGAAGGAGAGAGAAAGGTCTGGGGGTTTGTTAGCATGAGGAAATCTGTGCAGTTATTATGAAGGAAACATTATTGGTACTTTTGGTGCTCTAGGGAGTTGGTAAGTTCTGATTGGTGAGCTGTGGAAGTTCCTATGTAAAACCAGTCCCAAGGTTACAGTCCCAAGGTTCTGCAGATAGATCTGTACTTAGTAACAGACTGCAGTACTTAGTAACAAGCTGTCTCCATTTGGTTTCTGGAGATAATTCTGGGGTAGGTATTGGTAACCAGGCTGTTTCTTCTTTCCCATGATCCTTTGGTTCTATTTTTGTGGGTTGTGACAGATATGGCTCAATTTTGTGTAATGAATTTTCATACAGGGTCACTTTGAAGTTTTTAAGGAAAGAACTTCATTTCCTAATGGCTTTCTGGTATCTGTCAGTTTTTGATGTGGTAATGAAAAATTGATATTACCTAACTTGAGCTTATGAGATAAGTAGGAGAGTAGAGAAAGTATACTGTATGGGAACTTTCAGTAAAAAAATGCATGTAGCAGCCTTGTGTGGGTAGATAGAGGAGTGGGAAGGGGATGACACGTGCAATAGCAGTCTTCAGACTTCTTGAGGATGATCATGTGGAAGAGAAATTAATCTGTGCTTCATACCAGAGAAATGAACTGAGACCAACAGTTGGAGAGTTCTGCTCCAAGTGAATTATTCTGTCATCAAAGATTATTAACTCCAGATGGATTGCCTACTTGTGAGGTAGTCAGATGCCTATCCTTGGAAGTTTGCAAGTTTGCAATCAAAGTCTCCAATAGCACCAGTCATGTGCATCATAGAGGTTGTTAAAATAGGTGAATGTTACTGTTTGTCAATCAAAATATTCTGTGTATAACTCTTTAAATGTTTTCTCTGGTTATTTGCTTGTGTGTGTGTGTAGAGAGAGAGAGAGAGAGAGAATGTATACATTTATTGATTTGCACTATGTGGATGAGAAGGGGAAAGGAGAAAGAAATAGGGATTCAGTTGAGTTAAATGCAGGGTTAGAATTGTTAAAATATAGAAGAGAATCATTAACCCATCATCCTTTACATTAAATATCTGATTGGTCCTGTCAAAGACACACAAATTCAAATTCAAGCAAACTAGAAATAGTCTCTTCCCTGGACTCTATGCTTATTTAGTCCTTTCTTATGGAACTTAGTTTGAGAACATACATGTCTGTTTGGTACATCTCTCATTTCTACTAGGAAAGATTATATTTGCTTAGTGAGGTCAGGGGGTCCTCTTTGTTTCTATGTCAGGACCTTAGAACCTAGCAAAGAACATGCTCAACATAAGTAATCCTCAAAATGAGGTGCACTTTATCTATTATGAAAAATGTGGGCAATTTTGATGGCAAGGTATTGAGGCCATAGGTTTTTATGAAGGAATGGGATTCACATAGCCAACATTGACGCAGGTTGTCTATGATACAGGAAAAATGTAGTGTTTGGCAATATGGAAGATGAAGCTTAGTAAGGCAAATCTGAAATGGGTTAGAAGACGTGTGTGGGGTTGTAGCCAGAAGGACATTACATGAGCAAAGCACAAGACCCACCCCTGGTCACTGATCAGCTCTGTGAGGCTGGAATACAACTATTAGAGGTTTGTGGAAGGGACTGACATGGTCACCTCTGAACAGAAGAGGCAGTGATGGATTTTAGAGACAGCGTAGACGTCGAGTTGAGGGATGAGGAAGGTGGTATTGTCAAGGACTTCGAGGCCGTAGTTTGGTTGACTTGGAGATGGCTGTTAGTGGAAGTCAGGATACAGGAGGAGAAAGGTAGTTGTGTGGTAAGATGAGATATATCTACCAGCAGTCTACGCCTGGAGCATAGGGGAGTGTTTGCGTGCATTCATGCAGAAGCCAGAGAAAGCTACTGAGCCTTTCTCTCCCTGATTTCCTTGAGACAGAGTCTCTTACTGGACTAGAAACTTGTCAATTTGGCTAGGCTTGATGGCCAGGAAGCTCCCAGGACCTGCCAGTCTCCACCCCTCAATGCTAGGGTTACAGGCACACACAGCCATGCCTGGATTTTTATGTGAGTGCTGGAGATTCAAGCTCAGAGGCCAAAGATTCACTAAGAACAAGCACTCTTAATCACTGAACTGTCTCCACACTCCCTTAGAAAAGTTTTGAAGGTTTTTGACTTTTCCATTCATGGGACTGGATGAAATAATCCCTAAGTTGAATTTTAGAGTGAGAAAAGTAAAGGCTGAAAGTAGACTTTGAGAATTAGTTGGAAGAAAAGCAGAGCCTGGGAGCAGTGGCTCACGTCAAATAGTTAGAGGAGACTGTTACTTCTGAAGTCAAGAGTGTGGAGAAAGGGGCCTGGGCGGAAGCTACGGTGAGTTCACCAAGCAAAGATTTGGCAGGCAGAAGTCATGGACTCCAGAGGTTAGTTTCACTAAAAAAGTAGAGGACATAGTTGGATTGAATCAGAAAATAATTATGTTTTAAGCAGATATAATTCATGGACGTTTTGAGGGAAAAAATACGAAAGAGACAGATAATAATTACAGTAGTAATTTATGCAAGGAAAGAGACAAAGATTTTGTTTAGGAAGGCTGAGTCTTGAGTTTATAGAGTTCAGGCTTAAACTCAGAAAAAAGGAGGTTAAAGTAGTAGGGATCTAGTTAATAAAGTCCCAAAAGAGGTACACTGGATACACAACTTGATTTTGAAGTGGGTTAAAGGACTCTGTTTTATTTATTTGTTGGTGTTGTAGATACAGCCCAGAGTTTTGTGCATGCTAAGCAGTCACTCTACCTCTGAGCGGTACATCCTTAGAGAAGGGGGCCTGAAACAAGAAGAGAGCAGGTGATCCCTGCGAGAGTGCCCAGGTCTGTTGTTTGTGTGGAGCTCTCATATGCTGGACCCGTGCTGACGGGACCCGTGCTGATGCACACTTCTTTTTTACAGGCGGCAGCTGTTGCACTTTCCTCCCTGGTTCATGCTTTGGACGAATTAAACATGGTCGCCATCGTTCGATACGCTTATGATAAAAGAGCTAATCCTCAAGTTGGTGTAGCCTTTCCTTATATTAAGGATGCCTATGAGGTAAAACCTACAGGTCTTTTTCATCCTCCCTTGCCCTCTTTTCTATCTTTTCTTTAAAAAAATGTATATATATATTTGTGTGTGTGTGTGTGTGTGTGTGTACACTGGAGATCCAGCCCATTCACCCCAGGGCCTCAACACCTGCGAGGCTAGGCTCCACCACTGGGCTACTTGCCCTCTTTTCCTTTAATCTAAGCACTGCTTTGGGGTCTAGTTCTGTAAGTCTGAATGGGTTAATTTCTTGCAAACTCCCAAACAATGTTGGATTGCTGGTCTGTGAGCCAGGCTTTCAGTGAGAAGACAACATGACTCATGGAAGCATTTAAGGAGCTTTTTATTAAATCAGTAAAGGTGAAGCAAGGCTTTCTCTGAGTTCTCATCTTTCTGGCCTTTTCAGAGCCACGTGGGGAGAGAATTTACCTCCAGTTTAGCAAACAAAGGGCATGTATAAAGGTTGTGGATGTGATTTTATCGTGATCTGTGTGAAGTGCAGTCTATTTGACGTGCTCCTATTTAAAATACAGGTCAGGAGTGCGTACAGTTTCCTGTTTATCAGAGAACTCCATGTAGCAGGGCTGTAAGAGATGGCGACTCCCAGCCAGATGTCTTGCCATTCCGGATTTTCCCATTTGTTCTGCTTGGTCCTGTATTTTACAGTTGTTATTTAGTAGCCTTCCTTTGAGGCATTTCTTTTATCCTTGGCATTTATCATACTGTTTGCAATTGTGAAGTTATTAGTGGCAGTCAGATACTTTGTGTGTGCCAGATTTGGACTAAGTTTTTGAAATATTTCGGCTACGCCACTCACACAGCATTTGGGACCACTTGTATATATTCCCATTAATTTGATGGTTTCTGCCTTTTATCTCCTTTCTTTCTCATTAGTGTTTAGTTTATGTGCAGCTGCCTTTCATGGAAGACTTGCGGCAATACATGTTTTCATCCCTGAAAAACAATAAGAAATTCACTCCCACAGGTGAGTTGATTGCCATTTAGCTCACTAATGGCTCTTCTGCAGCTGTAGATGGGGCCAGGACTTCACGGGGTGAAGTAGTTGGATTCTAATCACACACTCACAATAATGATGAAGATGGTTCAGCAGGTGTTCTGACAGGGAGCAGGTTCTCCTAAACCTCCAACTGTCTGGTTCTCCCTTCTGACATGCATCCGAGGAGCAGCTTGTCAGTGTTGGATGTCTGTTCTCCAGTTGCAAGCAGAAAGTTTGCTCCTGCTGATGTGAATCCATGTGCCTCCGTGTCCGGCATGCAGTTTTGATGTAGCTGGAATGAAAGTGGTAGTACTCAAGATGCCCTTTCTGCTTTGTTCTTCCTTTGTGGTTCCTGACTGCAGTTCAGTTCTCACTGTCGCTTGTTGCTACCTTCTAGGAACTACATCTGGCTGCAGCTGTCAGGATGCCTGAGTGATTCTTACAGTCACAGGTGCTATCTTCCAGGCAGCTCACCATTTGTGTAGTTGTGGCAGAATGTAAAAAAAAATAATAAAAGCACCAAACAATAAACAACAATGAATGATGATAGCAGCTTTGAGAGAGAGAGAGTTCAAGAGATGCAGCAATGATTATGGATGCTTTAGGTCACAAGTTACTTTGTTGTCTGTGTCAGGGTAGGCTAGGGGATTGTGAGGTGACTTTGCAGATGGAGCTCTCCCTATGGGTTCTTAGGGGTAGGCCCTTTGGGAGCAGTGTGCTATAAAGAAGACCAAGAAATCAAGTGACTTCCTCTTCCCGTATTCTTTTCTCCAGAGATAGGTCCCTTTCTGTCATGGTAGAGGCACGTGTGGACCTGAGTATAAGAAGCTGTTGCTGTGCTGTTGACCGTGTCTCTACCTCCTGATCATTTGTAATTAACAATACAGTATTGGGGATTGAACCCAGGCCTCATGCATACTAGACAGTCGATCTAGTTACACCCCAGCCTTCATTCCAGACACGCTGAGAAATTATCTTATAAGTCACTCAGAGTCTAAAAGTTGAGCATCTTTTGATTTGTTGGCCTATTTCATGTGACTTAATGAATTTTCTTAAAGCTATCGGCAAATTTCCCAAGTTGATATTTGTAAAGGAGTTTTTAATACCTGAATGATCTAGCAGGAGACTAACTGGTAGTGTAGAGGTAGAACTCACCGAGTGTCACCCTTGTGCTCCTGAGTTGCCTGGTATGGACCCTATGCTAGTCGTTTATGATGGTGATGGTTGTGGTGTTACTTGAAATCCCTCATGGAAGGTTTGGACACAGTGATAAGTCTATATGCTCTTTTCTCTTGTGACATTTAAGTAGTCGAGAATGGAAGATAAGATACTGTTCAGAAACCTCTTACTCTTCCGCCTTTGGCCTGGGATTGACATTAGAAACAGTACTTTAGTTGGATGGTTTTGTGAACTGCCTTGAACCAGCAGAGAGGAAGGCACACCACGATCGGGGAGTCAGAAGCTCTAGAGAAGACTTGCTTCTTATCCGTGTACCTTTGGGCTGTGCCATTTGTATTGACTTGGTAGAATTTTTAATGAAGGGCACTTGTTAAGTGAAATATCAAAGAGAAACTGTCGTGTCTCTTCCATGAAGGAACTTTAGAGTTTGAATGGGGTGTTCTCGGGTGCTCAGTGGCTTTGCAAAATAAAAAAGTGACACCAACAGAATGTGAAGGAATTTGCCCACTCTGGTCAAAGTGCGTGTTTTCCTGTGATGGCACGAGGCTCTGCTGAAAGTTGCACAAGGTCTTTAGAAAGTTTTGCTTCATTAGGAAGTTGTTTACTGGTTTGTTTTTTAATGTTTTTCTCTTTAGCTAATTACTATTTTAAAAAATATTAGCTGTTCGGATACTAAATATTTTGTTCAAATCTCCATAGAGGAATTATTTTGTTTTTTATGGAAGAGATATTTTTCTGGAAAAAACCTTGTTGCTTTTGATGTGATGCTCCATTGCCAAAGGTTCACTGAATGGTGGAGCTGGAAAAGAGATAAGGGGCAACTGCTCTTTGTTTTTCTCCCTCTCTCTCTCTTTCTTCCTTCCTCCCTCCCTCCCTCCCTCCCTTCCTTCCTTATTTCCTTCCTTTCTTTCTTTCTTTTCTTCCTTCCTCCCTCCCTCCCTTCCTTTTTTTTTGAGACAGGGTTTCACTATGTAGCCCTGGCTGGCCTAGAACTTGTTATGTAGATCAGGCTGGCCATGAATTTTTAGAGATCTGCCTGCCTCTGCCTCCTGAGTGCTGAGATTAAAGGTGTGTGCTATTTTGCCTGGTAAGTCAACTACTATTTTTTTTTTTTTAGGTTTATTTTTATTTTATGTGTATGAGTGTTTTGCTTGCACATATGTCTGTACATCATGCATACCTAGTGCCCACGGAGGGCAGAAGACATTGTTAAATTGACTAGAACTGGGGTTACTGCCAATTGTACTTGCTGGGAATCAAATCCTGGTCCTCTGGAAGAGCAGATACGCTCTTAACCTTTGGGGGCCATCTCTCCAGCCCCCAGGTCAGCTACTCTTAATAACTCTTTTCTCACTGGGCAGTGGTGGCCCATGCCTTTAATCCCAGCACTCAGGAGACAGAGGCAGGTGGATCAAGGCCAGCCTGATCTACAGAGTCAGTTCCAGGACAGCCAGAGTTAAAACACCCTGCCTTGCAGCTCTTTTCTCAGATGAGAAAACTAAGAGGTTAAGCACTTACATAACTAGGGAATACTTTTTGGCAGAGCATCTCCAGTGTTCATTTGGAAATGGAAAGCATTTCATTTTGATGGAGAATAATAGAAATAATCTATTTTTTTCCCTTTGCTTCTCTGTTTATCTTTTTTTAAAGAGGCACAGTTGAGCGCTGTTGATGATCTGATTGAGTCTATGAGTCTGGTAAAGAAAAGCGAGGAAGAAGACATCATTGAAGACTTGTTCCCAACCACCAAAATTCCAAATCCTGAATTTCAGAGATTGTTCCAGGTGAGAAGGAAAGGTCAGCCAGTTATGTTTCTCCTCCCTCTCCTCTCCTCTCCCCTCCCCTTTCCTCTCCTCTCCCCTCCCCTTTCCTCTCCTTTCCCCTTCCCTTCCCTTCTACTTTGCTTTACTTTATTTCCTTCCCTCCCTCCCTCCCTCCCTCCCTTCCTTCCTTCCTTTCTTCCTTCTGTAGTTTCCTGAAGTGGGGTCTCACTATTTAGCCCTGACTGACCTGGAACTCAGTACATAAAGCAGACTGGTTTTGAATACATAGAGATCTGCCAGCCTCTGCCTCCTTCAGTAGTGGTACGAAAACACCATGGACATTAAGAGGGAGAGATTCTTCTAAGTGAGCAGCTTATGGAAACCACATCTGAGGTAGTAACATTTGGACAGAGATCTAAAGAGAGAAGCCCGATGCGATGTGAACAGGTACCATGAGCATGACAGTATGAAGAGCTGCATGTTAGGCAGCTCCATTTGTCTGGAGAGAATTCAGAGGGAGAAGTAGGGAAACCACTCCAAGATCTAGTTGTGGACAAGGATTTCTCAATAGGATCTAGTCACCCAGCAAAGAAGGCCAACAATTGACAGGGAATTAAAAAGCTTTGCACACAAAAGGAAACGGTTAATGGAGTGAAGAGACAACCACAGAGCGGGAGAAGAAGCTTTGTCAGCTATGCCTCCACCAAACGATCAGTATCTAGAATATTCAGAAACTCACTGAAGATTGAGAAAGAAAACGCACCTAAGAATGAGCAAAGCAGGAGATGAACTCTGAAGGTGAACATGCTATGGAGAGGGAAGAATTGCTGGCATGTTGAAAGGCATGCTGGAGGGAGGGGCCCATGAACTTCTTGATGAAATTGGTGTTGATTCCCAGCTGAGAGTTCTCTAGAATTTGCCAGGATACTGACTCCTAGGTGATATTTGCTATCAAACTCAATAATCTTTTTTTTTTTTAAAGGAAAACTTGTAGTTTGCATTTTCTTTGTAGGGAAACTGCATGAAATAGAATAATACATAGTATGCTTTGTGATATGAAATAGTAGTGTGAGATTGCTAGAGCTATTCAGCTTTTTTCCCCTTCAAATATTACTAATACGTACATTGTTTAAAATTGGGAATAGGGCTGGGGGTAGCTTAGTGATAGAGCATGTGCCTAGCATGTGCCTGGGTTCAACCAGATCCAAATGCTGCCAAGGCCTGACTTAGACATCAGGACAGATGACTGAGTGGAAGCAGCTGGTGTCCAGGTCCTCCCGCTTGAACAGTGGACAGCCTGCCTTGCCCTTAATCCTAGCCCCGCTCATGTGCTGCTTTCTGACATCTCTGTTAACAGTGAGCAGCCTAAAAAAAGAGCACTTTATTCACCCAGTCAGTAGTTATTAGACCAGAGGTTCTCAATCTTTGGGTCACAACCCCTTTGGGGGTTGAATGACTCTTCTACAGGGGTTGCCTAAGACCATCTGCATGTCAGATATTTACATTGCAATTTATAGCAGTAGCAAAGTTACAGTTATGAAGTAGCAATAAAAATAATTTTGTGGTTGGGGGTCAGCACAGCATGAGGAACTGTATTAAAGGGTCGCAACGTTAGGAAGGTTGGGAACCATTGTATTAGACACTTATTATGTGCCAGGCGTATTTTCTGTGCTTAGAATTCAGCAGTAAATAGGAGAAGACCTCTATTTTCAAGGGGAAGGGCTAGATAATAAATAAGTTGACTAAGCAATTGATGAGACTACTTTTAAAAATGCTTGAAAAACACAAAATTGGAAAATGTTAGAATATGATTAGGTAATAGCTTGCAAGTGGAGAGGCTGCTTCATATGCAATGTCGGGAAAGGCTATTTGAGAAGCTAATATCTGAACAAAGACCAGAATGATAAAAAGGGGCCAACTCTGCCTAGAACTAGTAACAGGCAGAGGAGACAGAGGAGTATTAAGCCAGCTGAGGACCAGAGGCAGGGATGAGCTTGGCTCGGGTGAACCCTGAAGGGCTCACTTTTGCTTGGATGAGAACGAAGAGGCAAATGGCAGCGCCACAGTCAGAGACTGGGGACTGCGCGCTGTGCAGGACTTTGTGGGCTGTGGCAAGGAGCTAGACTTTTGTGTCTCCAAAATACTTGACAGAAACAAGGGAAGGGGGATTTCCCTTGGCTCAGTTTCAGGGGTTTTCAGAGCTGGGAAGGCAGGATGGAGTGCTAACTCCATGGTGGTGGCAGTACATGGCAGAGGACGGCTGTTTACGGTGCGGCGGGTCAGGGAGCAGCATGCTGGAAGCTGGTCTGGGTGGCCTTCAGTGCCCACTCCAGTGCCCTGCTCCTACCAGCTTTCCAGCAGCTCCTGAAGTTTTCACAGCCTGCCCCCACTCACACCCACCAGCTGGGCAGTAAGCTCTCAGAACACGAGCTCATGGGGCGTTTCAGATAAAAAATGCAGCGGAGCTCATTTTCAGGTGACTTCGTAGAAGCTGAGAGGCCAGTTAGAAAGGTGACTGGGCTGAGAGCAGGCCAGCGCGGGGGTGTCAGTGGGGACGGAGGGCAACAGGAGACAGGTTCACACTCTGCTGTCGCCAATGGCTGTGTCACCTCAGTCTTGTCATGTCTTTCACACTTTTCCCTGGAGCTCAGAATGGACAGTTCCCTTTCGGCCTCTGCCTCTTCCATCATGCATCACTAGCTGACCTCTTAAATCCAGCAGAAGACAGTGCATGTGATTAAGGGGAGTAAAGGATTATGGAAAGGCTGTAATCTTGGGGATGTTAGGGAGCTATGTCTTAGGGATCCTTGTGTATTCCCAGAGTAATTTATAAGACAGGGGCCCCCTAGAAGGTTTACAGAAGGCATTGCTTCTGTGCCTGAGTCTATTTTTGTGGCTGGCTTTAGATGTGACCAGTGTCCTCTGAGCCATCTTATTTTCTCTATTCTGCATTGCCCTTCTAGTGAAAGATGGAGGAAACCAGGAAGCAGAAAGCATTTTAATGCCGTTATACTTTCCCTACAGTGTCTGCTGCACAGAGTCTTACGTCCCCAGGACCGTCTGCCCCCAGTTCAGCAGCACATTTTGAGTATGCTGGATCCCCCCACTGAGATGAAAGCAAAGTGTGAGATTCCTCTCTCTAAAGTAAAGAGCCTTTTCCCTCTGACAGAAGCCGTCAGGAAAAAGAATCAAGTCACTGCTCAGGACGTTTTCCAAGACACGTAAGTACCTGACGTGGTTGCCTTTGGGATTTGTAGCAACGGAGTTGGGGGGCAAGTCCGGAATTATGGTGCTGCCCAGGGGTTTCTGGGATTACAGAGGGGGGCAGAACAGCTTCTTAATCCTTGTGTGGAAATACTAAGTTCTCATACCTATCCATTAGAGTCAGTTTATCCTTAGCGTTCACCTGCACTCAGCCTTCTGGTTTGAGTGGCTTTTGCATCAACAACAAAGTTTTTGTGAATTATACATTGGAAGGCTAAGCAACGTTTGTGAATCCCCAAGGCTGAATTTTCCTCCTTTTAAAACAATTTTTATTGTTTATTTGTGTATGTGTGTGTGCATGTGCACATGTATATGTATGTGGTGGTCTCAGAACAACTTTTGGATGATGGTTTTTTCTTTCCTTCTACCATATGAGTCCCAGGATCAAATTCAAGTTGTTGGGCTTGGCAGCAAGTATCTTTATCAGCGGGGTCATCTTGCTGGTCTTGAATTGTCCCCTTTCAAAAGCAAAGAGCTTAAATGGGAAGAACAGGCTGAAGGTCATGATGTTTTTTTGGTGGGGTAGTTAAGTGTCAATGAGATTTTTGGAGGAAAAGTGAGGAGAATGAAGAATGTATCCCTTTAGAGGTTCTGTAAGTGTGCCACTGACATACTTCAGTATGGCATTAGGGAGGCATTTGCAGGCTAAGGATGGAAATGCATTTCAGGTGGTACATCACCCAAGCTTGCAAATGGCTTAAGAGTGTTTTTCCTCTTCACATTTTGTTCAGGATCTATATTAATTTCCATATAAATAAAAGTAAGCCAGAAGAACTTTGTCATTATCCAGAACCCTTTGGGTGTGTAACATTGACTTTCCAGACTTCACTCAACTGGTTATCGGTGATTTTTTCTTAACCCGAAATAATGTTTCTTTCTGCTGGATTTTGAGATTTGGCATCAGACCATGATTTCCCCCCCTGTTTTCTTTGATTTCCTTCCACAGCTGTATCTTCATTGACAAAGTATGGCTGTTATTTATAAATACCCAGTGGAAAAGGATTGAGTAATTTCCAGAAACTTTCATTGGTTTCTATAAATCAATGTTTAGTGAATTATTGTACAAGTTGAATAAAAGCTTTGCATTTTTCATAGCTTCCCAGAGGTTAACACCCCAAGCTATGTCAGAATTGAAAAACAAAAACAAAAACAACCCCCCTCCCCAAAAAAAAACAAACCCCAAAACAAATTGGATTGATTCTGTTCAGTATAGTCCCATCACACACCCTGGAGAGGTTTATGACCCATTTAATTCTATCCTGCCTTCTTCTGCACAGGAAGTCTGTCCCTAAAATATCCACTTCTCCTCCATCTTTCTGTGCCTGTGTGCCACTGGATCCAATTCAGAGCAGCTCACAGACTGTGTCCTCCTTCCTGTGACACCATGCTCTAGTCTCACTGCAATCTCAGGGCTGTTCTCTCCTGGTATTAAACTCCAGTTCATGATCTTGATTACCTTCTGGTACTGTGGGAAAGAAATGGACCATTTTCTCCTCTTCCTTTGATTAAAATGTAAATTAGCTGGTTAAAAAACAAACCACAGAGACCCAGAAAGCAGTTGTGCTGTGATTTGGTCCCTGCAGTGATTACACCTTTGCTGTGAGCCTATCACTCACTGCTCTGGAATCCTGGGTGTGCTCAGTTTCTTGTTCTTTGCTCCTGTGATAGTGTGCCACACAGCCAGGTGATCTGCCTGCGGCCTGAGAACTAGCTCACTGATACATACTTACCCTCACTCCTCTTTTCTGCCTTTCATTCTCATAAGCCTTAGTTTTCGAGAACTGTAGAAGTGATGGATTTAGCAAATATTTACTTAGCACCTCCTGTGTTCAAGGATGATTCAGTCTCTGTAACATAAAACCCTCCATTTTAATGAAAAGGCTCCAGTTAGCTTTAAAGAGTATGTTAAGGGTGGGAATGATTGCTAATACTGGACTCTGATTTTGTATTTATTTATTGTCCCTGAATCTAGTTTACTTGTTTCCAGTAGACAGGTAAGGAGCCAGGATTTGGGAGTGATGCTCATCTACCTAGGAGGTTTCGTAGTGAAAAACAAGAGTACTGAGCTGGGAACCACTAGTTTTATACCAGTGATGTCATTTGATAAGATTTTGGTTAAAAAATTTTGTCTTCATGAGAATTTCTTCCTCTAAATACAGTCTTGGGTAGGCAAGATGATTCAGTGGGTACAGATTCTTACCTTGCAAACCTGGCTACCTGAGGGTGGATGGAGGAAATCAGCTCTATAAAGCACTCTGAACTATTCGGAGGGAAGACCGTAGAGTCTAAATTTAGTGATACAGCATCATTCTGTAAACACAGCACATCTGAGAAACTGCTGTTCATCTTCGACCTGTTGAACACCTAGTTTTTGTAGTGGTAATGTCTTCATTCTACATAAAAGCAGCTCGGTTGGGCCCTGTGTACAGTCCCACAGTGTACCACATGTTGCCCGCATTGTCTGAAAGCATTGCTTCACTTAATATTGGCATATACCTTGAAGTGAAAGTATTGTCTCTTGGACATGTGACTGCAGGAGAGTTAGGCCATCTGAAGCCCAGCCCTGTACATATGGTACACATATGATCTTGCTTTCTTTTGGACTCTGTATAGATCATCTAAGGTCTGCTGATCTTTTCAAATTCCCTAAGACATCTCTCCCCACTTACTCTCAGCAGACAGCTCCATCTGACTAACGCTCAAGACTTCAGACTCCAGAGTCAGCCAGGTTAGCTCCCTTGCTCTGTGTGATTGTAGGTAGAAGTTGCTTATTCTCTGTTTCCTCATGACTGAAATAGGGATGCTAGGACTACTTGTCTAATGGGGTTGTCATGGAGATTAATTGGATAATGCGTGTTGTTTCCCTAGAACCCAGCACTGCATTTCACATCATAAGAGCAGTGCTTATCAGTCAACAGTCTTCTAAAAGCCCTTATCATGTCCCTATCTCATGATCAGTGACAACAGTGGTAATGTTGGTAATGATGGTTTCATAGATAAAGTAGTGGCTATAGGTGGACACTTCTCAATTTTATGGGCCATCTCATCTCTGAACATGCCTGCTTTGCCCTAACATTTGCTTCCTTCTCTCTAGGCCCAGGGGACATAGGGCACCTCATCCTTTATCCCGTTACCATCCCTGTGGCCCGAGTGCCACATCTGTTGAGTGCCCATCCTGTTGTCTTCTCTGTTACCTTGGTCCACTAATAATGTCTTCTCCCCTCTGTTTCCCCATCCTCTTCATGTTAACATTTCTTTGATCTAAAACAAAATAGTCCCTCCAGGCTCCTCCCAATTGCTGCTTGTGACTAATTACTACTCTAATCATTATCTTTCTTTCTATAGGTTAGGCATATTGGAAGAACAGTCTATACTGCTGCTTTTTCTCATCTCATTCTCCTCTGCCTCAGCTGCCTTTCTGAAGATGGTCTTCCAAAAGATAGAACCCTTAAATTCCCTTCAGCTTTGCCAGTCCTTTTCTTTAGTGACTTTTCTCTTTGTCATATTTGACAATGTCACTTATTCCCTCTTGAAACTTGTGTGTCTCCCCTAACTTAAGCTTCCAGATTTTTCTTCCTAGTCTTTGACAACTTTCTGCCAGATTCCTCTGATGTTTTCTTTCTCTGACAACTTTTGCATGAGTATGAAGTGCTTGTTCTCAGAGCAGCGGCATTTACTGAACATTGTTATAATGTGCGGTGCCTTCCTTGCATTATCTGCTTGGATCCCCTGGCCAGCCTATGAAGTAGGTAGCTTTGTTGGTGTCACCTTAAGTCTGTGAAGGCTGGGGATTGGAGAAAAGAAATAACTTGCCTGAGATCTCAGTTGGTAAGTATTGGAGGAATGTTGAAATAAATGTGCACAGTCTGAATTCAGAGCTCAGACATTCAGCCATAACACCGTTTTGCCCTCATAATGCAGGTCCTGCACCGTTGACATTTCATGTACGTGGCTTCAAAAACCAAGAAGCCTGTCTGCATCCCAGGTTTTCATCCTATCCAAGGGTGGCTCAGGTGTCTATATTTATCTCAAGTTCAGTGCACACAGGAATGGTTTCATTGTATTTCTCCTCGCATGCGTCTTTCCAATGCCTCTCCATGCTGTTATTCCTCATTTCAGAGAATGGCACCTGATTTCTTGGGAGCCATCCCTTTAACATTCCAAGTCTAATTGCTTTACCAAGCTGTATTAAATTTATCTCAAATCTGCTCCGTTCAGTTCAGGTTAGTATAGTGGCTAATGGCATTGATTTCGGAGTCAGATAGATTTGGATCTACACCCAAGCATTTCCCCTTACTGGCATTTGAAAGTGGCAGGTTGATCTGTGCTGTTTAAAATAGATAACTTAACATTTGATGAGCCAGCATTTGCTCATTTCCAGAAGACAATAACAGTAGGTAATTCCGAGGGCTGTTGCACAGTTAAACTGAGATAATTTAACCGTCCTTGGCTTAGTTAGTGACTTACCCTTCCACTTTCAGTAGTATTTCACACCAGCATTGCTTAGTGCCTTATGGCTTCTTGTTTTAGCCCACCTCACTGAGATAGCCCTGCTGCCAACTTCCTTCTTCCCAATCTCATTTCTTTCCAAAACACTGTTCCCTCAGCAAGTTTCATGTTTCTGGTTTTCAATATTTACTGCTTTATTGTAAGAGACGTTGTAAAAAGTACAGAGGAAGAGATGCATAGAATAAGACATTTAGAAAGGTCTCCAGTCTCCCATGCCTTCTAGTGAACCTGATCCAGGACCCTTTATGTGTTCAGCTTTTCAGAAGCTGTCTGAACCCTGCCCTTTTTTGAATTTTTTAAAAATAATTAATTCATGTGTATGAGTGTTTTGCCTGCATGTATGTCCGTGTACCATGTGCGTGCACTGCCCACAGAGGCCAGAAGAAAGTGTTGGATTCCCCTAGAACTGGAGTGACAGACAGTTGTGAGCCACCATGCTGGTACTGGGAACTGAACCTCAGTCTTCTGGAAGAGCAGCCAGTTCTTTTAACTGCAGAGCCATCTCGCCAGCTCCCCTTTGAGATTTTATGAAAACTTCATTATATAGGCAAGATTGATCACATCAGTGGTCATTGGTGAGCAGCTTAACTTTCGGTCCCACGCCTTCCTCAGAGTGGGTGGAATAGAAACTCAACTTCCTAAGCCTGCCTTAGTCTTTTAGCTATGTTTCCTGATTCCCTTTTTCTCAGCGTGTGCCTGCTGTGTGACGCACGTGGAAGTCCAAGGACAGCCTGTGGGATTTGATTGTCTCCTACCATCTGGTCCTGGGAATGGAACTCAGGCTGTCAGGCTGGTGGCAGGTGCCTTTATCCCCTGAGCCATCTCCTTGGCTTGGGTGATTTTTAATTTTTTTAAAAAAGAGTCAGATCACATCACTGCTACTTAAAGTTCTTTAAGCCCTCCCCCCACCCCCCGTGTGATGGACTCATTCAGTACAAAGACTGTGAACCCTGTCCCAGGAGAATGCTCTTATACCCCACATTTTATATGTTTCAGCGGTTCCAGTTCCTCAGACTGCAGATTAGTCTTGCTTTCAGTGGCTCCTTCTGCTTGCCACCTGAGGGGCCAGGACTGTTCACAAATGAAAAAGCCCAGTATTCAGACAGAAGTCTCTATACTGTCCAGCTACCTCAAAACTGTTCTCTTTCCTAACCCTGAACCCCTTTGGTTGAGGATTAACCTCAGGGCCTCCCACATGTGCTGTCAGTGAACAGCACCCAGCCCTCATGTTTGTACACTCTCTAGCCCCATCTAGCACACCCCGTGCCAGCTAGCACAGGCACTGCCACTTGTGACATGCTGCTTATCACAGTGCTTTGTCCCTTCACATGTTTACCTCTTAAAAATTTGTCTGAACTTGTTGGAAGTATTGATTGCATATTAATATTTGCATATTTAGGGTTTAAATCTAGCGTAGTGACTGACACATAAGTGTTCTTCCACATTTTGCTAAATGAATTACTGAATGTATACATATTTCTGAAAGTAAATGAAAAAGAGAAAAATAAATCACTCATAGTCCTCTCGCCCAAATGTAGTCCTGCTGAGGTTCGTGTGTCCGTTGGCTGTGTGGGCATCTTCTGCTTTCTAGGGCTCAGTGTCTTCATAGACAATTTGGAGATTATGTCACTGCCCTTTTCCACTTCACATAGATGTTCTAAGTATTATATGCAAAATTTCTAATACTACTATTAATTGTTAGACCTTGGAACTGTTAAACATATTAAAAGTTTACTATTTATTTATTTCTGGGGCTGTCTTAACTGCAGGATACTAGGGAATTGGTATATGTACCTCTTTTGTACTTCCTTTCCTCAAATCTTATTTTAGAGGGTATAAGGAGCTCTTTGTGATTAAACTTTGTAGCTACACTCTTAGAGAAAATTGTCTCTGCCTCTCCCAGTGCTAACAGTTGCCATTCACTCTGTGACTGGGGGTGGAATCACTCCTCCATGCTGGGATTTGGGCTGGCTCGAGCATGCACATGTTTTGTGTATGTTGTTCCAGTGCTGTGAGCTCATATGTGTAGCTGCCCTGCTGTGTCCAGAGGATGCTGCTTTACAGTCATGAGCCACCTCTGGCTCTTTTGTTCTTTCTGCTCCCTCTTCCCCAGTGATCCCTGAGCCTTGGGGTGGAAGTCGGGTGCTGTGTGTATGTTCCCTTTGATCTGAGCATTCTATAGTCTTTTATTCTCTGTTCTTTGGCCAGTTGTAGGTCTGAGTCAATCTACTGCCAAAAGAAGCTTCTTAGTCGAGGGTTGAGAGGTGCATTGCTTTGATGAAGAAAGGGGTGCAGAAATCCTGGCAAGACATGCTCTTTAGGCAGGTCCAGATTTATTTATTTTTATTTTATTTTTATGAGTGCTTGCCTGTGTGTATGTATATGCACCATGTGTGTTTCTGGTATCTGTGGAGGCCAGAAGAGGGAGTCAGATTCCCTGGAGCTGGAATTATAGACAGTAGTGAACTGCCTTGTGGGTGCTGGAAACTAAACCTGGGTCTTCTGCTAGAACAAATGTCCTTAACAACTGAACCATCTCCTAGTGATGCTTCATAATATTATACACATTAATTTGTATTTTGGGAAGAGAATAGCTGGTATACTAATGGCACTTTCCATCGCAGTGCTTTCCTTACAAGCAAAATGAAGCTCAGCCAAGTGGTAACTTGGTAAACTCCAAAGTCTAGATAACACCCAAAATCAAATCCATGAGTGTTCAATAAAATGTGGGAGCTGAGACAAGGGCTGGCAAGGTGGCCCAGCAGATAAAAGCACTGGAGAGAGAACCAGCTGTCTCATGTTGTCTTCTGACCTCTACATGCAAGCTGTAGCATGTGGGTATCTGTGTACACACACACACACACACACACACACACACACACACACACACCAATAATAATAATAAGAAGAAATAAGTTAAACTTTCAAATAAAAAAAATCCACAGAACACTCAGGCTGGAAGCAGGTGTACTTTATCCCCAGATCTCCAGCTGTGCTGTGTTCCTGTCCCTCGGGAAGAACTGGTGACGGCTAACCACAGCGGCTGTCTGTAACTTGTTCCCACCACCACCAGAATGCTAGTCTTCCTCAGGTCTGAATGCTTTTCCTCCATTTCTGCCATCAGCCTTTATGTTCTTTTACTCTTCTTGCAAGGAAAGAGCCTTGATGACTTGTCCTCTCACACTTCCTGCTCCTTGTCCTGCTGTCTTCTCACCTCTCTACTTCTCTAAGGGAAAATGTCAGGAAACAGACAGTTTTAGGTAAACAGAATGTACGTCATGTACACATGGCTGTTGATTCTGTGGGTCCCTGTAAGAGAAGGTTCTTTATTGGAATGGCTTTGAGGAATCCAGTTTCTGCCTTTTTAATTTTCTCTTCATTTTAAAGATAGCTTCTTCTCCAGGCCCCGTTGTCTAAAGGTGGGGATTTGAGCAAAAGCCAATGCATTTTGAACCGCTAGTATTGAAAATGTTGACTAGAGGGACGAATAGCTGGCATGCACAAGGCTGAGTGTGGTTTCCAGCCTCCACCCCCACTGCTCAACCTCACCAAAGGACAGAAGAGCCCATAGAGAGATTTTTAACTATTCTCACCACACTTAAAGAAGAAAAAGAACGAGGCGAAGCAATGTGCCTATTTGTTAGCTCCAGTGAGTCATACCACGATAATGTTTACTTATTTTAAAACATCATGTCATATTTGACATATCAAGTTTTAGTTTGTCAATTAAAGTAGATTATTTCTTGGAGTTTATATATGTGTATGCATGTTTGTGTGTACACATGTATGTGTAGAGGTCAGAGGACAACCTTAAATGTCATTTCTCAGGCTACATCCACATTTTATAATTTTTTTCTTAAGACAAGATCTCTCACTGGCCTGGAACTCACCAAGTAGGCGAGGCTGACTGGGTAGCCAGTCCCAAGAATCCGCCTGTCTCTGCTTCCTAAACACTAGGGCTACAGCACACTACCATGATTTTCTTTTTTTTTTTTTAAACTTCCCATGGGTTATGGGCCTTGAACTCAGTTTCTCCTTCTTGCAAAGTAAGCACTTTACTGACTGAGCCATCTCCCTGGCCTAACTAGACCACAGTTACTAATTTCTGTTGTTTCTTGATGGCTGCCCTTGCTCTACACTTATTTCTCTGGGAGAAAATTCTTCATATCTTTATGTTCCGGTGTGTGGAGGAGATGATGAGCTGCATCATTGGATTGCATTTTCTTCTCTTCTGTAATTACCCTGGCATCTGAATGACTCCGAGGCAGGTCATTAAAGCCAGCATGTTACTTGAGGCAAGATGTGCGACGGCCTTTTTAGGAGCTATCTTTCCCTTGGCACAGAGATGCTGTTGGGCTTTATTAGCACCATGGCCAAACAGAATCGGGGCTGTAAGAAAGCAAATTAAAAGGTATACTTAAAAAAAAAAGTTAAGACTTAAAAAAAGGTTTTTACATATTTAACTTGTGATTGTCTAGTAAGTTTTGAGACTTCTATAAGTAGAAGCGTGTAGAGATCTTACATATATCAGTACCATGGAGAAGATGGGTTTCAGACACAAAGTTCTTCTGTGTACACAAAAGCTATGGCTCTGGATTCTGAGATGCGACCAAGAGGATAGCTGGGGGATAATGGATTTCTTAATGTTCAACTTCCGTTACCTGTGCTTGCCATTTCATCTTTTGCATGAACCTCATGATGCAGCAGCAGCTGCTGACTTCTATTCTGCTGTGAAACAAAACCTGGGCTGCTCCAAGGCCTCCTGTCAGGGCCCCAGAGCTGGGAGAAGGAGGCCTGCTATTTGGATCAAATGTCTAAATGCTTGTTTACTTTTGATGCTTAGAAAAACAACTTTATCCTCTTCACATAAAATATCTTAGGTATTATATTTGTGTTTTGTTTTATTTTTGTTATAAGGGGGAAAACACAGTTTCTTTTCTTTCTAGTCATGAAGAGGGGCCCACTGCTAAAAAATGCAAGACTGAAAAAGAGGGAAGTAACTTCAGTGTCTCCAGCCTGGCTGAAGGGAATGTCACCAAGGTAAACTGAGCTCTCCCAGCCCCTCTCTCCCACTGCAGGAAGATCGAGTCTTGGGATTAGTGAGTCTGCTAACATACCACTTTCTCTGGTCCTTTCTGTATATGATCTATAAAGGCCATCCTATGCTTGTTTCTTTCTTTCTGGAAGTATATATTAGCGAGGAGTAGCATATAGAATTATCTGTCTGATTATAGTGAAAAGAGCTCTGAGTAAGATGAGAACACAAGACCCCAGTGGTGGTACGCTTGTGCAGATTTTCTTACTGGCTACATTTTGCAATTTTTCATTTAGTCAAGATGATAGCATTAAGAAGAGATAGTTAATGCTATGAATCTTATTCTCCAAATACATAAAATTGAAGTTAGTATACTATTCCTATCTTTTTCCTAATGTAAAACTTCAGAGGCTGGAGAGATGACTTGACAGCTAAGAGCATCTGGGTTCGGTTCCCGGCAGCCACATAAAGTGTCTCACAACCCCCTCTAACTTCAGCTTCAGGGAATCTAAGACTTCTGGCCTTCACTGATACCTGTATTCATGTGCATGTCCATCCCCCCTCCCCCCCCGCCCCTCAGATACCCACATGTAATTTAAAAAACAAAAGTAAATCTACAAAAACCCCCACAAAAACTTTCAAAACAGAATTCACAAAGTTTGGACTTCCCAAATCAAATTTCCTTTGACACTGAGAGCTTCATTTAATGAGAAGGTTTTTGGAACTTGAGTATATTACCTTCTTATAAGCAGCATTATTTTAAACCAACAGATCTTAGCATTTCCCCAGTTAGCAAAGTCAAACAGGAATAGTCTCAGGAAAATCAAATGTTTGGACTTGGTGGGAATCTTTTGTAGCATTAAGAAGTTATGATCTTATGCTCTGAGTATTTTCTGCTCACTATTACAAAGCAAAGCAGAAATGGTACATTTTCTTGTAACGTTTGCCAGGAGTCACAGGAACCCGTTTGTTTTCTCCCCTGGGAGCTAGTGCTGAAGAGGCCTTGCTAGGGTTGAGATTAATGCAGATTAAAGACAGGTGTGATCAGAAAGTGCCACACAATGTGACAGAGTTGCACTGCAATAAATCTATATACATGATCTGGGTTTTTAAAAGGATATGTTCGGTATGGACACATTTATATATTCTAGCAAAACTTCAATGCCAAAATAGGACCAGTAGCAGCCCCCCTAAAACAGCAGTTCAGTGAATTTGGTTGCATTCGGTTGTTGTTTCTCATGTCATCATAATGGGAAAAGTATTTAACATGACCTCACCCAACACCACCTCCCCTTTCCTATTGGTTGAGCATCAGAATGTGCAGGTTGTCTTTACCATATAAGGCCTTCAAACTGGGCTGGCTAGTGGCTTGGATTGTAATAATTCTGACCTCTCTGGAGACAAGTCACCTTAACAAAGAAGGTCAAATGTCAAGTGAAAATAGAAAAGGCCAACTGTGTGATTGCTTGAATTTTCTAGCTTTTTCTTTTAAACATTTTTTTTTTTGTATGTGTACATATTTGCATACATGTACACATGCATGCCACAGTGTACATGTAGAAATAAGACAACTTATAGGAGTTGGTTCCATCATATGGATTCTAGGGCATCAGGGTTAGCACCAAAGTCCCTTTACCCAATGAGCCATCTTGCCCTCCTCTGAACCTTCTAGTTTTTAACACTGTCCTAGAAATCAAAATGATAGAAAGGCCTGTCAATTTGACATAATCTAGAGTCATCTGGGAATTGAGTCAAAATCGTCTAGATCAGGTTGGCCTGTGGCCATGTTTATGGGGAGTTATCTTGCTTGCATTAATGGAGGTGGGAAGACCTGCCCGGTGTAGGTGGCACCATTTCCTAGGAAGAGGATTCTGAACTTTGTAAGATTGGAGAAAGCCAGCTGAACACTACCATGCATACATTTATTACTCTCTTTTCCTGGTTATGGATATGATAATCCATAATCCATGATCCCACAAACTTCGTCCACTGTGACTTCCCTGTTACCATGGGCTGTAACCTGGAACTGGGAGGGAAGTAAACCCTTTCTCCTGGAAGTCATTTTTTTCAGGGGGTTTTTATCACAGCAGCTGGAATGAAACTTAAGATGTAGGGTATCGCCAAAATGAGAAGTGACCTGTAGGTGGATTATCTCTGGGTCTCTCCTAGGTTGGAAGTGTGAATCCTGTTGAAAACTTCCGTGTTCTAGTGAGACAGAAGATTGCCAGCTTTGAGGAAGGTAAGTAAGTGGCATGCCACACACTTGACATTCAAGAGAAGGCAATTAGTCTAGTTGATTTAAAGTTTGGATTAGGAGCTGTGGTGTTTCATTGCCCCGGTTAGAGCAAGGTTTCTTTGCCTTACAACTCAAAGGCTCTTTTCCTATATAATACCACTAACAGAACAAAAGCCTCTTTGTCCTCCATCTCAAACACAGAACATGCACAGACCCCCTTCTGTCTACAGATTATCATGACCAGAAAGCTGATCTTCCTCAGGAAATGATCTTGAATTTGGTCTTTGGTGTTCCTGTCAGTATGATCTGACCTGGTGACTGTTCATGCTGTCTGGGGCTTAGTGCATTGTGCTTGTCTTTGGGCGACAGCACAGCAAGTCTAGGCATCTTGTCAGACCCCAGATCACACACCTATGCTTGGGAATGGTCTTCACTGATATGAAAGAGTCAGTTTTCCACTAAAAAGTTGCCATGTTGGAAGAGAAATTTCTGTGCATACACGAAGAGCCTTTGAGTTGTAAGACAAAGAAAACTTCATCTAACCTGGGCCTGGTAGTGCACGCTTTAATATCAGAACTCCAGAGGCCTAGGCAAGTAGATCTCTGAGTTCCAGGCCAGCCTGGTTAACAGAGTGAGTTACAGGACAGCCAGCACTACACAGAGAAACCCATTCTCAAAAGACTGAGGCAGGAAGATTGCCAGACCCCATTTTTGTTTGTTAGCTTGTTTAAAATATATTTCTATCATGAGTTGAAATAATCACTAGAGACTTTTATAGTTACTTTGGGTTTGGAAGAGGACAGTTAATCAAAGAATTCTGTTGTCAGTCATGAATATAGTTCTTTTTGTTTGTTTTTTGTTTTTTGAGTAGGGCTGCTGAGGAACAGCCATGGATTTCTGGTACTCTCCCCACTTTACTTGAGAAGACTGCAACACAGTCTAAGGGTGGACAGCAAGAGAGAGGAGAAAGAATAGCCACACAATCCTAGTCATTCCCCAGGTTCCTGTGTGACAGAGATAAATCTGATTGAAGTCCACCTGAGTATGAACATTAGGTAAAAGAGCTAGGTGGTTCCTGTCAGAAAAGATGGACACATGGGGACAGCTAATAGGATGGAGCACAACTTACTTTATAGTGAGATGACTTTATCATCCGTAGATCTTGTTTTCGCCACGGATATTATAGGGTCCATTTTACATTAGGCTTCAGTCCACCTAGAATTTTTGTGAACGTGACTGGCTTTAAAAAAAAAGAAAGTGTCGGGACGTCCCTGGTGAACATGGTGCAGACCCGGTGCCTCTAAAAGCTGCTGTTTGACATTGGCTTTATGTGTAACTGAGGAGCAATGTGCTGTGTCTGTTTGGTAGAGGGTGCTTGTTTGTTCTGTGGCTTCAGAGGCTTTAACCTCTCCTGTACCTTTAATTTAAGATCAGATTGCATCCCCAGGTCTTTCTGTCTCCCCTTCCTCACCAGTTTGTTTTGTTCGTTTTGTCTTCAAAAAGATTCTTTTAATTTGAAGAGATGTTTTCTAAAATTTATTTTTCCAAGTTAAGTTCTACCAGCATTAGGTAAAATATACTGTAATTAATGACAGTGAAATTATATTACTCACCAAAGCCCAGTAGATGTGCTTTTCCATTCTGTTTTTGTAGGATACAGCTCTGTCCCATTTTCACAGAAACTTATTTATATAAATATGTGCTTTTTCTGTCATTAGTCAATTCTAAACTGTGGATTTTTGAGCCTTGTGATCTAGGAGTCTCTGTCTGTCTCTGTCTGTCTCTGTCTGTCTCTCCCTCTCCCTCTCCCTCTTTCTCTCCTCCTTTCCCTCACTGTGTTCCTTCTTGTAGCTTGCCCTGATATATAGTTCTGAGTATAAATTAGATAACCTGTCACAGCTTTGTCCAGACAAACATTGGATTAAAATGTGTCCTTTATCTACATAGAACTTGTCAATTTAAGAAAAAAGTTCTGTTAAATATCTTCAATGTCTTAAAAGAAAGATAATAAATACAATGAGTAATTGTAAACATCTTTTCTGTAAATTTTTTTTTTTAAGTTTGACATACTTTCTTATTCCTTTCCCCAGATAGCCCTGATGCATGTAGTCATGAGGGAGAGAATACACAATTGCAGTTCTTGGAGTTTAGACTATAATTTATGTTTTTTATTAAATATTTCCACTTGATTCTTCTTTTTTTCTTGATTTAAATTATGTCTCAGAACTTGAGTACCAGGCTTATTTCATGCATCATTTATCAGGACACATCATCTTACTGGAACATAAAAAACTATTTGGATCCTGAAGGACCTGTAGAAGAGGTGTGTTACTATTTGACATGGTAATTACACATCAATGGCCCTTGGAGTCATCTTCCACATGGGCGGATTGAGACCCAGAATGGTTAGGATGGCTTTCCACAGGTTACTACAAATGTGTAGAATTCACTGTATCCAGTTCCAGAAGAGTCAGTTCACGTCCTCTGTAGCTTAAACTGGCAGACAACACTACCCTGAAGTGTACATTTTGGTGTAATAAAACTCATCGGCCAAATAATTAAAATGAAATGTGAAATAAAGATGAAAAGAGCAACTAGAAATGACATTATATGGAAATGAAAGGCCATCATGCACATGTAACTATAATTAGAGTATTTTCAGGGGCTAGAGCGATGATCTAGCTGATACAGTGCCTGCCAAGCAAGCGTTAGAGCTAGAGTCCGGATTCCTAGCGCTCACATAAAAAACCAGGCCAGGCATGGTGGAGAGTACTTGTAACCCCGTGAGGAGTAGAGACGAGTAATGCTTAGGAGTTCATTGGCTAGCCAAATTGGTGAGCCCCAGGCTCTGTGAGAGGAGGGCTGGCAAGATGGTTCAATGGATAAGTATACTTACAGTGCAAATCTGGTGGCCTGCGTTTAATCCCTGGAACCTACATAAAGTTGGAAGGAGAGAACCCCACAAAATTGTTCTCTGACCTCTATATGCATGCTGTGGCATGCATGCACGCACATGGACACACACACACATGCTAATAATAAATTTTAAAAATACGGTGGAGAGTAAATGAAGAAGACACTTTAATGTTGATCTCTGACCTCCACATGTTAGTGCACACACGCGCGCACTCTCTCTATATTTATGTGTCTGTCTGTGCAAGTGTATACATATTGTATGTTTTTGTATTTCAGGAACTCTCCCTGGCTTACACCCATTCTTACTCTGTTTCTAAAATTCTTAGATTAGTTCCTGCTACTCTGTGGATGAGAAGATCTCTATAGTATAAGTGTGAACATGAGTGTGAGCATAAGTATAAAAGTACAAGCATAGTGGAGGGTGTGTCCCGGCTGCCCCTTTAGAAAGAGAGATGCCTGTAGCATAAACATGAACCACAGATGTGATACCTGCGTTCAACGTGAGCACTTAGCTTTCTCTTGAGGGCATTACAGGAAGTTCGTATAGCACAGCAACCTTGTCTTCGATGAAGGTTTTGTTTCTTCATGCAATGCAGTGAAGTGGCTTGCTTGAAACTTGCTGAATAGTTTGCCCCCCTCCCCATTTTATGTTTAAATGGTAAAGACACCTTCTCCTCTGGCTGAAATGTAAATTAATTTTTTTTTTTTAGATTAAATGTGTACATGTATGCATATTTTACCTGCATGTGTATCTGTGCACCTTGTGTGTAGTGCCTGTGAAGAAGGTCAGGGTAGGGCATCAGATCCCCTGGAAATGGGGTTACGGACAGTGGTGAGCTGCCAGGTGGGTGCTGGGAATTGAACCTAGGTTCTCTAGAAGAGCAATCAGTGATTTTTGTTTGTTTGTTTGTTTGCTTGTTTAGACAGGGTTTCTCTGTTGTATCCTGGAACTCATTCTGTATACAGACCAGGCTGGCCTCAAACTCATAGAGACTGGCCTGCCTCTGCCTCCTGAGTGCTGGGATTAAAGGTGTGTGCCACCACCTCCCACTGCAATCAGTGATCTTATTGGCTGAGCCATCTCTCCAGTTTCCAGAATAGTTCTTATTTTTGCCTTCCCCTGCATCTGTTAAGTAGAAGAGGCCAGAGCCCATTTAGACAATCTTTTCACACACTGAACCTTCATTTTACAGAGGTGATTTCTGCCATCAGTGAGACAGGGCACGATGCTCACAGGCAGCTCCTGGGGAAATGCTGAACTTATAGGTACTTAGGAGGAAAGGGTATGCCATTCAGCTGGCTGCCAGAGTTCACACTTGCGGTAAATGCACATGATACGATTTATAGGACAGAGGATGGTGAAGTACTTACTCATGGCACCTTGGCTCCCTCTACCCTCCACTGTCTATCGATTCTGATTCTTCCTTGCCTGGTAGATTGTTGTCATGCAGAGCACTGTGCTTGGTGCTTGAATTGGGCTCTCTAAATGATTGCTTCTCAGACCCAGCTGGTTGAAAAGGAAACTGATTTCAGATTGTGCTGATGTGCAAACTGCTTTAATCAATGACTTGACGTGACTGCTAGTGGCAAACAACAGAAGCTCCTAACCAATTAAGATGCTTAGCAAAGGATGTTAGACTTTTGTTAAAATAGGCACTAATCAGCTGAAATGTGGTGAGAAAAGCCAAGAAACAGCTTGGAGTCTCACTTAAATGTAATAAAAGTGTTTGGTCCGCTCCTTTCAGATTGCAAGCCCTAGGCCAAAAATATGCTGACGCAGGAAGAAATGGCAAATGTAATTGGTACACTTAGTCCCTCTTAGGTCCATGCCTAGCTACATAGGACTTAAAACTAAAAATGGCAGACTTGCCTGGCCAGAAGGGGGAATGGAGTTTGATTCACATGCAGAAGAGCTTCAGCAGGGATCAGGACTGTTGTCAGCAGAGATGTCTGTAGAAACAGCAGAAAAATGAACTTTTATTGAACAAGAGCCATTCTTCCTGGAGAACCGTGTTGTGTCATTTCCTGTAGTATTTTGTGTACAGCAGGGCCGAGTTTCCAGCTGAGCTTTAGCAGCCTTTCCATAGTCGAAGTGTGTAGCACGAGTAGAGCTCCAGAAGTCTCCTAAGTGAGTTGCACTTACTGCTGATGCCAGCTCTTAACAGCTTTGTTGAAGTAAATGTTTCTGCCGTGAAGTTTCCTGGTAAGTGCATTTTGGGGTGCTTTTACGGTTTCATAGAGCTGTACTGTTACCCTGCAATCCAGTGAAAAAATGTTTTCTTTCCCCTAGAAGTTCTTTGTGCCTGACTTACTTGGTTCTTGCTTCTCATCTCACTGTGAGCAACTACTTTCTGTCACTGCAGATTTGCTTTTTCTAGAAAAATCTAAATGGAATCGTTCAGTGCAGTCTTTCGCTTTCAGTTTTTCACTGATGATGTTTTGAAGGTTGTCTCCATTGGAGTACATAGCAAGAGTTGATTTCTGTATCTCAGCAGACAGCTTACTCCTGGGTAAAACAGTGAATACAAAACCTCTCCTTTTACCCACTTACCTGTTCAGTACTAATCAGGTTTTAAAATAAGTATCGTCAGATGATGGGCAGTTGGATTGTTTCCAATAGGGGTGGTGTCAGGTCGTGATGCGCTGATATTTGTTTTCAAGGGGGTTTGTGTGTTTGTAGTTTTAAAAAAATATTTATTATTATTATTATTATTTCTCTCTCTTTCTGTGTGTGTGTGTGTGTGTGTGCATATTTGCACATGCCATGTGTAGAGGTCAGAGGAAGGTGTTCTTTTTCTTCCACAGTGGGCTCCAGGAGTTGAACCCAAATTGTCAGGCAATTCTACCCAATAAGCCATCTCACTGACCCCTGTTTTAACTTTTTAGAAGCAGCCAAACTCTTGAAGCCTATTATACTAGCTCTATCTACAAAACACAAGGTTTCAGTTTCGTTAGGTATTTGACAACCTGTGCTATCTTCAGTTTTGGTATTTAATTATGGTTTTAATATGTAGCTGTTTGCAAATTACTTGTATATCTTTTTTTAGTGAATTGGCATTCTAATTTTTTGATGATTTTTTAGCTGGTCTGTCTTATTGAGATGCAGAGATGTGTATGTTCTGGTCAAATTCTTTATCAAATATGATTTGCAAATATGTTTTCTGTTTATGACTTATCTTTTTTAAAATTGTGTTTTTATTTTTAATTATATATGTGAGTGTCATGTGTGTGTGCTACATGTGTGTGGGTACCCACAAGGGCCAGAAGATGGCTTTGGATCCCCTGGAGCTGGAGTACCAGGAAGACATGAGCTACCTGATGTGACTGAACTCGGGTCCTTTGGAAGAGCAGTTTGCTCAGGGAGGAGATTCTCAGGTCAGATCCATCTCAGATTCTCTGGATCCTGTGTCCAAAGTGCATGTTGTCTTCAGCAAAAGGAATTTCTTGGAGCTTCTGGGAGGCTACCAAGGGCTGCAGCAATATCCATCTTGGTTTGAAGACTGGACCTCTTACTGGTTTGGAGCTTACTAAGTAAACTGGGCTGGCTGGTCAGTAAGCCCCACCAGTCGCTGCCTCCCCTGGCTGGGACTACAAGTGCATGACATGGCATCCTTCTTGGCCTTTTCATGTGGATTCTGGGAATCACACTTACGCTTGCATAGCAAGTACTTCATTGACTTTTATTAAGCCATTTACCAGCCTCTAAAACCTCTTTTCTTATATAGTCATTTACATTCATCCTATGCAGTTCTTTTTCAGCTGCACATCCCAAATCATCAGGTGTTGTGTGCTTATTTTTATTCAGTTTGAACATTTTCCAGTATCTTTCATGATTTTTTTTTTTAATCCTTGGGTTATTTAAAAGTGTATTTTTATTTGTTCAGTTTTGCTTTTTGCATCAGGGTCTCACTATGTAGTTCAGGTTGACCTAAAACCTACTACATCCTATGTACCATTCTGCCTTGCACTCACAATCCTTTTCCGTCAGCCTCCTAAGTTCTGGGACATGTGCTACTCTGCCAAACAAGAAATATATTTAAATTTTTTCAAATATTGAGAACTTCTCAACTTTATGTTGATTTTGAATTGAATTCTGTCATGATTAAAAAACATTTGGAATGGTGCTAGGGCCTTCACTGAGACGTTTTTATGGCCTCTCATATAGTCTGCGCTAAAAACTGTGCCCTGTGGTCTTACAAGGAGTGTGCATTCTGCTGCTGTTAGTGGAAGGGTTCAGGAAGTGTCAGTTTGCTGATCATTTGTTCAAATGCGTGCCTTTGTTGATTTTCTGTCTAGTGCTTTTCTGGGATGTGTTGGGTATTGAGAGTTATTCACCTTGAGAGCTTTTGAGTTAGTGAGACCTTTGTAATCTGTCTCACCTCACTAAGAGACTGAAGTGCATTTTGGCACAATACCAAAAAGAAAACATACTCAGTTCAGGAAGCACAGGGTATTGGAGTTTTTAGAAGAACAGACAAAGTTATGCTTGGTTTCAGAACCCTTTACTTCACAAGAAGAATTCATTTATATTGTTAAAGGATGAGATATTTGGTAGAAAATATTACATAGATTTCAGAATTTATTAGAGCATAAAGGTCATTACTTGTAAGAAGTGAATAGAATTTTAGTGACAATATATATTTTAGTGTAGAGAAATATGTAATCATTAAATCCAGCAACATGACTGCTCTGGGATCACATTCAAGGCCTGTGTGATCTGGCTGGAATGTAGTACAGGCCTTTAACATAACTAAGAATAAGAAAGCAATGGTGGCACATGCCTTTAATTCCAGCTCTCAGGATATAAAAGGAAGCAGTCAGTTAAGAAGTAGTTCGCAGTTCTTAGTTTATGGCTCTTAGTTCATGGTTCTCAGTTCAAAGTTTACAGTCAGTTCAGAGTTAAGAGAGAAGCAGTAGAGGTTGAGAGAATGGAAAGAGATTGAGTCAAAGCATGCTAGTTAACAGAGAAGTGGAAAGTCAGAGGCAGAGTGAAGTACAAAGGGAGTACATGCCTTAAATCCCTAGTCTGAGAGTCAATGAGAGTGAAGACTTGGCAGAGTGACATCTGAGATGAATCACAGTGTAGAGCAGGCAAAGTGATGAATCAAAGGAAGAGTTAGCAGAGTGAGTCAGGGTGAGGGCATGTCCAGCTCTCAAGACATAAAATGAGGCTCTCAGTGAGTGAGTTTGGGAGAGTCAACAAACAGTGAGAGTTAGTGTGAGGCCTAGCAGAGCAGTTCAGTCAGAGAAGTTGTGAGAGTCAGCCAGAGTCAGCCAGAGTCAGAAGAGTTCAGTCAGAAACAGTCAGCGGGCTCAGAAGGTCAGTTTGAACCAGTCTGTGTGGAGAAGAGTTTCAACTAGAACAGCGAGTGAGTTGAATCAGCCAACCAGAAGAGCCAGTACAGCTCTGAGTTCAGAAGGAGCTAGTCAGAATGAGCCAGTCAGCAGGAAGTCTTGGAGGCTGAAATATTCTAGGTCTAGGTTAGAAGATTAGATTGTACAGAGGCTGAAGCCTTCTAGGTCTAGATTTAGGACTAGATTGTATGGAGGCTGAAACACTCCAGGACTAGGACTAGGGAATGAGTTAGCAAAGAATCAACTGTCCCTTACCATGAACCCATGAGAATAATAAAATCAATGCATACATCTACATTTACATTTTAGTGTATCAGGTCTTAAGCCAATGTTTATAGATTGGCAAAATTTATAGTTTTATTATTTCTTTCATTTGTTTCTTTTTTTGTGCCATTTTGATTAAGCTCATGTTTATTTTGTTAATTATTTGTTTTATGCACTGAAAAGAAAATATATATGGAATAATCTAGATTGTCTTAGCCCATAATTTGTTCCATTTCTCTTTTTTTTTGAAAAATTTTTTTTAAAAAATATATTTTTTACTTGTATGTATATATCTCTATGAGAATGATTGTAAAAGTAGGTACCTGCAGAAATCAGAAAAGACTGTCAGATCCCTTGGAGCTAGAGTTTAGACAGTTATGAACTGCCATGTGGGTACTAGGATTTGAACATGGGTCATCTGGAAGAGCAGCCGGTGATCTTAACCATTGAGTCCTCTTTCCAGGCCCCTTTAAAAATAGATTTTTGAGGGATTAGAGGTGGTTTAAAACCATCTGTAACTGCAGTTCCAGGTTTACTTATGCTCTCTTCTGATTTTCTTGGACATCAAGCAGGCACAAGGTACACATACATACATGGAAACAAAAAATCTTATACAAAAAATAAATGTATGTTTAAAAACAGAAAACAAAAGACAACCAAAAATAAGATTATTTTTTAAATGATTTTTTTTTTTTTTTTTTTTTTGAGACAGGGTTTCTCTGTGTAGCCCTGGCTGTCCTGGTCACTTTGTAGACCAGGCTGGCCTCGAACTCAGAGTTCTTTTTCTTTAACTGTTGTTGCACATGCATTTGCATAAATGAGTACAACTTGTTCAGTCCGGACTCATATGTCTGTTTTCAGGGTTGATTATATGGTGTTGGATAACCAGTTATGTACTCTTCCTGGGGAAGACTATTTGTCCTAGTGTAGCTTATCTGACATTTTTAGGGGACACAACCTCACAGAAAACTTTCTTTCTGCCTCTTCTTCAGTAATAATCCCTGAGCCTTAGGTATAGGGGTTTTATTGTAAATGTATTCTTAGATAATCAAGTGTTGTAAATAATGTACTAATCAAAACAAATTTTAAGCCAAGTAGTAGTGGCTCACAACTTTAATTTCAGCACTTGGGAGGTAGATGCAGGCAGATCTCTGAGTTCAAGGCCAGCCTGGTCTAAAAGTGAGCTCCAGGACAGCCAGGGCTACATAGAAAGACCCTGTCTCAAAAGAACAGCAACATAACAAATATTTTAAAGACAACAAAGATTGGTCTCATCAGTCGGGAAACTGGAAGCCTGCAGTCAAGGTTTGTCAGATTTGGTTTACTTTGAAGATTCAGGGGAAGAATATGTTTAGTGGCTCTTGTGTAGCTTTTGGTGACAGCTGGTAATCCTTGGTGTTCTTGGCTTATGATATATTACTGCAGTCTTCTATATGTATTTGTGTCTAAATTTACTGTTGCTTTATAAGAAAGCCAGTCATATGAGATTCAAACCCGCTCTAGTGACCTCGCCTTAATTATGTCTGCAATGGTCTTATTTCCAAGTAAGGTCACATTATAAGGTTTTTAAAAGGTCATGAATTTTGGGAGAATACTATCCAATTGATTATAGTACTATAAAGGAAAATTACACAGAATGATTGGATTGGTTATTCTGGGGTGAGTAGACTTGTGCTTTTATGTGAAGGATCAGAGAAGGCCTTACTGTTGCAGAAGAAAGAGTCCAGGGAGCATCTGTGAGGCGAGTTTCAAAGCAGGAATAACACACTACTCTGAAGCTGAATGTATATGGCTCCCCTTCAGGGAAACCAGTATGGTTCCTAGAGAACAGAAGTAGAAGAAGAGGTCAGAGCAGTAGATGGGCACATATATCAGAGCCTCCTGTATCTTCAGATCTTGTGCTCTTTGTGAAATGGGAAACCACTGAAGGATACTAAGTAGAAGATGATCTGCTTGACTTATGTTTTATGCCTCAGTGAGAAGGTAGACTTGACAGAGGCAGATAATTAGGCTACTGTATTAAATCTCAGTGAAGGAGGGGGTAAGGAAGTAGTGAGAAGAGGTCAGATCCTTGATAGGATTTGAAAGCGCAGTGAACAGTTTTGCTGATAGGTCTGGGAGAAGGAAAGAGATCCAGAGTACTCCCAAGAATTTTGGCTTGAGCGCCAGAAGGAATTGTTATTGATGAAAAAAGAGCAGCGTACCAAGTTGGTTACCCAGATCTGGACTTAAGTCCTTCTGGGGGGAGGGGAGAAACTGTCTATAAACCACAGAAACTGTCTATAAAGGCATGAGACTGGATGTGCTCCTTCAGTAGGCGAGGAGTGCAAGGAAGATATGCAGTAGGCAGGAAGGCAGACTGTATGAGTCCAGATGCCGGTGAATGACGGTTTGAGGAAGTAGGTCATAAAAGGTTGGGGAAGAGTCCCCTCCTCCCCCAAGTATCCTAAGTGACACTGCCACCTAAGTGATGATCTAGTCTAGTGTTCGTGGCACTAATAGCACCTACCCCAAACAGCATGTTTTGCTGTTTTTGTTATTTTTGTCCCTTTACTATTGACCATTTCAGATGACTTGGTAGTCATTTAAAATTAAGTTTTCTAAATTTGTTCTCTCATATCTCTCTTTCTATCCTAACTACCACTATGCTATTTCAAGCAGTCATTATTTTACCATTGGTCAGTTCCAGCACCCTATATTAATTATCCATAAAGTTCTTATTTTCCGTCTGGCCCATGTGTTTGTACAGATTTAGCTTATAATATGTAGGTCAGCCCTTTTAAATCACACCTCGTGTCTTCGAAATAAGCCCACTGTCTAAGACCTGCTGCCATCTGATCCCACGCCGCCACTCCTGGCCCGTTATTCTTGTGGTCTCCCCTGTGCACCATGAATTCAGAGCAAACAGAATATTCCTGTTGATCCCTTCCTGGCATGAGCTTTCTTCTCTCTCTATCCTTGCTCATGCTATTCTATCTGAAAAAAATGTCATATCCTTTCTCTTCTCCAGACTCACTCTAAAGATGTCTGTGCTTTGGAACCTGTAGGTAGTGATGTCTAGCCATAGTTTTCTTATAATTCGTTGTCATAGTAATGTAGTTAGTCCAGCGTCAGTGAGACAAAATGACTTCCATATTCTCTCATCTTCTCTGCTTATTTCCAGCTCGTAGTGGTGAGTTACTTTATTTCTGCTGTTAACTTTAATGGACCAGAGCTTGGAAGTAACAAGAATTTGAGTTTTGGAGTTGTGCCAGAATTTTTTAAATTGATTCCTTTAATCAGTTCCCGAATCCTAGACCTATGAAAGAGAAATAGAGTATATTAGTTACTTTTCTCATTGCTATGACACAGTACTTGACAAAGAAAGAACTATTTATTTTGGCTCACAGTTTGTAGAGAGGATGTCCATAGTATCTCCTGCATCCACAGCCAAGAACCAGAGAGAGATGTATGCTGGTGTTCTGCCTGGTTTCTCTTATTTTCAGTCTTCGATGCAGTTCATAAGATGGTACTTCTGTCTTAGTCAGTGTTCTGTCCCTCTGAAGAGACACCATGAGCATGGCAACTTTTATAAAGGAAACATTTAGTTGGGGCTGGCTTACAGGTTCAGAGGTTCAGTCCATTATCGTCATGGCAGGAAGCATGACAGGAAGGTCCTGGGAAAAGTAGCTGAGAGTTCTACATCCTGATCAGCAGGCAGCAGGAAGAGAAAGAGACACTGGGTCTGGCTTGGGCCTTGGATACCTTAAAGCCCATCCTCAGTGACATACTTCCTCTAACAAGGCCACTCCCCCTAATAGTGCCACTTCCTGGTGACGAAGCATTCAAACCACCACAACTACCCACAGTGAAGATGGGTCTTCCCTCCTCAGTTAAACTCTGGAACCCCTCTGATAGATGCACCCAGAGATGTCTCCTAGGTGATTCCAGTAAAGTTGGCAAAGAAGATTAACCACTACATAGAGAAATACAGCATTTCTTTATTTTGAACTCTAAACTTTCTTTATTAAACAGTAGAGGGAAAATGTAAATGGGAGAAAAAGGAGAAGATCTGAGGAGTTCTACGGAAAGTGCTGTATTAACAAAGGGTGTTGGTACTGGAGTTCTAGAGGCTTTGTGTAGAATATGATTGTTCTAAAATGGTTAGTATTGATGCGTCAAGGATGACTCAAATTCTTGATGCCCTGTATAAACAGTGTGCTACCTCTGCCTCTGGTATGCACAGAAGCACCTTCAACCGGTGGCTGCCTTGTGGAGTCTGACTCATCACTCACTGTGGATTGTCAACTGATACATGACTTTCAGTTTCATTCAATTACCAAGTTTTAATTGGATCCCATTGCCAGATTGGTCTCCTGTTCCAGACTGTTTCCTCTTGGCTGTGTGGTTACTATGGCTACTTGGTTCCTTCTGTTTAATCCCTGCAGTGGGTGATGACGTCAACATCTTCTCAGGTATGAAGCCAGACAGTTACCGCAGAACACTGTCACCTTGCGTCCTCCGCCTTCTCACTGCCCATCTGGAATACGGTCAGATCGAGATGGTAAGGCTTCAGATTCCTCCGTAGCCGTTTGATTTTAGTGCCTCTACCAACTGTTAGAATTCAAGGACCTCGGGAACTGGTGGAACCCACCCTTCTCTTCACTTCTTCCCTCTCGCCCCAAGCCCAGTGCGTTCTTTCAGGAGCATGGCACATACAGTACATAAACATGTGGTCTATATTTTACATAAGTGAGCCAAAAAAAAAACTCTTTCTTATTTAATGAGAAAGTCTTCCTTTGGTTTCTTTCTTAGGTTAGCATGGTGTGATATTTCTTTTTTCTTCAAATGTATTTCCTTTTTTTCTGGAACTGGAGAAAATGAATCATTTTAGAGAGAGGCTGTTCTTTGTTCTGTATTTCATTGCTATGTTTCTTAATTGATGACCCTTAGGTTCCAGTGGATATGTTTAGTAGGCTTTTAATGTTTAACATATGTGTTTTTAATGAAAAAGAAATTATAAGATCATGAAATGCTGTGGAGTCTATCCATTGACCATGAAATTTAAAATTTGCCACCTGACTGGGAAGAGATCTGGTCTTATAACCAAACTGCTTAAGATGAAGAGTATTATCCATCCAGATTTAAAATGATATGCTCTTCTGTGTTTTTCATTTTTTCAAGCGTGTGTTAAGTTCACAGCCTGTGGCCGAGCAAGATGTCGTTTTCTTCTAATTTCTCCTTAGCTTATGCCACTGTTTTGATTCTACAGAGTAAGCTAAGGTCAAGAGGCCTTCCTGTCCTCCTTCCTTGTAGCTACAGAAGTAGGACACACAGTCCTATTTATTTAGCACAAATAAAAACAAAAATAAAACGAGAGCTCTCATAGTCCATAAGAATGGATTCCGACAATAAAGACTTTGCATTTACTCTGCTCCTTGTGCCTGGGGTTTTAATTTAACACATCAATGAAAAGGCAGCATTTAGAAAGGGAGGAAACACCCAGCAGGACTTGCTTTTATTAGTGCAATTTGTAAGAAATTACCACATCTAATGAGAAAATCGTTAAGCATGAAAAAATGGGCTGTGATAGAACTTGTGAGCTTGTATGGTGAGATTTTAATTGAGTTTTTTACGTATTGGAAAGATGATGATAATGATGATAATAATAAAATAATCCAGGGCTGCACCCCTCCTATCGAGGTGGTGAGTACTTTGCATTCTTAGTTCAGCTTCCCCCGCCATCCAGCATGCGGGGTGTGGTGGCGGCAGAGAGCCTTGTGTACCTGTTGGCCTTTTCCGTTTCTATAAGGAAGCCACACCGCTTGTGCTAACTGAAGGATTGTGAGTCAGAGTTCCATCAGAACAGTTCCTAAGGGGCAAAGGACAGAAGAGGCAGAGGGCAAGCTCTGTCTACTTCATTGCTGCTTTAGCAGGAAATCTTAAAGGCCATTTTCAGGCTCGTAAACTTTATGCTTTTTTATACTTCTGTGTCTTTTTGTCCAATAAGAATATTCACTAGAGATTGTGAAAACTCAAACAGGAATATTCAAGCAAAGAGCACAGACATCCAAGGAAAACTTCTTAGAATCTTAGAAATCAGCCTATCCTTTGTCTTTTGGGAAAAAAAAATATTTAAAATACTTTTTTTTTGTACTTAACTGTCCAGTTTGACCCCTGCGATGCATGGGTGCTATGGGAAGTCAGTCAGTTGCTTCTAGGACCTTCTGTGTATTTCCACAATCTCATGGTGGTGTGGTGAGTAACTGCTACTGGGATTCCCCATGTTAAACCAAAAAAAAAAAAGGAAATGTTGCCATTTAGCCAACGATGTTACAATTAGTAAAGCTAAAGTTTTTACATGGCTCTGTTTTTGTAGAGTAAAACTTAAAAAAACAAATCAAACACTTAGTTGAAAAGCTTCAGATACGCTGGTGAGCCTTTTCAGTCACTTAATTGGGTTTTGTATCCCACTTCACTAGGAAAGAAAGAGAAAGCGCTGCAATTGCTGTCTTCCTTTATTGTTCATGTTAAGTAATGCCTTGTTAATATTCAGTTCTCCTGTAAATACCCAGTTTATAAAATGAGGATCTCTTTTGTAAATTCATTGTAAGGCACGTACCAGTGGCCCTTAGGTCTACACCCCACTCCACCCCTGTGCACACTGGATGGTCACTGGGCCGGAGGCCGAGGTGGCCCCTGCCATCTGCCTTTCCCATTCTCCCAGGTCCGCAGGCTTCAGTCTCCCAGACTGCAAGGTTCAGTCAAAGGGAAATTCTGGCATGAAACTGGTAGGAGGGTTAATAGAAGGAAACGAAAGAGCAAAGGGAGATGTCAGAGTATCTTCTTTTCTGTGTTGCGCAGCATCTCTGGTCCTTCATGGCTTTGCCTCCTAAAGGACAGATCCCTGGGCTCTAGTTTCCTCATATTCTCTTTTCTTTTTGCCACATGGCATAAGGTGCTAAAGGTGTCTCGCTGTTGCTGCTTGTTTCTTTCAGAATCATTCTCAGCTGGCTCTACAGCTCTTCATCACTAACAATGCTTGCATTGAACTTCCTGTGTTAGATATTCAGAGTGATTTTTTTTCCTTCTGGTTGCACTCTGGCTGATAAACTCATAAGCTCTACTCACATCAGCCAATTTATATCCCAAATAGACATAAAAGGGAAACCTTTTTGTGATCCATCTCATTTTAGTCGCCTGTTTTAAAACCTACACCACAGACTCCCTTTATCAAGCACACGTCCCTTCCTACTTTCTGACTTAAAGCAGGGGTTGTAATTTACATGTGGGCTTAGTTGATGACCGACTTCTTGCCTAGAGTTTTATCTGCTGCTGAACATTACTTCTTTTTATTCTGTTAAAAATGAATGGCCTAATAACATTATGTTTATTTGACTTAAATGCTTAAATTTTTATTGTTGCCATATAATTTTTAAAAATAAAGACACCATTGTCATTAGGAATATGAACCTGTTCTTACCATTTAAAAATAACTTCAGCACCTGACACCTGCAAAATGAACAACACATAAACTTCCCATGTGGCACTGAAGCAGTGAGAAAAATTCAATCATGGTGCTTGGGCTCAATGAAATCTTTATTCTTCAGCATTTGTTCCGTGTGATGTGTGACAGATGCAAGAGCCTATTGCTTTTTTGTCTCTGTGAGTAAGAGGAGAAACACATACTTACCCTCTTTCATTTGAGTGAAAATGTCTTCATAGGGCAGAGAGAGTGAGTAATAATAAAAATATAAGGGGCAGGCTAGTGTATGGCCCCAGGGTTATGATGCACTAAGAAGGAAGGTAATCTGTTTTGTAGGATTTGGGGTGATGTCAAATGTTTTCAATAGAGGAAGGACATGTATTTCAGATTGAACAAGAAAAGTCTGCTATTTTCCTCTGATGGAACACTTCTGAGTCTGGGTATCCTTTGTGACATGAATGCATGATAATATTGATGCTCATTTCACATATGGAAAAGATTCTGGGGTTACTGTATTAAGCCCATATGCAACCTGAATCTAGAATAGATACCTTAGAAGCCTCCTTGAGATAAATGAAGGTCCTCTAGAGGCCTTCTGTAGTATCCTAAGATGGATGATCCTTTCAATGACCATTTTTTATATTAGCTACTAATAAGTATTATTGAGTTGGTGGCTAATTCTGAAGCACATTTTGGTACGTTATAATTGGGTCTGTGACTTACTGAGTCTGAAGACTGGCAGGCTGTCTCTTAACCCTGTAACGGTTGTAGAAGCAGAGAAAAGCACCTAATAATCAGAATTTTCTTCATAGAGCTGAGCAGGAGAGCCCAAAACATAAACCAACCAGGAAGGAATATTGTTTGTTCCCAGCTATTTCTTGTGTTTTACTTTCATTAAAGACGGCAGGGAAATGAGACATGCCCCCACATGTTCACGCCTCTTCCTAGTATTTAGTATGTAAAGCATTATCCATCACAGCTTTGCCCTGGTGTTAAATGGTTCATTATAGTCAGTGAACCACAAAATAGTCTAGGTAAAGGGACAGAATTCAGAATCAGGGGCCGAATGCACTGGCCATATGACTGTTTCTAGAAGGACAAAATCCAGCTCTTTGTATTCATTGGATTTCTTTGAAGATTGTGTTTATCTGCCTGAAATTCTCAACCTTGTGGAGGAAAGGACAAGGTAGTCTGCCCAGTACACATAAAAGACTAAGTCGGAATAGGTTCATTCATAAGTAGAAACTGGATGTTGAGACTCCTTCATTTTCTTTATGTACCTTTTCACCATATCATCATTGCAAATAGATAACTGGCTTTGATATTTGCTTATTTTCAAGTTTGGGTATTTTCTCTGCAAGCTGGTCTGTCTCTGTGTCTCTTTCTTTGCCTGAGTCTGTCTCTGTCTCTGTCTCTGTCTCTGTCTCTGTCTCTCTCTTGTGTGTATGTGTGTGTTCTTTCATATTTCAGAATCAAACTGGTAAGGAAGCTGTGGCTTTTGTGAAGCAGTTCAGTACCTCTCTTCATTGCTTGACGGGCTCCTGAGCTAGATGATGTAACTTGTATCCCTCCCTCCATCCTTTGTGTTTCTGGATGTGTTTCTTTGTAGTTTTTCCCTCATTTATTATTTTGTGTGTGTGGTGTTATGGAGGCAGGCACGCTATCTTGCTTATGTAGAGAACAACTTAAAGGAATTGATTGTCTCTTTTCATTATGTTGATTCCAGGGATTGAAATCAGATTATTAGGCTTTGTGGCAAGTGCCTTTACCCACTAAACTATCTTACTGCCCTGCCCCCCCACCTTTTTTTATCCTTTTCATAAAAGTTTGGACAGAGATACCTCTCTTCTTTATTTCTTGTTAATATCTGTGACACAAGCCCTTGTTTTTATGTTCCTTCTGACTATTCTTTCTTGGCTTCCTCTCATTCCTCCATCCATCTTTACATATTGTAGTTCCCAAGCCCGTGGCTTTTAAACTTCTTCTATACTTTCTCAGGAGTCAAGCTCTACCCTGCTCACATGTACATACTCTCTGGAACTTCCTCCCTCCAGTGTTTTTCTGTCCAATTTGTTACCCCTTTTTCTTCCCTTACTCTTGTCCAGTCACTGGGCCATATGCTTTTTTCTAAGTACACCGGACACTTTCCCACCTCTATTCATACTTTGGATTATATTCTCTCTCTCTCTGTCGTAACTCTCCACCACCCCCCTGCCCCGTGTGTGTGTGTGTGTGTGTGTGTGTGTGTGTGTAGAGAGAAGTCAGAGGTCACCTTTGGGTGTCTTCCTCTGTCACTCTTCACCACATGTTTTTGAGGTAGTATCTCTCACTGAGCCTAGAGCCCACCAAGATAACAAAGACACCCTGGGAATCCTCTTTTTACAGGGATGCCGGGGAGCTGAGCTAATGTCCTTATGCTTGTGTGGTAAGCACTCCTTGCACTAAGCCATTTTTCTGAGCTCTGTTTGAAGAAAGCCATCTTCTACTTTTCATTGCTCAGTTAAGAGCCAGGTTGACAGTGCCTTCTGTAATAACCAAAAGTCTGGAAAAATTCAGCCCCATGTACAATTTTTTTCAGATAAGTTAATACGATTTCATAACCTTCATAGCCTTCTTCATATTTACACTTATTTACAGTTATTATTATTATTATTGTTATTATTCAATGTGTATATGTATTATATTCCCTGGTGGACTGTACAGTCCTCAAAGGGAAGGAGCTTACTTCAACTTAGTTGAATCCTTAGGAACATAGCATTGCATCTTGTGCACAGTAGTTGCACAATAAATACTAATTAGGACAAGCTAATGCAGTGGTTGCTAAATGAAGTAAAAAGAAACAGTTATATTATTGCTCCCTAAGATTCTTCATTCTCACTTCAGAGGAAATGACTGACTTGGACTGTTTGTGATTTGTAGCGGGACACTTTGCCAAGAAGTTTTCTGTCCTGTGTAGCCCTCTTTATGGTTCTATGCCACTTGCACTTCTGGGAACAGCTTAGGATATAAGGGAGAGTGTTGGCAGTTGGAGTGACAGTTGATGGGATGGTTTGAGAGATGACAGTTGGGTTCCCTATGAGCTCCTGTTCTCCATGCTTCAGAAAGATGAGGGCAGCCAAAAGGGGCAGTGAATCTTTCTGTCTTTCTGTCTATACAGGCCATCTGCAAGAGTGGTGAAGATTTCTTTCCTTTCTGTCTCCTTTTAGAGCTAGATGGTAAAAGGCACAGTGGGAATCTGTTACAAGTTAGGAATCAGTCACAGTAGCAGTTGAGTCAAGAGAACAGGCTTCAGAATTCTGTTACAAGTGACGTCCACATGAGGGGCAGGAAAATAAGGATAAAAAAGATAATGGGAAGTTTGATTTCAAATGTAGTAGAGGGAAAAGCAGAGGAAGAAAGGTGGATGTTTGTATCCAAGAGGCCAGCAAAGTCTTTATAGCAGCTGTTACCACTGAGGTATGCACCACTTTGCTTTCAATGGTGATTTTGCTTTTCTTTTTCTTTTTCTTCTTTTGCTTCTATTTTGTTTAAAAAAAGGTTAAGGAAGTGGTTATGTAACCAGAAGAGTTGCAGGGGGAATTGGACAGGACCAAGACAGGAAAAACAGAGCAAAAGGGAGAATGAAAGGGATCGATTTTTTTCTTTCTCTTTGAGAAAGGAAATTATAAAAAAGAAATTGGCAGTGCCATTAAAAGGAATAAAGGGAGAATTAGGAAAAAAGGAATTGGTGATGCTATTAAAAGAAATATGGAGAGATTAGAAAGGGTGGGAAAAGGGAAAACGGAGGAACTGGTAGCACAAACTGAGGAACTGAGAACACAGCTTGGCTTGTTCCCAGTGACAGAAAGGTTTTCTCCCAGGTTGATAAAAGGGAGGAGATTTTACAGGAAGATAGTCCTGTTAGAAAAATAAGGGGAGAGTCTGTATAGAAGAATTATCAGAAAAGGCAACCAAGGGGTCACCTTCAGCATTTCCAGTAGTGATCCAGCATATTCCAGGATATAATCCCCAAGGTTTATGACACCCTGAAACAGGATGTCATCCTATAGAAATGGGTGATTTAAGGAGATTGAAGGAAGCTGTGGTGTTGTATGGCATGCAGTCACCCTGTGAAAAATAGGTCCTGAATAACTGGGCACTGCAACACCAGATGGTCCTATTTGATTGGAAAGGGTTAATATCAGCTATACTAGAGGCAGGTCCTCAGGTTCAGTAGTTAACCTGGTGGACAGAAGAAGCAGCCAGTGTGGGACAGCAGAATAGGGCTAAAGGAATAAATATAATCTGAAATCAAGGTAGGCTGAATTACAAGAAACATTGAGTTTGATGACGTGATCACAGGACAGTGTCATTTAGCAGCTGTGTGAGCTTAGGAAAAAGTAAAGGAACCAGGAAAAAAAAGTTCATCTCATTCACAAATAGTCATATAAGGCTCAAGAGAAGCCTTCACAGACTTTTTTGCAAAGATTAATTGCAGCAATGAATAGAGCCATCTCAGACCCTGAAGTAAGACAGGTGCTGATTGAGACCATGGCATTTGAAAATGCCAACACAGAGTGTAAGAAAGTTTTAAGGCCATTAAAAGCAAATTCTGCACCATTGGATCAATGGATCGGAGCTACTGCAGACATCGGACACAGCTTTTGATATGGCCACTTGCAAAGAGTGGCCAAGCTGCTTTTAAAGGGAGTGGTTTCTGTAAATATGGGTAAGAAAAAAGGAGCAGATTTCTAGGGGTAGGAGCAGACAATAAAGAGTCAACACTGGGCACATGAGTGTAGATCCAAGAGAGATATACAAGAGTATTCCTTGCCATTGGGAAGTGCCACAGGGGGCTGAGCTTGGGCCCTGGGAGAAAAAACTAGCTGTCTGTGTCCTGTCAGCACTGGGGTAGCATGCAAACTGAAAATCCCAAACTTGTAGATCTGATGCATGCTACTGAAGGTAGTGCTGCATTAGATCTGGCTATAGACAGACAGCTTACCCTATGCCCAAATGTTCAGTGCTATAAAATTGCTACTGGAGTTTACAGTCCTCTTCCCCCAGGGACAGTAGGAATGATTCAAGGTAGGAGTTTAACATTAAAGGAATTCATTGTGCATCCTGGAATTATAGATGGAGACTTTAAAGGAGAAATTAAAATCATGGCCTAAGTAACAAGACACTTGCAATTTAATGCAGGAGATAGTATTGCACAGCTGTTACTGTTTCCCTATATCAAAAGAAAGGCCACTTCTGTGGAGAGAACAGGCAGGTTTGGAAGCACTGGGAAATGAGTGTTCTGGAAAACAATATGTAACAATAATGTAACAATAATCTCCCAAGAGTCATGGAATTTAAATTGCCCCCTTCAGGAAGTATCCACACAGTTTATAGGGATTGGGAAATTATCTCATGTAAAGCAAAGTGTGACTTGGGTTAAATGTTTGGGACAAGAAGGGCAAAATTGAAAGTTAAGGCCTTCTGTGGCTGACATAGCTATAAATTTATGGAGAAGAAATTTATTGCAACAATGGGGGCTCAGATTAATATCCTTTCAATCCCAGAAACAGTACATAAAATAAGGTCTCAAAGGGAGGATGCTCATAATAAGGGGGATGCATAGGCTGTATAGGTTGTCCAAAAACTGGACACAACATGTATTGAGTTTCCAGATTTATATAGGGGACGACTGCTGAAAATATACCAACTGCCCTATCCTTAAAATGGTTAACTAACAAGATTGTGTGGGCAGAGCAATGGCCCTTACCAAAAGAAAAATTATAGGTACTTGAACAGCTGGTAGAGGAACAGTTAAAGGCTTAGCTTATAGAAGAATCTACCAGCCCATGGAACTCACCTGTATTCATTATAAAGAAAAAACTTGGAAAATAGAGAATGTTAAATGATTTGAAGGGCTGGGAGCAAGGTGATTCAACCCATAGATCTACTACAGCCTGAACTTTTGTTATTACCTAAGGTATGACGTCTGATACTGATTGATTTTAAAGGCTTTTTTTTTTTTTTTTTTTTTTTTTTACAATCCCCTTGCAAGAGCAGGACAAGGAAAAGTTTGCTTCTACAGTGCCCACCTAATTAACCTGTCAAAAGGTATCAGTGGAAAGTCCTTCCCCAGGGAATATTAAATAGTCCAACTTGATGTCAACATTTTGTGCAACAACCATTAGAACTAATTTGGAAACAGTTTTCCCAATCTATTATTTACCATTATATGGATGATCTTTTCTTGGCTGATTCTGATGCAGATACTTTAGAAAAATTGTTTGATGAAATGAAAAGAACCTTACCCTGTTGGTGGTTACAAATTGCTCCTGAAAAAATACAGAGAGGAGATTCTATTAACTATCTACATTATAAGTCAGCAAGAAATTCAACCACAAATGGTACAGAGTAGAAGAGATTGGTTGTGAACTCTTAATGATTTCCAAAAATTACTGGGAGATACCAATTAGATAAGACCCACAATTGGATTAACTACACAAGAGCTGAACAATTTGTTTCAAACATTACTGGGAGAATCCAACCTAGATAGTCCAAGACACTTAACCACTGTAGCAGAGCAAGAGTTATCTCTGGTAGAAAAGAGACTACAAGATGCATATGTGGATCGCATAGATCCATACCTGAATTGTGTTTGGTCATCAGTCATAAAAACATTCCCCAAACATTCCCCTACTGGGATTCTTAATAAGAGAGAGGATAATATCTTAGAATGGATATTTATGGCACATAGCAGAGTAAAAAATTAGACATATATAGATAAAGTTTCTGATTTAATTATAAAGGAAAGAATAAGACTTTGTCAGTTGTCACAAAAAGATCCAGTAGAAATAGTGGTGCCTTACATGAATGCTGAGATTGTATCATTATGGGTAATGAATGAAGATTGGCAAAGAGCTTGTAGCAATTATTTGGGAGAAATTAATAGCAAATATCCTAAAAGCAAGTGAATTCAGTTTATTTAAAAAAAAAAAAAAAAAGACGACTGGATACTCCCTCGGATAGTGAAAGAGAAACCTATTTCTGGAGTGCCTACATTTTATAATGATGCAAATAAATCAGGAATGGTAGACTATAAGCCAGAAAAAATAAAGTCAATCAAAGCCCATATGCTTCAGTTTAAAAATCAGAGTCATATGCTATTCTTATGGTATTGCTAGACTTTCCTGACTCTCTTAATATCATCACTGATTTTCAGTATGCAGAAAAGGTTGTTTTGCATATAGAAACCGCAGAATTTATTCCTGACAATTCAGAATTAACATCATAATTTATGCAATTGCAACAAGCAATTTGAGCAGAAATTGTCCATATTATGTTTACTCATATTATGTCTCACTCAGGGTTTCCAGGCCCATTGACACATAGTAATGATAAGATCAATTAGTTATTAATAGACAATGTGTTAGAAGCCTCAAATTTTCATGAAAAGCACATGTAAACAGCAAAAGTTTAAAAAGGATCTTCTCCATTACTTGATGACAAACCAAGGAAATTATAAAGAATTGTACAATGTGTTCCTTATATAACTAAGCCCCATTATCCACTGGAAGTAACCCTAAGGGTACTAAAAGAGGGAAATTTGGCAGATGGATGCTTTCCATGTTGCAGAATTTGGGAAACTAAAGTTTGTATATCATACTATTGATACTTATTGAGAATTTCAATGGGCTTCTGCCTTGAGTTCTGAAAGGGCTGATTCTCTAATTACACATTTACTGGAAGTAATAGCTATTATGGGAATTCCTTTACCAAGTCTCCAGTAAAATGAAAAAAAAATTTTGTGTACTACAGCATAAAACATATTACCGGTATTACTACACAATCCTACAGGATAAGCAGGTATAGAAAGATCTAATTGGACATTAAAGGAAATTCCTGAAAGACAAAAAGGAGTAACCAAGACCCCCCAGAGATAGACTACATATTGCACTACTAACTTTAAATTTTTTGAATGTTAATGAGACAGGAGCAACAGCAGCTGAGAGATATTGGACAATAGAAAGAATTGCAGAGTTAAATCAACCCATATATCTGAATCAGGAAATCAGGACAAGTGTTGCACCGGGGCAAAGGGCATGCCTGTATTTCCAGTGGAAATGAGAAGTTGTGGGTACCATAAAAACTGATAAAGATTAGATTTGAGCTGGGAAGATCTGAATACCCTGACTGCTGACCCGAAAAGTATAACTATGGAAAGCAAAGGGTTGGAGTTTTTTGTTGTTGTTTTTTTTAAAGCTAGAACCTTCTAATGAGTGTATTAAAGTACAAAAAAACTAAAAGCAACAAAGAATCAGCCCTGAATCATGGAGTAAAGTTTCTAAATCCTAAATCTCCACCTGACTCCAACACTAGTGACAGGAAATAGTACGAGGAAGATGAAGATTATGAAGCTTATGAATCTCACTTTGGCTGATTTGGAACAGTTGGCTGGCAGTCATCAGAAGGTTCTAGGAAAAGATAATGAGAGTGATGAGCTACAAAATTCCAGTCACTGCAAATTTGACACAACCTCCAGGAGTCTCAAGACTTCCCATGACCTGTATAATGGCTGACAGTGCATTAGTCCTAAGGAGATTGTAACGTCCCTTTTAGAGGAAAAAAACACTTACAGCAAACAAAAACCAGAGGGAAACACCTTAAGGTCAAAGTTCCAGACATTTGAGGCTGCCTCTATGTAAAGGAGTCAGTGGACAGAACATTGAAATAGACTGTTGCCTTTAATAATATCAGTAAACAGAGTTTGTTAGAACATAGATATCCCTATAGCATTTTTGTAGAAAATGGATAGTGCAAAGAGTCACAAGACAGAATCTCAGAGACATTTGCCGTCTGCCCAAAAGTAAAAAGCTTCAGAGAAAGAGGTGATTAATTCAAGCAACCTCACACTGAATACTCTGAATACACTGAATTCTCACTTTCTGTTAGTAACACATCATGTATGAATGCTAAGGATAAACTCCTGAAGACCATAAAGGAGAAGAAATGGTCTAACAGAAGGCCTCAGAGAAAAAGTAATCAACATTGTACAACTTACAGCTTATTAAAAAGGGGGAAGTTTGCAGGACGCTTTCCCAAGTTTTCTGTCCTCTATAGCTCTTTATGGTTACATGCTGCTTGCACTTCTGGGAACAGCTTTAGGATATAAAGGAGAATGCTGGCAGTTGGAGTGACAGTTGGTGGGATGGTTTGAGAGATGATAGTTGAGTTCCCTATGAGCTCCTGTTCTCCATGCTTCAGACAGATGAGGGCAGCCAAAAGGGGCAGTGAATCTTTCTCTCTTTTTTTTTTTAAATACAAGTTAGGAATCTGTCACAGTAGTAGTTGGGACAAGAGAACAGGCTTCAGAATTCAGTTACAGTGATTAGTATCCTTGACCTGTAAGGGAGTTTGTTTGTGCCTAGTTACATAATGCTAAGTGAAATTTATATCAAACTATCTGCAAAAGAGGCTGTTGTGAGTTGTGTTAAAAACAGCAGACATTTGATTACTTTGCCTTTGCAAGTTGAAAAGAGAAAATGCTTTTGTTTGCTTTGAGCTTCTTGTTGATGGTTTTCTCTTGCCTGATGATCAGGGTTGTATTATTTACCTTCTTAAAAAGACCACCAGAACATGCTATCTCTCCTTTGAATTACACTTGGATATTAATTTATTGCTGGAGGATGCATTGGAAGAGACTTCTGAAATTGCATAGGGAAGTGTTTCTTTAATCCTCAAATTTGTCATATGCTTTATAATAATTGAGATCAAAATTCTCCAGGTTGATAGGAGAGATGGAATGGCTCCTGGGGATATTTTTTTTCTTCCTGAGAAATTGCTATATTAAAAAAAATGCTTCATTCAGTTTTTAAAAATCCTTTCCACATGCTTTAAGGTCCTCAGGAACCGAGTACATGGCACTGATTCAGGTCTTTTGTAAGATACTGAACAATGTTCAGGTCTCTGATTCACAGAGTTAGTGGCCTGGAGCCCTTGCAGATGACTCTTCAAAGCAGTTTGCTTTAATATTCCACATTACATTTTAAACAGAATGTTCAAATGAGGTCATGATTTTGGGAAATAGCAGTCTTAGAATATCTTGGCCATGAGGCATAAATTGTCAAGCAGCCAGCCAGTTCATAGCTTTCAGGGATGAAGGAGCGTGTACCTTAGGCCATGATATTCGTGTTTCATTGGTTTCTTCTTCATTTTAGGTCAGGGCATCATTCTGTTTTCCTCTGCTTTTTTCATACTGAAGAATTCCTTTTTTTTTTTTTTTTTTTTAAACCTCTTTCTTTGTGAGGTATCCACAAGTTGCACCTTGCCTTACAAATGGTAACATTATTAATGTACTGGACATTTATATGTTGTCTGCTCACAGCTATTGTTTAAGTATCCAGAGCTAGTGCAGTGCTGAGAAGTATAGGAAATATTCAGGTCCAGGAAGGGCATAGATATGGTAATGATTGCTTTTTCCAATGACGAATGTGGGCTGCTCTTTCCTAATGTAATCTGGGACTGGTAAAAGGTAGGCTGTCCCTAGCTCATTACTTTTCATTGCTTGGTGCTGTTTGACAGTTACCCAGAGTCTCAGAGTTAGGGGAGGAACTGGGAGATTTATTTCCTGTGAATATATTAGGAAAGGTAGGTTTTATTTTTGTTTTTGTTTTCCCAAAGGTGGTTTTAAATTGTCCAAAATTAAAAAAATGACCAAACAAACAACAACAAGAACAAGATTTAAAATGAAACGAGCAAACAAAAGCACAAACTAAAACATCCTACTGCAACAGTGCTTGACACCTCAAAAAAGATACTGAGCTGCAATTCTAAGCACATTAGAAATTTAACTTCATTTCTTGACATAACAAATAAGTATTACCAAATTTCTTTTTTCAGAAGATTTATTATTATTATTATTATCATTATTATTTTCAAGACAGGGTTTCTCTGTACAAGGTTTCTCTGTTGTAACTCTGATTGTCTTGGAACTCACTCTGTAGACCAGGCTGGCCTCAAACTCACAAAGATCCGCCTGCCTCTGCCTCCCTAGTGCTGGGATTAAAGGTGCATTCTTCCACTGCCCAGCTAAGATTCGTTATTTTTCATTATGTGTGTGTATGCATCTGTGTAAGAGTGTATGCATGTGAGTGCAGTGCCATCAGCAGCCAGAAGAGGGCATCAGCTCCCTTGGATCTACAATTGTAGACTATTGTGAGAGGGCCTATGTGGGTGTTGGGAATAGAACTCCTGGCCTCTGGAAGAGCTGTGCATGTGCTCTTAACTGCTGAGCCATTCCTCTAGCTTCTTACCAGATTTCTCAAGTACAGACTTTTAAGATAGAACTTTGCATCTTATTCCTCCACAGAATTATGTGTCCAGATTCTGAGGCTCTTGAACTCGAGTTCATCCCTAGAGTTGTGTGCCAAGAACTGTACTACGTTCACACACACATCCCTTACACACCTAAGAGAATCATGTTATTGTCTTATATTCCAGCGAGCCTCCAGCTAATAAGTCACATTGAACGGTTTTTGGAAACCAATGAAACACCATATTTTATGAAGAGTATGGACTGCATCAAGGCTTTCCGGGAAGAATCCATTCAGGTAACTGTGTTCACCATCGTCTACTCCAACAGCCGTCACAAGGGCAGAGGCAAGCAGCATCCCACAGATGAGCCTGCGTTTTGGAAAGCATCATTCTCACTGTGAATAGTACAGTATGTCAAGAGAGGCGGAAATGGCCAAACTCATTGGCAGCTGTCATTTTTATGTCTCAGGAGGGGTGGGGGTGGTTGGGTGGGGGGGTTCATTTCTCAGAGTTAGCTTTTTATAACACCAGTGTCCAGGCTTCATGCTCCTGTTTAGAGAACTGAGGAAAGTCCATTGTAGCCTCCGGTAGCCCTGTCATTATAAAGGGTAAGCTAACTTTTAGGAAAAATTGATGGAGTATATACATATTAGTGTGATTGTTGAGAATGATTTTACAAAGACGGGTAAGTTATGGCGCCAGAAGAAACAAAGAATCCCTTAAAAAAAGTACTAATTTCCCAATGTTTTAAATGGGATTTTTTTTAGTTTTTAGGAAGTTTTTAAAAATGTTTATAAGCCTCTTCTAGATTATTTATGGGCCTTTATTCCTGTAAGCAAGAAGTGAGCCAATTTGAAATAGGAAGCATATTTTTAAAGTAGGCACAGTTGTAGAGTGTGTTTTTGTGTGGGTGCTGATTAAATATTTGCTGAATGAATGAATGAATACTTGGATAGTTTAGGTGCTTAAAAGAACGAGAAGAAAATGAGAAAATGGTTAAAATTAGAATGAAAGACTCAGAAATAGATGATCCAAATACTTTACAGATTAAAAAAAAAATTGGAAAAGTAGAAAGAGAAGAATGGTTCAGTTGAATAGAGAAAGATTTGGCTAAATGGGGAAAAGTAAAACGTGTTGCTTTTTAAGCCCCTACTCGAGGCTTCATGGAGCTTCTAACTTATGTACACTGTTGCCGCCGCAGCGCCATAAAAATGTCAGCAAGCAGTGTGGGCCTTTGAGAACAAAAGAGGGAGCTGGCTCTGGCTGTGCCACCTCGAGGGCACCCCATCTTGTCTGATCTTGCAAGCTCAGCAGGACCAAGACCAGTCAGGACTCGGCTGGGGAAAAGCAGAGACTAGGACTGCCTGTCTCTGCGGCCTCCTGTTGGTGAGGCTGGTGTTCAACCTGCATCAGCACAACAAAAATGGAAGCGAGATGGAAGAGGAGCTAGAGACTTGAGACAGATCGGTCTGTATCAGTAGACCTGTTCGAAGCAGTAAAGTTAACTTTCTAAAAGAACATAGAATTCATTTAAAAAAAGGAAATATCAGTTGACTTTTTGCTTCTTTAGGACATTTAAAATTTTCTGATGTAAGCAGGGTGGTGGTGACTCACGCCTTTAATCCCAGCGCTCGGGAAGCAGAGGCAGGCAGATCTCTGTGAGTTCGAGGTCAACCTGATGTACAGAGTGAGTTCCAGGATGTCCAGAGTTACAACAGAGAAACCCTCTCTCAAAATAAATAAATAAATAAATAAGTAAGTAAGTAAATAAGTAAGTAAATAAATAAGTAAATAAATACATAAATAATACAAACAAACAAACAAACAAACAAACAAACAAACAAACTCTGATTATAATGTATTTTCCTTTTCTCCTCCTGCCCAATAGTTTCCCTCATTATACTGACAGGGTGTCAATAGTCCATACTGGTTTAGAACTCACAGCTGAGGCTGGCCTCTCATTCGCTTGCCTCCATTTTCCCAGTGGTAGGATTATAGGCATGTTCCAAGGAGCCGAGATGAATATGTTTCTTAATTTAAAAAATAACGTATGTATTTTAGATATGACATACTGAAATATTTAAAATTGAAATACTATGACTAAAATTCACTTTAAAATTACTCCAAGAGCTGTGTGAGATAGGGCTATAGACAAAACAAGATTGGTTGAGTTGCTGTGCTGCTAGGGTAGAACATTTGACCTCCATCCTTGAGATCCTGTGGCCAATCTCTCGTAATCACAAAAAGAAACAAAGATTGGACAGATGGACAGTTCTTGGAGTCAGATGATCAGTGCACAAACTGCATGAACATTCACCAAAATATTGTTTTGTTTGAAATTGTCTACAAATGAAAGTTAAAAACAAAGTTCTAAGCTGCCGAAATCTATGGGGCTCTGTACAGCTCTGTGCCTTCCATGGATAAACGGCTTCTGGGTCACAAAGAACAGAGCAGTCTGAGTTGCAGGTTTCCGGTTACCAAAGCTCATTTCATCTCTGGTGGATTCGGGTATAGTGCACTGCTCTGAAGGAGTGCTTGGCTTTGTGTTGGCTCTGACTTGCGCTTCTACTCTTCCCCACCCCCAGTTTTCAGAAGAGCAGCGCTTCAACAGTTTCCTAGAAGCCCTTCGAGAGAAGGTGGAAATTAAACAATTAAATCATTTCTGGGAAATCGTTGTTCAAGGTAAGGTGGTGTTGTTTTTCATATATTTATGCTACTTAAAAATATGCACACAACTTTCCTTTTTTTTTCCTTTTTCCTTTTCCTGTGTGTGATGTGCATATATGTGCATATGCATGTTTGTACGTGTGGGGCACATATTGAATGTGTGTGTGTCCGCACACACATATGCATGGGGAGGCCCACGGATGACGTTGGGAAACGTCTCCATCGTTCTTCATCTTACTTTTTAGATAGAGTTACCCTGATCACCAAAGATGAAGGCCCTGGGAGCTCTGTCACTGCTGAGGAGGCTGCAAAGGTATTGAGAACTAATTCCCTCCGCCTTTAGCTGAGTGACACCCTGAGGAAGCTACTAGCACAGTGTACCCATTCCTTATCAGCCACGCAAACCGCCTCAGCTGCAGCATTCCTGGAGGAGATATTCGGTCCGTTCATTTCCCCATGATTACATCTCTAGACTCTACCTGTATTTACAGCTTCCGTAGTTGCAGAGCTGTTGAGCTCCACAGTGTGTTTTCTGCTTAGCCTAGATCAGCAGTTTTCCCCTTTCACAGGGTCGCTTGAGACCATCTGAAGATCAGGTATTTATATTACGATTTATAACAGGAACACAGTTACAGTTATGAAGTAGCAGTGGATATAATTTTATGGTTGAGGGTCAGCACAACATGAGGAACTGTATTAAGAGGAGCAAGCATTAGGAAGGTTGAGAACCACTGGGTTAGACCCTAATAAAGGCTGGGAAGTACCATTCTCCCACCTCTCTCTTCCTCACCTTAAGTTTTTTGTTTTTTTTTTTTTTTTTAGATTACATTTTAAATTTGTTTTATGTGTGTGGTGGGACCTTCCCATCTCTCTTTAAAATACTGTTCAGACAGCAAGGGCTGGGGATGCAGCTCAGCGGTAGAGGAGTTGGCTAAAATAGAATACACAGGTGCTGGGTTTGTTCCACAGCACTAACAACAAAACAAAGACAGGAGCCACTTGAGAGATTCTGCTGGTTTGAGACAGGTCTCAGGAGTGGATTGTTGGAGGTTTTAAAGCTGCTCTTGTGAATATCGTGTGGAGCTGGTGGAGAAATACTCCTCGTCTAGCCCTGGGGATCACCAGGTGTTTTCAGTGAAAGACCCCGTGTATGCAGAACCCACAAGCTGATGACTGCACATTTGGTAAGCTAAAGCCCCCTTGTTTGATGTGTTGAATCTTAAATCTGATTCAGCTGTCAGTCAAATAGTTCAGTAATTCTTTTTTATATTTCAAGGTTGTAATGAAATTTTTATGAAATTAAATCGAATAGCTCAGAGTGCGTGGTTTATAGCATTCTGTTCCAGTCGCACTCGTTGGCTGACGTGGTCTCACTAGCGCAGAGCCTGGAAGCTGCAGGTGACTAAGCTGCTATGTACTGGCCGCTGGGCGTGGATAACCACAGTGCCATGACCTCTGGAAGCTCCAGTGAAACTCAGAAAAAACACGAGTGGTAAAGGTGCACCTCACCCCGGGGCTGGAGAACCAGAATAGCTGGCGAGGGCGCGGCAGGGACAGGACTGGGGGTGTTCGTTTTCAACTCAGATAAGGCATTACACAGAAACCAAGGTATTATTTGGGAGAGAAATTAGCCAGCAGTAATCAAGAGTTTTTACTAAGTATTTTGATTTGCGAAGTTTTTTGTTTTTTTTTCTTGTTCATTTTTTGTTTGATTTTTTTTTTCAAGATTGGGTCAGTAGCCTAGGCTGGCCTTGATCTCCTTGTGTAGCTGAGGAAGACCTGGAACTAAAATCAAAATCCTTGTGTGTTCCTGTGAGTGCAGGCACACCCATGCTGTGACATGAGTGTGGCGGTCAGAGGATAACCTCTGGTATTATCCTTGTCTTCTACTTCTTTGAGACAGGATCTCCTATTCCCACTGCCTGTGACAGTGTAGCTGGCCCAAAGGCTTCTGGGGCTTCTCCCGTTTCTACTTCCCATCTTACTGCAGAAACACTGGGATTACAGATGTGCATTTCAGTGGACAGCTTTCACATGGGTTCTAAGGATCAAACTCAGATCGTCATGCTTGTGGAGCAAGCAGTTTACCCACTGAGCCATCTCAGCTTGGCCTTGAATTTCGATCTTGCTGCCCCCATCTCCCAAGTCCTGAGATTACAGGTGAACATCACCACACAGGTGCATGCAGTGCTGGGAATTGAACCCATGGCATTGCACTTGCTAAGGTAGCACTCCACCAACTGAGCAATGCCCCCACGCACTTGAAGAGTTTTTATAAGGAACAGGTATGGGCCCATTCTTGAGATGTATGATAGTAGCACTTAACAGTGGTTCTCAACCTTTCTAATGTTGTGACCCTTTGATACAGTTCCTCATGTTGTGGTGACCTCTAACCATAACATTTTAGTTGCAACTTCATAACTCTAATTCTGCTACTGTTATGAATCGTAGTGTAAATATCTGATATGCAGATGATCTTAGGCAACCCCTGTGAAAGGGTCATTAGACCCTGAAAGGGTCGTGACCCAAATATTGAGAACCACTGGCTTAGAATAATGCTCTGTGGTGCTGATCATCCTCTCAGTGCTCCACAGTGCCTGGAGCCACTTCAGCATGTCACTCTAGTGTTTGGTTTTATTTCTATTTGTCACCTTATACAATGATGTAATAATATTTCTCCCTTAAACTGAAATTTGTTAGTCAAGGATCTTCAAAGAAACACCAGTAGAACACACACACACACACACACACACACACACACACACACACGGGGGTGGGGAGAAGTGGGGGAGGCAGAGAGAGAGACAGAGGGAGGCAGAGACTGAGAGATTGATTTGATTGTGTTTGTTTAACCCAGACCTTTAAAAAAAGGAATTTCCAGATGTTTTTTTCTCCATTTAAGCTTGGCTTAAAGTGAGACTAGAGAATAAAAAAGTGACCCGTGTAGTAGTACACCTACTGTGGCAGCTCTCTCAAGAAGACAAGGAGGCATATCCATAGGTGCAAGCCCTGCCAGACCTCAGCAGAGGGAACCACTATCATGGCAAGCACCATAGTGGACAGTGGAACCTTGAGTGTATTAGCTCAGGGGTTTTTATTGATACCTAGGCTCTTCAGGTGTTCTGTTGATACCATGTGCAGATCATCAGCAATCAGCTTTTACATAAAGCCAACACCTGTAGACTATACAAAATGCCAAGACCTAGGCAGTCCTTCACCCAACAATGTGCAAAACAACCATTTTAAACATAACTAAAAATAAACTTATGCAGTATTTACCCTTTTTTGTATAAGCCAATCAAAAAAAAATTACTTTATCTATACAATGCAATTTGACACTACACCTGCAAAACTATTTACAAGAGGAACAATCACGAGGGTTGCTAGGATGCACAGGACCAAATGAAACCAAACATCTATCAAGCTTTTCACAATGTCCTATGGACAGCAGAAAACATTGTCAATGTCCATTTATCTGGAATTCACTCACGATTTTCTGGGCTCCTCCAAAGGACTTGGGTCACTTCTTTGGCTCTGCCTTCTGCAACACACACAGTTTGTCCTCCAGGCTCTGGCTGGCTCCACTCCACCACTGCTGCCATTCTTGATGGTTGTACCATGGTACTGGCATCTCCAAAACTGCTGGAGTCCCTTGCTGCGACTGGGCTGCACTTTCACCAATAGCCTTTCCTGGATTCTCTTCATGGTGCCAAACCTCAACTTCTCTTCATGACCACTTCAGTCTGGGCCTTCGACTGCCGCTGAGGCTGCATTTTTACCAGTAGCCTCTCATGGGCTCTCTTAGTGCCAAGCCTCAGCCACTCTCTAATGACCCCTCATGCCTTCAAAACCAGCACCACCTGGGGTGACTCTTACAGTTCCAAGTCTGGCAGCCAGCACGAGATACAACCTCAGCCAGTTCTGGAAGATAGCTTCTGTAACACTTTCCAGATTTTAAGACAGAGTCTGTTTTTCAGGAGAAAACAACTGATCAGTTCATGTTTGAGTTTACAGTTGGGTAGAAGGTTCCAAAGACTTCATAATTCAGCTACTGTTAGTCCTTATTCATTTAGCAAGTGTTTTTCATAGCATCATCACAGGTATTCCTTGTCTTCAGCAATTGTTCACTCAAGGGATAGAATTCTTATCACCATAGCAGATGTGTCTTGTCAGGACCACCTCACCAGTATTGGGACCACTTGGAGCTTTCCTTGTCATTTATTTATTAATTTCACAGCCTTTTCTCTCCATAGAGGCTTGTTTCCTTTCTCACTCTCCTCTTCCTTCAGGAGACTTCTACTCACTATTTTTGTACATATATAATCTCTGTCATCTGGGAGCTGCCCTGAGCATACTTTACTGCACTCTGTGAGGTCTGGAGTTTCTTCTTTTTCTTCCTTGTCTCTACATTGGATGTGACTGGTGTGATGTCAGTGTCCCACATTGGTACGTCACTTGTAGTACACTTACAGTGTGACTCGTCAGGGAAGACATGGAGGAATATTCATAGGTGCAAACCCTGCCAGACCTCAGCAGAGGGAACCACTATCATGGCAAGCACATACTAGAGAGTGGAACCCTGGGTCTTTCAGCTCAGGGATTTTTGTTGATACCTAAGCTCCTCAGGTGTTCTATTGATACCACGTACAGATCATGAGGAATCAAAAATATTTTACAGAAAGCCAACACCTGCAGACAATTCAAAGTGCCAAGGCTAGGCAGCCCCTCATCCAGCAATGCACAAAACAACCATTTTAAACATAACTAAAAATAAACTTTTACAACAGAACTGTGGTGGGAAAATGCTAATCGTCATACTGCATTATCCTACAGCTTGATCTTTTCATAGAAGGAAGAGTACTCATTAAATTTTTTAGGTTGTCTGCCTCTACTTGCAGGCACACACAAATTGATTGTGGGTACAGACTTTTACCCCAAGTCCAACCAGGGAGGATCTCAAGCTATACACTGGTAAAGGCAGATACTTGGATTTCCCTTAACCTCCTTGATCATGGGTACTGGCCGCCCCTGACCCATGACCTTATAAAGTTTAAAGATACCAGAGGGTAACCCTTCAAAATCAAAGATTTTCTCAACATAACATCCTTAATGGAAAAAAAAAAAAAATCTCATCAACCCTGTTCCCAACGGATGATAAGACTCATCAGGAGAAACCTGTGCAGATTATCAGGGAGGCCAGTGCTTTGGGTCCTACCTTAGTTTCAGTTGCTAGTGTCTTGTTCAGCACACAGTGGACTGGCTGACTTTAAGGAATTGACTCACATGACTGGTGGTGCAGGTCTGAGATCTGAGTGACAGGGTGGCTGGCTTGAGATCAGGCCAGCAAAGCATTCCTTCTAGAAGCAACCTGTTCTGTCATTCAAAGCCTTCATGTGATTGGAGGATGCTCACTAACATTATCAAGGGTATTCATTCTTAAAGTCAGCTTTTTAAGTGTTTATTTTACCTACAAACAGATGCAAACCAATAACAGCACAGCAGCATCCAGATAGCACTTGTTGGAATTAGCTGGACTTCAGACCTAGCAAAGCTGGAGTAAAGCTATACCAGTCAGCCTTTGCTAAACACAGTTGAGTTCACATGAAATTTAATTTTAGTCATTCTGCATTATGAAAATCTGTCATCTGTGTGACATTGAATATATATTCTAGTTTTTATAGGAAACGGGGAATGCTGATGTTCAAAAGGTAGGCTTTCCTCCCATTTCCTCCCATTTTCCTCCCATTTCTTAGCCCAAATGTCACATCTCAGTGAGTATAGAGTAGTGAGGGAAGGAATCTAAAAAAGAGACAACACTTTCAGATTGGGTGACACTTGTTCTATATTGCATGTGTGACATCTTTCAGATTTAAGAACACAGAGCCTATGCATCAGGAGTTTTAATGTCAGATAATTAAGCTCTAGAGAGAAATTTCAGCTAATTGCTGTAAGGAGTAAGGTGGAGTCCTTAGATGATTCTAATATCACCAGAACCGAGTTCAGCTGTAGTTTAAGACAACTCTGGGGATGTCACCATGTTTGAGTAGAGGTAGAACAACAGGTGGAAGAAGCTCTGCTACCACTGCCTGCCTGGTGCCTTCTTGCTTGTTGAACAGTGTTTTATTAGCAGCAAAACTCCCCCTCTGGCAGATGAGAAGCCAGGAATGCAGCTGAATCCATGGAGGTCCAGCTCTGTGAGAGGGACTTTGGCATGCATTATTTTATAGACACTGCAAAACTACGTTGTACACAGACCTTGCAGACTCCCTTTTGCATCTAGAAAGCACCATTTTCTTTGGTTTTTTTTTTTCATATTTTCGGTGCTTCTACCAATTATTTTTTAAGCGTGCGTGTGTGTGTATTTATATGTGTGAGTGTAGTGTATGTACACTTGTATGTGGGGGTGCGTGTACTTTTGTAAGATGAAGGCTAGGTGTCCTGCTCTATCATGCTCACCTTGTTTCTTTGAGACAGGGATTGTCACAATTTTGCTATGATAAAATACCCCAACAGAAAGTAACATAGGAGAGAAAGAGTTTATTTGACTCACAATTCCCGGTTACAGTCCATCAGGGTGGGAAAGTCAAGGCAGGCATCTGAAGCAACTAGTCATATCCAGCGAAGAGCAGAGAGAGAACGAATGCATACATGCTTCTTACTTAGCCAGCCTTCCCTGCTCTTACACAGTTCATGTTCCCAAACCAAGGAATGATGCTGCCCACTTCCAGGCTGGGTTTTTCTCCACGTCCTGTAAGGCAATCAGGACAGTCTGCCCATAGACAGGCCCACAGGCCAGCCTAATCTTGACAGCTCATTGTTGATACTCTTTTCTCAGGTGACTGTAGGTCGGGGTCAGGTTGGCAATAAAAACTAATGATTGCAGGGTCCCTCACTGAACACGGTGTGAGGCTGGATCGCTCCACCTCCCACATCCCTGGCCTACAGGTGCATGTAGCCATGCCTCGCTTTTATTGTTTTTAATTGTTTTTTTTCCATACAGTATATTTTGATCATACTCTTTTCCCTTTGATAACTCCTCCCAGATCTTTCCCACCTCCCTACACACCCAACTTGATGTTCCCCATTAAAACCAGCAATAAAACTGAAACTCAAAAGAAACAATAAGACAAAAACAAAATACCAAAATGGAACAAAGAGCCTATGTGTGTGTCAAAACATGAAGTCTGGGCATGAAGCCTGACCTGGAGTTGGGTTGATATACCTAGTGCTACTCCATTGGAGAAAACTGACTTTCCCAGCAGGTATCAATTGCATATAGCTTCTTGTTTAGGGGTGGGACTTTGCGTCTGCTTCCCCTTCTCAGTGCTGGGATTTTGTCTGGTTTGAACCTATACCGGTCCTGTGCGTGCTGTAACAGTCTCTGTTAAATTCCTCTATATTTCAGTCCTGTTGTGTCTGGAAGACACTGTTTCCTTGGTGTCATCCATCACCTATGGCTCTTCCAATCTTTCTGCCTCCTCTTTCACATAAATCCCTGAGACCCGAGGGGAAGGGTGTAACAGACACCCTATTTAGGACTGAATGCTCCAGGCGCTCTCACTTTCTCTGCACATTGTCCAGTTGTGGGTTTTTGTGTTAATTCTCTTCTACTGCAAGAAGCAGCTTCTTTGATGATGGCTGAGGCATGCACTGATGTATGGATATAGCAGTATTCCATCGGGGGTCATTTTATTGTGTTCCTTTATCAGAATAGTACTTAATTTTCCCCTAGGCCCATGACCTATCTAGCCTCAGATTCTTGGCCACTTTTGCAGTCTCAGGTATGGGTTCCATCTCATCGAGTAGGCCTTAGAGTCTACCAGAAAATAGTTGGTTATTACTGTAACATTTGTGCCATTTCTGCACTAGTGTCTGTTGCAGGCAGGCCATGCCTGGCTTTTTATGTGGGATCTGAGCTCAAGTACTCATGTGTATGCAGCAAGTATTGTTACCCACTGAGCCATCTTTGTAGCCCTTAATTTAGTATTTACACCAAATGTTTATGTGATAGTATTTTGACTTATAAAGAACTTCCACGGTGTATGATATTTATTTAGAATGTGTGTATGTGTATATATACGTATCATATTCACATAAGAGTAGGAAATAGTAAGGATAAAATTTTGTATTTATTTAACTGTAGAACCAGTGGTTACCATTACCACTCTGTGATCTTCACAGTGACCTGTTAAGAACTGGCAAGAGTGGAATACCATCCACTGGGAAGTGGATGTTATTACTGGGAAGCCAAGCCCCAGAAAGGCTAAGAAGTAGGGTTATACTGTGAGCTCTTAGAGGCAGCAAGGAGATTAAAATGCCAATTTCATGCATTCACTGGGCTTTCATTCCTAAGTGAATGAATAATCTTACAAGTGGAACCTTTGACCAATAATCACTAAAACACTTGTCCTCATCTGCTTCATTTCAACAAGTAACTGGCACCACTGAGAGGTGCTTACAGTGACCTAAAGACCGTAAAATGGAGCCTGAACTGTGATTCACTTCAGAATGCATCCTATCAGTGTCTGATGTGCAAAATTATGCTCTTGTGTCAACGAACTCTTAATCTCATTCTAAACATGTTTTTATGGCCGGGGGAATGCTTAAAGGGCAAAGCACTTAGTACACGATAAACAAAAAGGGACTCTGGTGGACGGCAAGAACTGACCTCCTCATGCACAGTGCGGCATGTATGCACCTGCACACGCATGTGCATGTACACACACACATACACACACATCATATGCATACTCAACAAAGATTTTTGAAAAACACAATTTAAAATGGCATGTGTTGGTTTTTTCAGAGAAAAGTGTACCTGCAGATGCTAATGGAGAGAAGTGCAGACTTAGATCCTGGCTCAGGGAAAGATTTCTCATGGCCTTTTTCCCTGTGTTGTGTGTTTTGTTTTGTTGCTAGCTGTGTATGTGTTTGTGTGTGTGTGTGTTGTGTGTGTGTGTGTGTGTGTGTGTGTGTGTGTGTTGAGAGGGAATGCATGGAGGTCAGAGATCAGTGTTAGATGTTTTCCCTAGTCTTTCTTCACCTAAATTTTTGAGGGTCTTCCACTGATCCCATTGCTGACAAATTTGGCTAGACTGGCAGCCACGGGGAGCTTCCTGTTTCTGCTTCTCCAGCACTGAAATCACTGGCACTCACTGCCACACCTGATGTTTTTACCTGGGTGCTAGGAATCGAACTCAGGTCCTCACGCTTGTGCAGCCGGCACTTTACCAACCAAGCAATCTTCCTGGCCCTCCTTGTGGTTTTAATAGGAGAGATGTTTCAGCTATGTCTTTAACCAGCTGGTGAGATGCGATCCCTTCTGACCAGGCGCTGGATATTGGTTTGCATTGCCCCCCATCGTCAGGTTTGTTGCTTCCTGAGCAATCTCTTAGGATAACCCGACTCCAATAAAGAAGATAGAAGAGCTGTCTTCACAGTCCATCTACATCCTTTCAAGATGTGTACCTTAAGCTTTTTAAAATTAGCAAGCTGTCAGACTCTTGCTAATGTTGACATTTGAAAGGAAATAATTATCCAGGGATGGTCACTTGAAGTGAAAATGCAATTATAACTTTACACAACATCTTACGGAGAGCAACTTCTCCCAGTATGTTTTAGAAGTTTATGGGCAATGCAGGTAAGCCTGTCCTGCTACAGACGTGAAAATGCCAGAGATAACCATGGTGTTTCATGGCTGCAATCCCACAACTTGGGAGCAGGTGGCATGTGGGCCCCGAGGCCAAGGCCAGGCAGTCTGCAGCTCCATAGTCAACTTTTTATTAAGGTGAAACACAAATGTACCAAACCTTCACACACATCATGTCTTTACAGCTCGGTGGATTCCTACGTATCATGTACCTAGTATCTACTGCCCAAAGGTTCGCTGGTGCATTCCCAGCAGCAACCTCCTGTCTCCTGCGTAGCCACTACTGACTCTGTTACTTGAGAGCCTTTCTGTCCTTGACTTTGACTTGCTTGGAGTCACGCCCTTTGTGATTCGTCACTGCTGCTCTTTTCTGGGATCTAGCTGCGTAGTGTCCTGTTTATGACGCTATCACAGCATCTATTTCTTTCTCAGGCATTTGTTTTGTTTGGAAATTTGGCGTTTGTAAATGAAGACATGGCACATATTTTTGTAAATACTTGGATATATGTTGGCTATAACCCCAATAATCAGAGCATTTACACTTACATACACAGCTTTGCCTTTAGTTCATTTGAGATGAAGCACAAAGCTGAGAGATAGAGAGGTATTTGAGAACCATTAGTTGGTCAGGTAACCTTGCCCAGGGTCCTAAGGAACCAGCAGAATTGAGGTTCAGGCTGTTTTGCACACCAGGCTGCAAAGTTTCTCTGCTGTGCTCTCTTGTCTTTATGAATGAAATAAGCTGTATAGCATCAGTGAAACACCAGTCTATGTCATTTTAGACAACCTTGTGTTCCTCATGATTGATTTAAAAAAATTTTTTTTTAGGCTGGGGTTCATGTAACCCATGCTGGCTTGAACTTGCTATGCAGTGGAGGGTGACCTTGAACTCCTGATCCTCCCTTTCTTTACCTCACTTTTGAATCACTGCATCTGCTTTTTGTAGTTGTTGTTTGTTTTCTTAAATTGTTGTTGCTGTAGTGTTGAGAATTGAACCCAGGGCCTTGCACATGCTAGACAGTCTCTACCACTACTGTCTCAGCCTGGCATCTTTGGGTAATCTGTAATCACCTGGTGGTCTGGAATCAGCCCAGTGGAAACCTTGGAGTTTTGTTTTATTTTGAGACAAAAATCTCAATGGTCCAGGCTGGTCTGGACCTCCCTCTATGGATCCGGCTGGCCTGAAACTCACGGCAATCTACCTACCTCAGTCTCCCAAGTTCTGGGATTGCACGTGTGAGTCACCACACCTAGGACCATGTGTTTTTTAATATAAGTGTTGGTAAGGGTCTGATTGTTAGCTTTCAGTCTATTTTTTAATGACTTATTTATTTTATTTTATGTACATTAGTGTGTGAGGGCATTGAATCCCAGTGACAGACAGTCGTGAGCTGCCATGTGGGTACTAGGAATTGAACCCAGGTCTTCTGGAAGAGCAGCTAGTGTTCTTAACCCCTAAGCCATCGGCTTTTAGTCTTAATGGAGGGAAAAGCCTGGCAGCTCCTACACCGAGGTTATTGATTCCATTTCTCCAGATGTGGCCAGCGTTGAGTCTCATGTACTTAGAGGTAGCACTGTTTATTCATTTCATAACCATCTATCGGTAAGGAGGCTCTTTGTGGTAACCTCAAGTAAATGGTGGTGGTTTGAGGAAGGGGAAGCATGTCACCCAAGCATCCATTCTGTTTTTTCTCCATTTCATGTTGCAAAGAAAAGGACAAAAGAAGGCAGTGGCTCTTCCCCTTTTCTGCTGCCATCTGAGAATTTGGTCGTTGGAGAAAGCCGGCCAGTCCTTGAGTGCTTGCTCTCTAGCTTCCTGTCACTGCACAGCCTAGAATTACTGATGGGGATCTGTGTGAGTGATCAGCCTTGCCTGGGCCTCGGGGCGCTTTGGGGAGGATAATGGTGACAGCCCAGCCTTAGCCATAACGTGCTTATGTGGGAATGCGGAGCATCGTGGAGCAGCTTGGTCGGGAAAGCTGCCGCAGATGTTCTACACTTGGTAGCAGGTCAAGGCTTTCTTTTTCTTTCCCTTTTTTTCCCTGCTGCTCTGCTCTTCCTAGGAATTTGGCCTTGTCTCAGAGATGTTTAATGATATATACCATGGTCACACTGTGCGGATGATCCTATCTTAATTTATCCTCTAATTGCACTATGAAGAGGCCTTGCAGGAGGGAGGCAAGGGGAACTGGAGCTTTTAGGGGATGACTGCCAAGATGCATTAGGGTTTGGTTTGTCTAGATTCACCAAGGGGTACCTACCATGTTTCAGGGTGCTGAGGTGCAGGGTGTAGTGGGCCGTTGCCACCGAGCCCATGGAATTTGTCACTTCTTTGGGAGGCGCTGGTTTCTGTGGCCCCACAGGGGCATACAGCAAGAACCAGCTCCACCTCTCATCCCTTTCAGCCTAACTAGGTTAAGTCTCAACTATAGATTTCTGATATGTAGAAAGTTGTCTGCATTGCTTAATGATAATGAGTAGCAGAGGCAAGGTTGACAATCGTGTAGTATGATAATCAGGACAGCCATAGAGATTACGAGTCGAGGCGAGAGCGTAGCTTATTTTTAGCCTTTGACATAGTAAACCATGTGCAAAACTTAATTTTTCCGCAGTTGCTTATCCTGCTCCTTTCAGAAGACTCCAAGAGGTGCTGGTTTTACTTGGGGGGAGGGGCTTTATTACTTCTGTAACCTGGACTTGCCAGCTCACCCTGTGGAAGAAATGAAATACCAGGTGTGCACCACGAGAACTCTCTCTGGTGACGGCTTAGTGTGGACTATCACACCTCACAACTAGCCCCTTGTTCAGAGACGAAGGAGCACTTGCCGAGCTGTGTCTCAGACCTTCCTATGTCTGCCTGTGGCAGTGGTAGCATACTGTTCTTTTTCCTCCAAAAGTCAAAACCCATTATTCTGCTGTCATGACTGACTGTCTCTTTACAGTTTCTGGCCCCCAAAGACAAAGCAAAGGAAGATGCAGCGGGACTTGAAGAAGGTGGTGATGTGGACGACTTAGTAAGTACTTTTAATATGCACCAGGTGTTTAAAGACTGAATTGTCTGAGCTGTAAATACAGCCACAAAGCTTGCTTGCCATTGTAGACTTGTTTGTTTTTAATTTGTGTGTTAATTTCACACACACCAGATGCTCCTTGCACTGTTATTTATTGCCATTACAAATTTAATCGTATAGGTAATTTCATAATGGGAATTCCTGTGTTCTTCAGTGATTTTGTTCATTCAGATTAGTCCTCCCCTCTGAAAAGCTAAAAAAGAATGAGGGAAGCTATTCCCTTAGTAGAAAAATGTTATAATTTACTGACATTGTTCTTAACCGAAAATAAGCAGGATAACATGCAGTTCGTGTGGGCTGACAAATAAAAACATCCCTTGAAAAGCCCACTTTTAAAATGTTCTCAATTAGATTAATATAAACAAAGCAGACTGATAGGCATTTGAGGATTTCTGTACCTCGTGACAGCACGCTGGGGGTGCCTGGGAAGCTGGGTGAATGTGGGTTTTTGCAGCCATCATTCCTGTTTGAAAAAAGCATGCCCTTCAGCCTCACATGGGATCTGTGGAGTGACGACCACATACTGTGCTGTCAGCCTTTCTGTGGAAAAGTTTTTAGGGCTGGAATGAGGAAGTGTTTGATGTGTAAGTCCTAAGATACTGGGCAGCGAATGCCTGTACCTGTGTGTGCAGCTACCAGTACAGCTTCTGTTCACCCTCTCACCGGAGCTGCAGGTATCAGGGTGGCCTGGTTCCTTTCTAAATATGTTGTTCTTGTTTACAGCTGGACATGATATAGATGTGTGGGGAACCCAAGAGTGCCATCTCCATGGTGCTGAGAGCTCTGACAGAGCATCCTGGAGGCCACTCAGGAAACCTGAAGCTCTGGAGGTCGTCCCAGCAGAAAACCTGGGAGCAAATCACCCCAAGTTTCTACAGACTGACCACATACACATACTACAAGGAATACTTTAGACCCTATCCAAATTTATAAAGAGTCACTATTTTCTGATTGGCATTTATTTCTTGTGTGGAGTCTTATTCTTTGTGGTACATTATACACATGCATTGAAGTTTCTAGAAAGTACACTTCATCCTGTCCTGGTTTGTTGGTGAGGAAGGCAATCCTTATGAAGCTGTTAGACACTCACGGAGCCATGGCATGGGCCTGGGTGAGAGTCTCACCTCTGCTCAGGAGTCATTCACCAGGTCTGTCAGCAGCAATAAGCGCTTACATAGAGGGAGCGGTAGTGTTTAGTTTACCAAGAGATGAGTTAAGAAAGTCACGAGTAATGAGTGACCCAGTTCTCTTTCTCTTAAGAATTTCCACCACCACCTTAGCTTTTACATTCAGGTGGTTTTCCTTTGACAGGGTGGGGAGGGGAGCACAGTCACCCTGCACAAGCAGGCTTGCTTGGGAAAAGTGTTCTCATGCAGAGAAGGCCTTTGTCCAGCCCAGTCTCTGACATATTGGCAAGCCGGGCGGGGGGAGGGGGGTGAGTAAAAGGGAAGACAAGGCCTGAGAAATTGAATATCAGTAAGAATTGTATCATTCCATTATTCCTTACTTGCAGGTGTTTTAAAAAAGGAAGCATGATGTTTTAATTAATGTTCTGCTGCTGTGAAGAGACACCATAACCCCAGCAACTCCTATAAAGGAAAGCGTTTAATTGGGGCTGGCTTACAGCTCAGAGGGTTAGTCCCTTGTCACTATGGCAGGAAGCATGGCCGCATGCAGGCGGACGTGGTGCTGGAGAGTAGCTGAGAGTTCTACATCCGGATCCACAGGCAGCAGGCAGAGAGAGCCGCTGGGCCTGCTTCGTGCTGCTGAAACCCCAAAGTTCACCACCCACTGACACACTTCCTCCCACAAGGCCACACCTCCTAATCCCTGTCAAGTAGCAGCACTCCCTAATTGCCAAGCATCCAAATATATGAGCCGCGGGGGCCACTCCTATTCAAACCACCACAGGTGGCGTCACTAAAATGCTTTTTTCTTAATTTCACAGTCTGTCTTATCTCTGCCTAAGTCAACTTTTATACATCTGGATGTTTCACTTCCTCAAGGAGGAAACTAGCAAAGCCTTATTTTCTTCTGTCCTTACTCCTTTCCCAAATCCTCATTCTCCTTCCTTGATGGCATCAGCAATCTTGCGTCCTCGGCACCATAGATAGTCATGGGGTGGGCTTCGTTTTGTGGTTGGCATGCTAACGGCACGAATGGTTCGTTCTCCTGTGGATCACTGTTAACTGTGTGCAAAAAAGTGTTCAGTGCTGTGCTGAAAATTAGATCCAGTCCAGGCATGAGCTGAAGGTGGTACTCCCAAAGCCAGTGTCATGCTCTGCTGGGGAGACGGGGTGGGGTGGGGGTGGGGTTCAGTGTGAACACTGGAGTCAGACTTGATGTCCAGGTGTACCCCCTCCCCTTTTGAGACAAGGTTTCACTATGTGGCCTTGGCTGTCTTAGAACTCACTAGGTAGACCAGGCTGGCCTCGAACTCAGAGATCAGCCTACCTCTGCCTCCTGAGTGCTGGGATTAAAAGTGTACACTACCAGCTCAGGCGCTCTTTTAGAGCATTCCCAGCAAGGACTGACAAGTTAGACTGTGCAGCCGGACAGCTAGAGCCCAGGGGATGCTCGTGACTTGCTGAGACAGCCTTCCAGTCAGAGTGAAGACTTGGTTCCTTACAATCTGTAATGCTCTATTTCACCTCTCCTGGAGGGTGACTCAATATGACCATGTCAGTGCCTCCTGTCTTTGGCAGTGTGGGGAATTCCCTATGGTAACATCTGTCCCATCAAAACAGAAAAAGGTTTGAGTCAACTTAACCATATAGATCTTGTGATAGCTTTCTTCCTCCCCCTTTCTCTCTTTTTCTTTTTCTTTTTCTTTTCTTTTCTTTTCTTTTCTTTTCTTTTCTTTTCTTTTTTTCTTTTCTTTTCTTTTCTTTTCTTTTCTTTTCTTTTCTTTTCTTTTCTTGCGTGTATATATGTTTGTCTGTATGTGGGTATGTGCATGTGAGTCCAAGGACCTGTGAGACTAGAAGAGGCATCAGATCCCCTGAAACTGGACTTACGGGTACTGTAAGCCACCCAGTGTGGGTGCTAGGAACTAAACTCAGGTCCTCTACAAGAGTACTATGTGCTCTGAACTGCTGAGCCATCTCTCCAGCTACTCTTTGTGATGCTTTTTTACTTAGGTTACATGTAACAGGAAGAAATGAAAAAGGAATAAATTACATGTAATTTCCAAATCCATTTCATGGAGACACAGTGATAGGTGCTTGTTGACTCCATGGAGCATACTGTTGTGAGTATGTGTGTTAATGCATTGGGTAATTTCATTTCTGTGAGATGAGGTTTGCAGAGCCACAGAACTCACAGGTTTCCTGCCGACATCTGTCTTGGAAAGCAGTAAGCACTGAGCTTTTGTTAATCAGCCACAGACTAGTCCTCAGAAGCTCAGCATTTTCACATGTGCCGGGCTTGTATGTGCACCAGAAATCACTGGACAGAGTCTCTGCCACCTTTGGTCTCCTGTACCACAAAAGTTTATTGACTTTGAGAGGAGATCACACACACACCTGTATGGGTATTCTCCTTCATGCATATACTTTTTAAATTTAAGAGTATGTGTCTTACCTGCCCCCCATTAAGATAACTGTTTTAAATGGTGATCATGAATCCTTGGCGGAATTTTTAATATTGGAAATTGTGTGGAAGTTGGGCAATTTTTGTTTTGTGTTTTAAAGACTTATTTTTATGTGTGTTAGTGTTTTTTATCAACAAATATGATATATCACATACGTGGATTGCTCGAGGAGCCAGAAGAGGGCCTTGGATTCCCTGGGACTGAATTACAAAGAGTCATAGGCTGCCTTGTGAATGCTGGGAATCCAGCCTGGGTCCTCTGGAAAAGTAGCAGCCAGGGTTCTTAACTATTGAGCCATCTTGCCATCTCTTACTTTGTTTTTCTAACCAAGAGCAGGATGATTTTGCAAGTAAATGAACACTTTTCCTTTGAAGGTGTTGGGCGCAGTGACTGGTTGGCAGCCAGTTTGGGTTCAGGCAGCAGATATCCTGTTTGAGGGACTTTCTCCCATGGTGCTCATTTCGCATTGCCCTTGTTTTCTCCCCCCAAATATTCTGGAACTAGAATGCCAGCTTTCTGGCTTACAGCTTAAGGTGCTATGAGGGGGTGCGGTGGGGCTTCAGGAGTCTGGCCTATGCCGCTTGCTATGTGGCCTCTGCCAGGGTACAGGGGCTCATCATCTGCCTCCCAGGCTTACGAGTGGGAGTGTGGCCCTTGGAAGTAGTCTAAGTGCTAAGGTGCTTTCCATAGACCAGGTGGTTTCATGAATGCTCAGAAAGCATAGGCAGGACACATGGACTCGTTTTAAACAAAAATTTTAATTACATTTGTTTGTGTATATACATGCAGGAGGTCAGAGGACAACTTGCAGGCATCTGTTCTCCGCTCCCACCATATGGATTCTGCAGATTTGAGTTCAGGTCATCAGACTTGGTGGCAAGCACCTTGACCTGCTGAGCCATCTCTCTGGCCTGGAGACTTTTAATAGGTCTGCCTCTTGGTTATATCACCATCTTATTTCTTTTGGAATCTGAATCTTCCAGGGCTTGTTTTCAGAACTACCTGTGGCTATTTGACATGGGTCTTTTATCTAGTAGTTACATGAAAAATTAAAGTCTATGTGATCAAAAAATAGGACACAGAGTGTTTTGGTCATTTTGACAAGGTGATCAGTGAATTGTCTTGGCATAGTTGCATTGTCTTAAATGCTCAAAAGTGTCCTAGTGTGGACTATAGATGATATGGTACCCTAGGTTTTGATTTTGTTAGTATTGCTGCTAGGGCCCAAGAAATGGACCTTTGTTACCTTGCCCCTTTCCTTGTGGAGAGAGTACACAAGGAGCCAGCAGCAAAATGAGAGTCAATAATCTACTTTCCAGACAGCAAGCTTTGGAGCAGTTAGATTATAGTTCATAGCTAAAGTTTGAGGTCTGCCTTTAAGCTGGACAGAGCAAAGACATGCTTTTGAGTCTGTGTAGAGATGGGTCCTGGCTTTCTTTCCTGACTGGCAGAGTGGATCACAAAGTAGAAATAATACATTGTTTAATTCACGAATGATCTAAGTAGCCCAACTTTCAGTCAGGTTTGTAATTCTTCCCCATAGCAGGCAAGCTTCATCTCCTTCACCCTTTGACCCTCATGTGGCTCTGTCCACCTATCAGAAGTACAGAGTTACAATCCCTGTGCAGTGTTGGTCTTGAAATCAATTTGGAAAGGAAGTGTTGGTCTTGAAATCAATTTGGAAAGGAAGTATCCCCTTTCTCCATTTAAGCATAATTCAGAACTAATCACTCTAGAGGTATAATGGCATACATGGTGTTTCAGACTGTTACCCATATGCCAGATATGCTTACTAAATCCCAATGCCGAGAGCACTTGATAACTGTGGCCACAGCAAGTCCCTTCACCTCTGTGAGCAACAAAGTTAAAGCAATCATTTGCATTTCAGCTGTGGATACAGTGCCTGGAGAAGACAGAATCTTCCCAGTGAAAGGGAGTTTCAGAGGTAGCTACACAGGAGCTGCATGACTAATGGGAACAGGTATGGCCTGCTGTGTAGAGGAGGCAGTCCCAGAAACATGCTCCATCTTCAACACACATTCTCTGGGCCTACCTGCCTTGGCCATGCAACATGGGATGCATAAGGGGAACAGACAGACCTGGGATTGTGTTAGTGGGCATTTATTACCTTTTCAGCATGCTAAAAGTTGTATATTGATAGGGTTCATGAATGCATACTGTTAACAGGAGATAGTCCTCAGCAAACCAGGGAAATAAAATTTATTTTGAAGCAGAACTCACCATTTAGAAACAGGTCCCATTTGTTGGGTAAATATTTTGATTATCTACTTGAGAGTAGGGGTGGTGGCAGGATAAAGAGATGTGTGGGAAGAAGGCCTCACTCTGGAGGGAGCAAGGCAGTAGCCAGTTGTTCTGTCTGGTTTCCAGCCTTTGTGCTGATGAGGCTTCATAAACTAGGGCAGAGTTGTGGAGATAGAGGCAGGCCAAGAGGACAGTGTCGCATCCTCTGTAGGGAAGAGTGGCCTTGGGGAGCAGGGAAGCTTAGGTGCCCATGAGTATTTTGTTCTTCATTTGTGGTGGGTGGCTATGGGTAAATCTTCACATTCCTACCAAATACGCAGTACAACATCTGTTTCTTGCTCATATGCTCCGAGTTGATTATTTGAGTTATAGATGAGTGTTAGGAACTGATCTCTCAAAGTGGGCAAGGATGAAAGGAGTCACAGGTTGAATCGCTTCATCTTGGGAAGTAAACTAACCTCACTGAGCCTCTGTTTTCTCATCTTCAGAATGGGTACGATACCATCTACCTCAGAGGACATTCCTGATGATTAGACTGGATGCTGTATACTGAGTGTCATGTTTGTCATGTTTTATTATGTGGATGCCTTTCCTGTTTACACCTGAAACTGTCAGCTGTAGGAGCCCAACAAACCCCTTAATATCAGAATAGAAGTTCTCATGCCTGTGACCAGAAGCAAGCCTCTGCATAATTTCCCATTTACAAGAACAAAAATGACCTCTACTCTTGAAAGGATTTGCAGATAAGAGCTGATCCAGGAATGCACAAAAGATAGCATGCCCGAGACGTTTGTTAGAGCTCACAGTTTTCAAACTGCGTTCCAAGCTGTTGGACTGAAGGTGATTAAGTGAACACACACTGGGGCAAGATCAAATACACCACCAAAGAATTACATCTCTTCCATATGGCCATGTCCTTTCTGTTGTTTATGTCAAGAATGTTGAGTCTGCTACTAGTGTTAAGACGCCTCCCTTTGGGGGATCTCCTCTGGTGATTTTGGAAACAGGAAAGAGATTTTGTGTTCCTTCTCTTTGGTAATGTCTACATTCAGGCTAAAAACAGTCTTACCCAAAGGCACAGATGTGGGCATATTTAATCCCTGGCCAGAGTATGTGTTAGAAACATGAATTTTATTTATCTCTACCCTAGTAAAAAAAAAAGATTGAAGAAAAATGTGTTCAATTTCTTATTAGTTTGCATTGACAGAGAGGCTTGGGGATGGGTGCAAAAGGCAGTCATGGGACTGAAGCCAGATGGTGCAATACCCAGGCCCCACCTGGGAGTGTGAACAGAGCTCCAGTCTGTATTGTCATGTCTGAAGCTTCAGCAACACCCAAGAAACATCTTGTCAGCACTGAGTTCCTGTGGCCTGTGCTTCAGTATTGGCCAGAGAAGATGAGAGGCGTTTGCCACCACCCTGGGGTGAAAGTGGATGCCCTTCTGGAGGTCAGCATCAGTACTGGGCCAGATAAAAAGCTGAGGAGTGAGCTGTAATCAAAGTCAGAAAAGCCAGTCCACTGCTGACTTTAGTTTGCATCAAAGGGACAGACCTGAGACAGAGTCTACCACATGTCTGAGGGCCCTGAAGATCAGCAGGTAGGGAAGCATAGCAGATAAGCTACTGTGTCACTAGCAATGAAGACAAGAAGGCATTCTCACAGGTGCAAGCCCTGCCAGACCTCAGCAGAGGGAACCACTACCATGGCAAGCACCGTCCTGGACAGTGGAACTTCGAGCATCTCAACTCAGGAGTTTTTATTGATACCTAAGCTCCTCAGGTGTTCTATTGATGTCATGTGCAGATCATGAGCCATCAAACATCTTTTACATAAAGCCAACACCTGCAGACAATACAAAATGCTAAGGCCTAGGCAGCCCTTTTCCCAACAGTGCAGAAAACAAACATTTTAAACAAAACTACAAATAAACTTATGCAACATTTCCCCATTTCTGTATGAGACAATCAAAAAATTGCTTTATCTCTATAACACAATTTAACACTACACCAGTAAAACTGTTTACAAGAGGAACTATCACAAGGACAGGACCAAATGAAACCAAACATCTATCAAACTTTTTACAATGCCGTTGAATAGCAGAAAAACATTATCAATGTCCAGTTATCTGGAATTCACTCAATCTTCTGGGCTCCTCCAAAGGACTTGGATCACTTCTCTGGCTCTGCCCTCTGCAGCACAGACAGCTGTCCTCCAGGCTCTGACTGGCTTTCTTCCACCACTGCTGCCATCCTTGGTGGTCATCCCATGGTACTGGCATCTCCAAAACTGCTGGGGTCCTGCAACTGGGCTGCACTTTCACCAATAGCCTCTTCTGGGCTCTCTGCATGGTGCCAAGCCTCAACTTCTTTGCATGGCTCCTTCAATCTGGGCCTTCAACTACCACTGAGGCTGCAGCTTCACCAATGGCCTCTCCTAGCCTCTCACAATGCCAAGCCTCAGTTGCTCTCCATGACCCCTTTATGCCTTCAAAGCCTTAAAAAACACCTGAGTGACTCTTAACAGTACCAAGTTCAGCTACCAGCATGAGATACAACCTCAGCCAGTTCTTGAAGACAGCTTCTGAGTGCTGACCCTGAGGAAACTCTTTCCAGATTTTAAGACAGAGTCTGGTTTGCAGGAAACAAAACAAAACAAAACAAACTGGTCAGTTCATGTTTGAGTTCAAAGTTCAATAGAAGGTTCCAAAGACTTCTTCATAATGTAGCCACTGTTAGTCCTGATTCTTTTAGCAAATGTTTTTCTTAGCATTGCCGCAGGTATTCCTTGTTCTTCAGGAAGGGTTTCCCCATGGGGTAGAGTTCTCATCACAATAGCAAATGTCTCTTGTCAGGACCACCTCACCAGTATCTGGCTTGCTTGTAGTCAGGTTTGCAGGAAAAACAACAACAACAAAACCATTCAGTTTCAAATCTCCAGGAAAAACAACAACAACAACAACAAAAATGTTCAGTTTCAAGTCCCCCCAAACACCTCCCCTCACTCCCCCCTCCCTGGTTTCCACAGCAGGGAGTCCTCGGCTGGTCGGAAGACCCTCAAGCTTGAAACATCTTGGAGGTTTGTCATTCGTCTGGCATTCTTTTTCACCACTGCTACAAGGAAACATACAACCTTCTTCATAGACCCCAAACACAAGACCTGCTTGGGCTTCACACACACACACACACACACACACACACACACACACACACACACACACACACGCTATCAGAAAATCTGGATTGTAGAACAGTACTCTTTTTTTTGTCTCCTATGCCAGTGGCAGAAGGGAGCGTGACTAGCTGCTGGAGCTCGCAGCATGCAGCAAGTAACCACACTGTTTCCTTGCTTTGGGGTCCTCTCCATGATCAGAAAAGCGGTTAGAACCTTGCTTTCTAATGCTTTGAGGGACCCCGCCAAGGTTCTTGTACTTTATCAGAAGAACTTCTCAATGTTTTCAGTATCCTTTATCTGTACATAGCTCTCTCTCTAGAGGCCTCTCTCTCTGTGGCTCTCACTTTTGATCCCTCTTTCTCAATTTTCACAGCTTTCTCTCTTCTTAGAGGCTTGTTTCCTTCCTAACTCTCCTTTTCTTTCAGGAGACTTCTACTCATTTTTTTTTGCATCCATCTATCTATCTATCTATCTATCTATCTATCTATCTATCTATCTATCTATATCTTATTAATACTTCAATCTCTGTCCTCTGGGGTCTGCCCAGAACGTACTTTACCAGACTCTGTGAAGTCTGGAGTTACTGTCTCTTCTTCCTTGTCTCCACTTTGGATGTAGCTGGCATGGTTTCGAGCCCCATGTTGAGTGCCACTTGTAGTAGATAAACTACTGTGTCACTCAGCAATGAAGACAAGGAGGTATTCTCACAAGTGCAAGCCCTGCCAGACCTCAGCAGAGGGAACCACTACCATGGCAAGCACCATCCTGGGCAGTGGCACCCTGAGCATCTCATCTCAGGGGTTTTTATTGATACCTAAGGTCCTCAAGTGTTCTATTGATCTCACGTGCAGCTTATGAGCAATCAAACATCTTTTTACATAAAGCAACAATACAAAACATCAATACCTAGGCAGCCCTTTCCTCAACAGTGCACAAAACAACCATTTTAAACGTAAGTGGAAATAAAATTCTGCAATAGGGAAGTAGGCCTCTGGCTATAGGAAATTATCCCATTCATAGGTCATCCAAAGCTGATGGGGGGCACAGGATTTAAAACTCGAATTCTTGATGTTCTTCAAAGTAATCTTGTGGAGCCACACACTTGTTCTAGTCCTTTCAAAGCAGACCACATCAGTGTTTTGATCCTGTTTCATAAAGATTGGCCAGAGGTGACTTTTCACGGTTTTCACCAATCAGATGTACTGTGAGGAGCCAAGAGACAACCATAGATTAGCAAAAGGATGTGTCACATGCTCCAAAGACAATTTGAAAGAAATTTGCTCAATGCCAGAATAAATATATTTTGATACAAACGACACATTTCCATTTCAAAGGGCCCTTGTTCTTCAGCAGCGGAGGCTTCCTAGGGCTCGTGTTGATTTAGAGCAGCCTGTGGGTGTTTGTCACACCTGCTGTCTCTCTCACCATTGGACTCGGCCACCAGGAAGCAATGAGAAGGACTACATAACCTTTAGGAAAAACAAAGCTTTGACAGATTCACCAGCCATTTCAAAGAACGCTCTTTCCATTTTTTTGTTTTTGTTGTTTTTATTTCTTTGTTTGTTTTTGGAGACAAGGTTTCTCTGTTGTAGCGCTGGCTGTCTGCAACTCACTCCAGACCAGGCTGGCTTTGAACTCACAGAGATCCACCTGCCTCATCATCCTGAGTGCTGGGGTTAAAGGTGAGTGCTACCACTGCCCGGCTCAAAGAATGTGTTTAAATATAGTATTTCTTCAGATCCAAAATACCATCGATGGTGTGAAGGGAAGAAAGCTTGTGGCCATTTTTACTTGTATCCCAATTTAAAGTAATTATTTGTACTTCTATTATCCCACCCCTCTCTCTGCACATGCCATGGAGGGAGGTTAGAGGACCACTTGAGGGAGTTGGTTCTCTCCTACCATGTGGGTCCTAGAGATCAGACTCAAGTCACCAGGCTAAGTGGTAGGTTCCTTTACCTGCTGAGCCAGCTTACCAGTCTACATCCCGACGTTTAAAATGTCAAGATGTTACAGATGTAACAGGGACCCTTGTTTTGAGAAGAGAAGGAATGCAGTGCTCAGCTCTTGCTGGGGCCGTGGTACAGCTGTGACCTTCGTAGATAGAGCCATCAAGACAATTCTGGCTGTAAATAGTAAGACTGCCAACTGACATTGCCTTAAGTAAATAAGGCCTAATTTTCCCTCATTGCAGGAAGTCGGGCTTAGGTGGCTGCCAGTAAACTCATGGCACTAAGCAATGGCTTGAAATATGATTCTCTTGGCGGTTCTTGCCCCCTCCCCCTTCTCTCTCAAGCAGAAATGAAGGTGAGAAAAAGCAAACAAACACTGGTGCTGTTAGTGGTCCTTATTCAGCAAACACTTTGAGGCAGAAGATCGTCACATGTAATTCTAGCAGTAAGGGGCTGGGAAAGTGGGAAGACCAGTATTGTGTAAGCCGCCCTAGTTGAGACAGTCCGAGGAGAAATGAGAGAATGAGAGGATTGGGGTGCCAGTGGTGACTCAGCCACTATGTATCTTATCTCCGTCACTGTGTATCTTTGTGCTGCTGTAACAGAATGTATGAGACCGAGTAGTTTCTAAAGAACAGATTTATTAAGTTGCAGAGGTAGAAAGTCCACAGCAGAGGAACCGACCTCTGACAAGGGTCTTTCTGTGTCACCCCAGGGGTGGAGGCAGAAGCTCAAGGCAAACAGGAGGAGGTTGGACTCATCCCTTACCAGTGAGAGAGACAAGTGAAGGGGCCGGCCTGATTTGTTTACTGGGGGCCTGTTCCGGAGGAATCACATCCTCCCGGTCAGTTCACCTCTTAACCCACTGCACTGAGAACTAGGCTTCCAGCACGGGCTTTGGGCGACACATTCAAATCACGGACTGTGAATCTCAGAAGTTGTCTAGCCTTCCAGACTTCAATTTTGCTGCACATGTAACTTGTAGGTTTGTTTGAGGCTTATACTCTGTTCATTGAAATAACACTTTCCCATGGAGTGCGCCAGGCAGCCGCAACTCCAGCCGGTCCCTCGCCCCAGCTCTCAGGCTCCACCTGTTCTCACACACTGTATTCCCCAGGGATCCTGGAAGGAACTGGAGCAATTCTCATGTCTGTTGTGAGGCACAGGACTCCAGAAGGGAATGGAAGGCTTTCTCTACACTAGCACCTGTTTGACTTTAAAGGTACCCTGCACCTAGCCTCACATGAATTAGCCAGTAAGCAACAACACTTACCTTTGTCCCTAACTTACTCTGTGCATTTTTCCAAACAGACTATCCACTTTCTCCTACAAAATGGAAAGCTGCCCCTCAAGGATGTTGGTGGCAAAAGACAAAGACATAATGGAATAAGAGAAAAACAACCAAAGATACCTTGGGCTCTCAATGGGAGAAGCTCTGTATGTGTATTTCAAATTCCTGAGTCTCAGCAGGCCAACCACAATGTATCCCTTTCCCTGGCTCCTTTGTTTAAAGACACCCCCACAACTCCCTGAGCCCTGGATCCTTCAACAGTGTCAGGGTTGGCTACCTTTTATAGCCCGTTTTTATTAGTGTCCTGATCGAGGCTTAATCACCACTCATAAACTGCTATCCGCCCACTGGCACAGGGAGATGGGAAGTATGATTCTAATTAATAGTTGAATCAGAGAGGGCATTTGGAATTTCAGGACTGAGAATGTGTGTGTGTGTGTGTGTGTGTGTGTGTGTGTGTGTGTATGTGGGGAGAGAGAGATACAGAGATACAGAGATACAGAAAGACAGACACACAGAATATGTAAATATGTGATGGCTGAAGAGCAAGACTAACCCCTCTGATACACATGTAGACATGTAGACTCTGGAATAGATGTTCTTGCTATGTGAGAGGTGGACGTTTGCCTGTCCTGAGTAAGCAGAAAAGGATAACTGCTAAACCAAGAAAACAATCAGCATGTTTGCACTTATTGAGAACGTGATCATGGCACAAGTGTTCTGTAAACGGTCCCAGGACGTGTCCCCATCCCCCTGTGTTTCTCCCTATTAGTATGTGTAGGCTACAAAGATCTTTTCCCATGAAAAAGTTGATAGGAAGGAAGGGCTCTATTGATATTCCTGCTGTCCACAAGCAGGTAGCTGTGCGTACGCACTCCCACTTTGTAGATTCAAGTTAATAAACATGCATTGAACACCTGCTGTGTCTGCTCTCCTGGGCATTCAGATTAGACTGAAGAATACACAAGGCTGTGCTTGGAAGTTCATGGATCAGTATGGTGAGAAGTTCACAAAGCTGTGAAGGAGGCCTGAGAAGAGGGAGAGAGACACTGAAAAGTGATTGACTTTAGTCTTGGTAACGGGATGCTTTCTGGAATTGGCAGCACGTAAGATGAACACTAACAGTACAGAATTTAATCAAGAGAGAGGGGCAGGATGTTCAAATAGAGGACACAGCAGAGGTCAGAACAGACTTGCAGAGGGGTAAGTGGTTGGCCTGGAGGTACAAGTGCATGATGGGAAATGGAAATGAGTTTCACTACAAAGACAGGATAGAGCAATTACCTCTGGAGACTCTTATTCTGAAGAGAGAAAGGGATCAGGTGGACACTTCAGAAAGGCTATGCAGGTCACAGTATGCAGTGAGGTGAGGGGGATCCTCAGGTGCAGGATGCAGGATGCAGGATGCAGGATGCAGGATGCAGGATGCAGGATGCAGGGTGCAGGGTGCAGGGTGCAGGAGAGCCATGCAGAGATTGCTGTAGTGGCCTCCAAGAGAGGTGATGAGGGGCCAAGCCAGGATAGCTCTGGAGGGAGTAGATATCAGATGGCCTAACAGCCACTGGTATGGGACTCCATCTTCCCCACCCCCTGTATAGGTCCTGAGAATCTTGGGGGTAAGTGGCCCAGTAGCAAGGGCAAGAGCAAGGGATTCCCTTCAACGTGCTGTCAGATTGACTTAACGTGTCTCCAGCTTCTCCCCTCTTCTCTGGCCACCACTCCTGGACTCAACTGTCCCTATTTTTGCCTCGGCCATGTTTCTCCCTAGCCTTTCTCTCATTTCTAGAACAGTTCTTACAGTCAGTTATTTTCTGCAGCCTCCTGTGAAGTTTCCACCTGTGTCACTATTGACTCTGCCCTGGGGAGAAGGAAATCATTTTAAGCAGTGACTTCTTGGGGCTGCAGGTGGGATGTCCCCCTCCCCCGCCACCCTTCTGAACTCAAGGGACATTTACTGAGCTCCCTGCAGCTCTCTCTGGTAGGACACTGGGTGGCTCTCCCCCAGCCCACAACTTTTCACAGAGGCTGGCCAGTCAAGGTGCTGGGAGGGCTTCAGATTGCTCTAGGGCAGTGCTGCCCAGCTGTGCTGTACCTTCGAATCACCCAGAGAGATCTGAGGCCCCCATACACTCAATCACAGGTCCAGTTGTTTCAATCAGAGCAAAGGAGTCTGCAGAAGTCATGTTTAAAGACTCCCAGCTGGCCAGCCTAGAGGCTTACACTTGTAATCCCAGAACTCAGGAGACTGATCAAAGAGGATTGCACCAGTGCAAGGCCATCCAGGACTACAGGGTCAGCCCTTGTCTCAAAAAATTACAACCAGCCAAACAAACAAAAAGGATCCTGTGAGAGCGTTAGCTATCAACTTGATAAGACTCTAGGCATGGAAGGTTCTCTTGATTATATTAGCTGATATGGGAAGAGTCATCCTTACTGTGGGCATGAGTCCTGGATGGTATAAGATGGAGAAAGAAAGCTGAGCGCTCATTCACTTCTCTGATTCCTGACTGTGGACATGGCGTGACCAGTTGCTTCAAGTTGCCGTTGCCTTGACCTCCCTGCCGCGACCGTCCGCCTGAACTGTGAGCTGAAATAACACCCTTCTCCTTGAGGCGCTTTCGTTAGGGTATTTTAACACGACAAGAAACACACGTCTAAGGCAGATCTCAGCTGGTTCCATGTACAGCCACTCTCGGGAATCGGCTCCAGCGTTTGCTATCTACTCTTGGCAACAAACAGCTGTGTTTCTAGAATTCGTTGGCAACTGAGTTGGTGGATTAAATAAAGATCTGCTCTCCTCAGCGTGGACAGGCATCATTTAACTCATTGAGAGCCTGGGTAGAAGACTGTGGTGTTTCCATCAGCAGAAGAAATGGGTTGGGGAGGGGTGGTGATTGGAACCGCCGTCCGTATGTCCTTGTACCTTTGCACATTAACACTCTTCTTCATAGACCTTCGGAAGTCACACCACTGATTGCTTGATTCTCCAGCTTGCAGCTCACGGGCCATCCTGCCCTCCAAAACTGTGTCAGTATCTGACTTCTGCAATGAGTCTTTTCACATTAGTGAGTGGATCCCTGACTTAGAATGAATGCTCAACCTGCGATTCTCTCAACTCTACAATGGTGTGAAAGCATGCTCATTCAAGAGAAATTGTACTTGGCATTTTAATTTTAATTTTTTGCCTAAGTTGGTGATAGGTAGCAATAATGTATTCTGTCTCAATTCTGAACAGTGGCAGCGAGCCACAGCTCCTGGTCAGCAGGAGGTTGCCGAGTAAAACAACTGATGTTGCGCAGTTGCTAAGTTATGTTTGATAGATATGCTAGTCATTTTTGCATTGCTGTAATGAAATGCCGGAGGAAGTCAGCTTAAAAGGACAAAACACTTTATTTTTGTTCACAGTTTTGGAAGTTTCAGTTGGTTGGTCCAGTCTTTATGGGCCTGTAATGAGGGAGTACGTCATGGCATAGTGTGGTAAAGGAAACAATTCATTGCAGCCGGAAAGCAAAAAAAGCGTAAGGGGCTGGAGTCTTCAAGGGCATGCTCCCAGTGACTACGTTTCCTCCTATAGCTTAGAGTTCTAGCCCCTTTAGAGGGCACCACAGGCTGGTGACCGAGGCCTTTGGGAGGCAGTTATCCAAACCATTCAATAGAAACTAAGTGCATTTTCAGCTTAGGACATTGTCATCTGATGATGAATTTATCAGGATCTAACCCTACCACAAACAAAGAACATATATCTCACTTGTCTGTCTTTGTGAAGAACCCTGGAAAATACAGATATGGAAAATGGTAGTTCCCAGTGTCAGAGTCCAAGGTCCAGAAAAGAGGTTGAAGCTCTGTTTTGAACCTCAACACTCTCAGCTCCTGGAAAGAGTGGGAAATCCCTGGCAGGAATGTTCCTCTGCTCTACTTAAGAGACTTTTAGGGTCTGGCTGGTCCACTCTGCATCCTATTAAGTAGGATGAGCTTGCCCGGGGAAGGATTCCCCAGGGGAATATACAGGACAGCAAGGCAATGGGATTGAGCCCCGAAGACACTGCTCTCTCTGCCATGGGTCTCTTTAGGATCCAGCAGAAATGATGGTGTGAAAGACACTCCAATTAATTGCTTCCCAGCCCTGAGATGGCACCTCCATCCCCAGTCAAAGTTTTAATTAATCATGCCAGCAGATGGGCTGTCATGGGCCCCAGCAGCCAGGGTAATGAACTCATTTATTATCAGACTTCATCAGTGGGAGGCATCTAGGATTCTGGGGAAGAAAGAGACACGCCTGACACCAGAGCCCAGGGTCTGTGAAGTTTGTGGGGAAATCTCTGGAAATACCTTAATTTCAGACATTTTACTAGCTTATGTTATAGAATGGGGTTGTGACTTAGGTTGGAGAAAAAGTGTTGCTACATAGTTCAGGCTGGTAAGAAACTCACAGCCCTGTCTTAGCATTTAAAATGCTGCAATCATAGGCATGTACCTCCATGTCCAGATATTTTCTCTCTCTCTGTTATGAGGATCATCCCAGAGCCTTATTACATATTAGGAAAATATCCAACTACTGGCTGACTGTATCTCCAGCCCTTGAAGGAAAATGTCCTGATAGTAGAGTATCTTAGTTAGTCCTAGCCTGATTAACTGCCTTGCACCTACTTGGCAAATGAAGTTGAGTGATACAAAGTAAGTTGCTGCATGCAGGCCTGATAGGATGCATTGGTCCACTATTTCTTAATTTAGAGGTCACACCCTCTGGATAAGTTTGTTGGGTTTTATATTTCTCAGTTGTCTTGTTCTTTCTCCCCAATGCCAAAACTATGTTGTAAACGTATATTTTATAATTTATTATCGGTGATAAACATTGTTGAATTCATGAAAAAGTGTGTAAGTGTAGAGTACCCAGTGCAGACACTGTATTTATGAAATAAAAAGCATCTACTTGAGCCACTTTGGTCCTGAAGGTCTAAGCATCTTCTAATACAGGAATTTGAATCTTATCATAGATATAGTTCTCACTTTGGAGGATTGCTGTAAACCTCTAAAAGCTCTGCACAGACAGAAGTAACAATCATAGCTGTTCAAGGCTGAGATGCAGGGCAGGGAATAGCTGCCAGGGTCCTGTTTACCAGGGATTGTGGAATACATGAAGTCCAGTCTCCTTGAGTTAGCAGTCTAGGGTCTAGCAAAATGAAAGCTACTCTCCTGGTCTGTAGACGAGCTCTTTAAACTGTAGGTCACAACCCCAATATGGAGTTGTGTAATCAAAGGAGAAAAGTTTAGTTACAGTGAGAATTTTCTGAATGTGCAACAACCCCACCCTGATTCTAAATCAAATGCATAATGAATCCGAGATATTTCTGGAAACACTTGCCTGTGTTGCATGGCACAAGCTCACTTCAGTTTCGCATCTTTTGAAAGCAGCATGCGTATTTTGTACCTCACGCATATTTTGTAGTGCACACGTGCCTTCGTGCCACACAGTGCTAATAACCACTACCCGGAACCTCTCTGCTTAGAATCAACACTCTCGTCTGCGTTTTTACTGTCCATACAAAATTTTCTTTTCTTAAAGAAACTCAATGACTCAATTACGGAAAACAGAATTTCAGTATTTTCTCGCCATCATCCCTCATCTTGTAAGTATCAAGTTGATATGTCCTTTGGCTGTATTCTGTTTAAATGCTTGATTTTTGAAACTGCTGTTTGAGTTGCTGACTTGGGTTTCACACACCACAAAAAAAAAATCATAAAAATGAATTTTGGCTTCAGATTAGGACAGAATGTCCAAAAATTTCTGAAATGACCCCAAACACACCACACTTCTGCCATTTTGTTGTATGTATTTATGTGATGTGGAGTTTTCAGCATTGACCACTATAAAATAAAAATATGGGTCAACTTCAAAAGACATCGAAGATACTCTATATTCTGCAGAATCAAATATTCAGGCAAGAATTGATTATTTGTGTAAAAAAAAAAGTCCATCTCATTAGTATGCCAATTTTCTTTAATCTTTATATATATGTACATCAAATAATTTTAAAATATGTTTCTTCATGATTTATTATCAGTAAATGTTTCATTTGTATACTTTATATACCTACATACTTGGGGTCATACAAAAGTTACTTGATTAGGGAGAAGTCATGAGTGGAGAAAGTTCTGGAAGCCCTGGTTATGGAGCAGACATACCTGAGGTCCAGGTTTTGGGCCTCTGTACCCTCTTTCTTCTGTTTCCTGGCTGTCAGGAACCCCAGCCCCAACCTGTTCACACAGCAGTCTCCTCTGGTCCCCATAGACCTCATCCCTACCGTGCCAACCCCACTCCCTTGAGTTGGCATTCGAGTTTTCTTCTACAGAGTAGATCCCCTCTTTTCTCAAGCAGTTTGTTGGTGATGGGAAAACCCTCTGTTTAGCTCCCTCACTTCACTCTGCAGCCGAGTCATGAGTCTCTAACTGGACCTAGTGTCCAGCTGCCCAGTTATAGGAACAGGCTATAGATCTTGGTGGCGAGCAGGGCTGGGTGCCAGCTGATTTCTGAGAGATACACTGCTTCTTTGTAGAGAGTAAACAGGGGTCATTTGTTAGACCTGTTCTTAGTCTCGTATCATCATGAGGAGTGGCTCTGTACCCTTTAAATCTCTGTTCTGAAATTGCGGTTTTCTTTTTCCTATTTGGCTGGGTGTTACACAGCCAGTTTGGTCTCCAACTTGCTACATAGCCAAAGATGACTCAAAACCCTGATGCCCCTGCCATCTCCTAAGTGTTAAGGTGACAGGCTATGCCGTCATGTTCGGCTGAAATCAGGAACTTTCTAAAAGAAGTAAGGGTATCCTAGAGTTTGCACTCTGCGCTGACGATATGGAGAGAAAACAGCTATTAATTTCCCCGTTCCTACTGTGTGCTGGTCAGATTAAGTAGTAAGGTAGCTTACGTGCTGAAAGTGTGGCCGTGTTTTTGTAAGAATAATATCAGATTCGCAACGCTAACTCCACAGACCCCATATTCTGTTATCATTCTCACCTGGAAAAACAAACGGGAGATGGAGTTAATGTTGCAAGTTCTCACAAACAGTGAGTGGTGGAAGCCATTCAGACCTAGATGTATAGCTTCCAAGTCTGAGCTCCTAGCCATTAGTAAAGTACGTAACATGTGGTCCCCTTTGGAAGACAATGTGATGTTTTTCCCATCCCCTGACAAAGGTAAAATGGACCTCGGGGGCTTTTACTGTTGGCCACGCCAGAAGCAGATCACACACCAAAACAGACATTAGCGCTTCAGAATCTTTGCAGCACTGGAAGGTGCAGGTAGTTCCAGCACCTGCCCCAGGACGGTGGTGCCTTCAGCCAGGGGGATCTGCAGAGGAGAATGGCTGTGTGGAGGAGCTAAAGGACTGGACCGTGAGACCTGGGCAAGTGTTGAAAGGTACAGGTCAGTGAAGAGTCCAGCTGTTGCTTTAAGAACCACAGACTGCGGGCTCTATCTTGTAAAGATGCGAATACGATGAGATGGGTCTCTGCAACAGAAAGCAATGACAAAGGTGACGATAAATGAAAGCTGTAAATCTCAGTTGCCTGGGATACGATGGGCAACGGTCAGAATGATGTGGGAATATAAACGTTAACAGGTACTGTAAATCTGATTTTTATTTGAAATGTCGTTTTTCCTTAATACGGACATTTTGAGTTTGTTCTGCTGGGTTTTGAAGAACCACCGTGAGAAGATGGTATCTCGTAGCATTCAGCTGCAGCATGAACTAGCATTTCTAGTTGGGGGAGGCCCAGTGCCCACTTGGCCCTGCACAAAGGGGCGGTGGCAGGTGGGTGTGAAGTCAGCCAGTCCTCCCTAAGGACTCCAATAGGGACGAGAGCTCCAAGCTCCAATCAAACTCTTGTCAACCAGTATATGGATGGCTTTAATCCTAGTCAGAAGACTCAAAGGGCTGTGACCACTCTTGGCATCCTAGTGAGGTAGAATACCCAATTCACACCACTTATGACAGTTGCCTTTTATCCCCTGCAACCACCCTAACTGCTAAGAAACAGCCACATGTTGTTAACAGATTCAGATGGGCTAACTCCCCCAAAGGAACACAGTAAGTGCAATAGTAAATACATGCCTAAGTGCAAGGAACCAGACAGACTGGGCTTCTTGGCTCATCTCAGCAGCCATATGGTCTGAAACAACTTAGTTACTGGGCCTCTGTCTCCTAACCGCATAATGTAAGGGAAATACCTATTGGATGTGCTGGAGGCTGAGCTTATTTAAGGGACTGAAAGTGCACAGCACAATGCCTCTCCCCTAATGAGTACATCAGCAATAGCTGTATGCTATGATGCAGCCCCGTTGGTAGACATGCAAGCGTGGGCAGCCATTCCTTGGTCTCTGTTGAGACATTGGTTATGTTCACGCTAACCTCAATATTACCATGTGACTTTCTGAGTAGACTTTCCTGTGCAGACTGTTCCCACTAGAAAGTGACATGGGTCTAAGTTGCCCAGTGCAGTTGCTGCTATTCACAGATGTCTGATGGGTACATGGTGTGTGGCTAGAATTGAGATGTGCCAAAAATATAGAATGCACCCTGGGCTTCAGTGTCTTAGTGTAAAAGTCAGAACATAAAAAGTCTCTTTAGTTCTTTACATTTTGATTATATAGAAGTAGGTAAGTAGCTTGCTAGCTAGTTAGCTAGATGAGTAGGTAGATAGATGATAGATAGATAGATAGATAGACAGACACTCATGTAGCCTAGACTGGCCTTAAGCTCATTATGTAGCCAAAGATAAACTTCTGATTCTTTTGCCTCCACCTCTCAGGTACAGGGATTACAGATATGTGCCGCCATACCTGGTTTTATGCCATGCTGGGGATTAAATCCAGGACTTTGTGCATGCTAGGGAAGCACTGATTATATGCTGAAGCGATGACATCTTGGGTATATTAAGTATGTATGGAAACATCATTTTTTAAAAACACCGCTACTTTTCATAATTATTTTCAACTATTGCCACTTAGTTTTTATTTTTAATTTTTCTACCCTTTTATTTTTTATATGTATGAGTGTCTTGCCTACATATATGTCTGTGCACCACATGTATGACTTATGCCCATAGAGGGCAGAGAGTGTTTTGGATCCCCTGGGACTGGAGTTAAAGATAGTTATTAGCTGCTAGGTGGATGCTGGGAATTGAACCTGGGTCCTCTGGAAGAGCAGCTAGTGCTATTAACCACAGAGCCACCTTTCTACCCTGTGTGCTTTTTTAAAACCACAGTGCACAGAAAGTTCAAAGTTGCATGTGTGACTTGAATTAAGTTTCTTTTCATCAGTATAGCCTGACATAGAGTAGGCTCTCAAGATACCGATGCTGAGTGAGCAAATGAATAAATGACTTCCACAGATTCTAAGCTTTTGTTTTCTTCCTCTAGCTGTGTGTTCTCTCTTCCGAATCCCTTCCTCTACAGTGAGTTGTGACCATAGACTCTGAGCTGCCTCTCACCATCAGTCAACTTCTCAGTCCCACACCCCCTGTGTAATGGATGGCAAAGGTACAGAGAGGTCGAGGACTTTGAGAACATACCCTTGGTTAACGACACAGCAGAGTGGAGCTAGAGCATCTATTCCCAAACTTTGTTTTGTCAATTAAGCATATAACACACCTTCGTAAAAGCAGATAGAACTTCTCAGGTTACTTCTTCTTAGCCCATTGCCTAATATCAAGGCTGGAAATCCTCAGGGAAATGCAGAAGAAGTAGCCATGTGGATGCTGGTGGCAAAATGAGCTCTCATAAGATTGTCCCTCCTTCTGATACCTTGACCCCCAAATTAAGGTCAAGCACAAGCCCAACCATCCACTTCTGCAGGAAACATTAGGGCTGTTGTCCTTGTAGACAGAAATCAAGAGTGCTCACTGGGGGCATTCTGTCATTTCTTTAAGTAAAAGGGCCATGGGGTACCCTTGTAATCGTGATAATAGTGTTGAAAACGCCAAAAGCATTGGCAGGAGCTCTTTGGAAGACTCTGAAATCGTTAATATTATTGATCCAGAGAGGCTGCCAATTGGCACCCGCTACATTGCTTTGTTTCTCTCTGTTCCTCTAACACACACAACACCACCACCATCACCTCCACACAAGTGTAGAATCTGTGCCCAGGGAACCGTGTGCTAGTCAGAGAAGGATTGATCAATATCCTTAGAGTCAGTTTAAACCTTATGTGAGACAGTTACATAATAATGCCATAAATATAAGCAAGGGGAGGAAGAAATAACAGAACTGAAAAGGAAGGGCCATTGTGCAGAGTAGTAAGGATGTAAGCAACAGACACGGTTTGCTCTACTTTATTTCTTCTTAGGACCTCAGGTCACTTTACAAATCATGCTCCTTATGGGCAAACCCTGATGCACAGGTGGGACAGAAGAAGCCACTTTGAGTAGTTGATGGTCAAGTGCTGATCCGGGGTCTACAGCACAGCTAGAACAGGACATGAAAACAAGCCACAGACAGAAGTGTCATTCAGCTTCACAATGGTGCAGGCTCTCTCCAAAGGCTTGGGGACCTGGAAGGAGGGAGAAGGGTCTTTCACTTTCACTCCCAAGGGTCTAAGATTTGAGAGAAGCTAGAACAGAAACACCTAATGTCTGGGAGACTCGGACCAAAGCAAACTGGATAAGGCAATGGCATAAGTACCAGAGAATGCTGGGAGAGGGAAGCAACTAGAACTGGATTTTAAAAGGGGAGAATGTTGTTTGGTTAGGAAGGAAATATGAACCCTTCGAATTGAATAGGCACTTGGTGTCTGAGTATGGTATGAGCAGATGGCTAAGTTGATTATCCTTTCTGGTGGCCAAACAGAGAAGCAATCATATCCGACAGTACCTGAATGTCAACCATCCTTGAACTTGCTCTTTAGTCTTGGTCCCATGCAAGCTGGTCACAGAGGCTGCGAAGAAGGAGGAGGTTTAGACCAGAAACGCACCTTTCATCCATGGCTGTGATTGGTGGCCTCGCCATGTTGCTTATTCAACAGTGGTTTTCTTTGAAACTGTATTTACTATTTGTTCTCAGGGCTCCCACTGCAGCGTTTTCCCAGGGCTCAGGGGCTCAGCTGTGGGAACTAGGTTTTCTTGGCTCCATGTAAACTTCCACCTGCTGAGAGATCCAGTTGTCTCTCTGCCAGAGTGATGAACATGGTGCAAAGCACGAAAGTGGGACAAGAAGAGAATGAGTGAAATAAAGGAAATAAAACAACCAGTGAAAACCCAGCACACAAGACGACATCGGCAATGAAAAGTCAATGAGGCGAACACCATCTGGCCCCGAAATATGAACGCGCACAGAAGGGCGACTGCACCTCCTGGGAATCCGTGCTCCAACTGGGCACAGATCTGCCCGAGACCATCCCGGATGGGGGCAGGTGGCGATGCTCTTCCGCAGAGCTCTCCTTGAGGGAGGTAAAGCTAGCTTTCCTTTTACCAGTTACATTCGTTCATCCATTCCTGCACTTCATTCTTCATTGATGCCTCTCTTCCTTTCCTTTCCCACTATGGCTTTTCCTCACTCCTGAATATTTGTTAGCCACCTAGTGACTAGTCTCCTAGTCACCTGGCCTGCCTGCTGTGAGCCTTCTTGCCAGGGCCTCTTCGCACAGTGGGGTCTGTTCTGACACTCCCTGCTGTCAGCATGTGACTTGTCTCTCCCTTTGCCCACTGTAATCATGCTGCTACCAACCGGCCAGTTTCATCCACTCCCTGGCTTTACCTCCGTTCATGTTAGGTGGTTTGCAGACTCACTAGTGAGCCACATTGTTTCATTGATATTTTTTGCTTCTGAAGGTCCCTCATCCTGGGGCATTTTTCTCTTGGTCTCCCCCAACAATCCCTCTCCTATACGAGTGCTGATACGCTAGTACAAAGGCAAGCTTGACGGCAGTGGATACGCGCCGCTCCAGCCTCATGCCGAGGGGAACCTCCATTGGCAGGGCCCCCAGCTGCAGCCCCTCTGCCTCTGTCTGTGCCCATGTTCCCACCATGGACTGAGCTCAGCTGGGCATTAAGGCAACCTCATCTGATGGACAGCACTAGTCCCAGGACACTCTGAAACTCTCTTGAAAGTGTTCGACAGCCTGAGGCTTTTCCTACCTTAGCCTCTGTCTAGATATGTCAGTCTGCACTGTGCCCTTCCTGCTCCCATCTCACTGCAAAATCCCATCTAACCCTCTGTTTAGTTGACTTTCTGCTTTTATAACAGAATGCCACATATTGGTTAATTTACAGAGAAATTGTTGTGTCTTTTTTAAGGGAACACACTCCTACTATAACAACAGTGCCCCTAGGATCAGAGGGCAGGTCCTCTTAGCTCCCCTCCATCACCCAACACGCTGCCCTCAGAGTTCAGCTTCCAACCTGTGAACTTCGGGGCACACATCCCAACCGTCACCCGACCCTTGGATGCCTTTCTAAACTAACATGCCAACCAGCATCCCCTTGTTCTTCAAGCCCTTCCTTTCTTGGGTGAACTGGACCTTCTTTTCTCCACACTACCTGTCTGCTTTGTCTGTGCTTCGTGATAGCACTGTTTTTAGGTTTTATCTCTATTTTTACGTTTATTTCATTTGTGTATGTGTGTGTGTGTGTGTGTGTGTGTGTGCGCGCGCGCGTGCGTGCGCGTGTGCGCCACAGCACACACGCAAAGATCAGAGGACAACTTCTGGAAGTCGACTCTCTCCTTCCACGGTGTGGGTTCTGGGAACTAAACTCAATTGTTGTCAGGGTTGGTGGCAAGGCAGAAAATACTTTTATGCACTAAGTCAGCTCCTTAGCCTGTGTCATTTTTAAAATAAAAATTAAAAATACACACACGCCTTCTGTGTGTCCACACACATGCTTAGAGTATGTGTAGAGGCTGGAGGATAACTTCAGGAGTTAGCTGTCACCTTCCACTCCAGTGTTATCATGCTGTACACTCCAGGCTAGCTGGCCTGTGAGCTTCTGGGTGATTCTCCTGTCTTGTCTTCCGTCTCAGCACACCAAGTGTGGAGATTACAGATGCGCCACCCCTCGTCTGCCTTTTACGTGGGTTCAGAGGATCTAACTCAGCTCATCAGGTTTTGTGGTAAGCATGTTTACTTGCTGAGCCATCTCCCTGGCCCACACTTTCCTATAATTGTCTCTGTGACTGCCTTGATCTCTCAGACTGTAGATTCTATGAAGTTGAGGAATTTGTTGTCTTGTGTATCTTGTTGATGCCACTACCTAGTACAGTGGCTGTCACATCCAGGTGTTTATGGAATGGATGAACAATTGATCTCTTTATTCAGTCTTTACTTCTCACTGGGCTACACCATGTGTTAGGTACCGAGAACAGAGAGCTAACAAGCCAGAATCTCTTGAATGCACTCAAAGGCTGGCCTGTAACATTAGCATGCAGATAACTCTGCTCTACCTGCCAATATGGTCCTATAAATATGAAATAAAAACCCGAAAGAAGTATGTTTATTTGAGCTGGGTGGTGCCAGAGAGAGGTGGGAGAGAGAGGGCCTCCTAGAGAACATAACCTTTGAATTGGGCCTTGGGGTATCTGTAGGATATGTGTAAGAGGGGGAAGAAAGGACCTTCTCTTCCAGCCAGAGACTGTACCTTCAAGGGCATGGAAGGGCAACGTGATGTGGGCTTTCTGTTACTCCTATTTATTATGAAAATTTTCACGTACAAAAAAAGGTTCCTTCTCTGTTGTCTTAGTTGAAGAAAGCTTTATTTACTTGATGTTTGTTTACTCTGCCTGATTCCCTAGGGTCTCCATCTGGCTCCCTCGGAACAAGACTTTGCCTTGTTTGTTTTCAGTAGCTCTTTGCTGTCAGTCTCCTTGATTGACTTTCCCAAGTCACATCTGGCAGGCTCAGAGGCTGAGGTGGCGCCTGGGAGACTGCAGGCATTTGGCTGGACAAGCAGAGCCTTCAGTGACTGCGTGCAGCTGACATGTCTCTGGGCAGAGGACTGATTGATGCCCGTTATCAGGGTCCAGTGGCTCCTGCAGACTGGAGACTGGAGCGGGCATGGAGTGAGGTACTGGCATCAGATAGCTATGCGCCATCATTCTCTGTTTGAAAGAGAACCATTGCCTGGAAGGACTGGAAGGTGGGGGTGGTGAGGGAAGGGAGGAGTGTACCAACGCAGGCAGCCTGGTTCTACCCAGCCAGTGTGTATGACTGTGGCTTTTTCCGGAGTGGGGCTAGTGGGCAGCTAGTCTCAGAGGTGCCTGGTTGCAGAGACACCCAGTTGTCTCCTGAGAAGATAGGCTAAAGCCCCAAGGCCAGATCCCTGGTGGTTCTGAAGGCTAATCTACAAAAACTCTGGCCAAAGGCCCAAGGCCTAGCAGAAGACAGGAAGGCCACTCCTATACCCTAAGATCTGCTTTCCTGTCCCAGACCCTCATTAGTCCATAGATAAAATTCCCAATTTGAGTTTCCTTGCTCTCAAACTCTCCTTATAACAGAGGATCAGATATGAAGCCACCTTTGGCATTCCCGATACTCATACCTGGGACAGCACTTCTTCAAAAGCAAGATATTTTTAGATTTAAACTTTGGTCTTTAAAAATTTTTTAAATTATCTTATGTGTATCATGGATGCCAGAAGAGGACATTAGAATCTCTTGGAACTGGAATATAGTTGTGGGCCTCATTGTGGGTGCTGGGAATCAAACCCTGGTCCTTTGGGAGAGTAGCCAGTGCTCTTAACCCTTGAGCCTCTCTCTAGCCCCGACTCTGGTCTGTTTTGAGACAGTATTTGTAGCACAAGCTTTCCTGGAGCTCACCGTGTAGCCCAGGTTGGTTGCAAGCAAATAGCAGTCTTCCTGCTAAAAAGCCTCCTGAGTGCAGGACTTAGAAGAATGAGCCACGACTGAAACAAATGCTCAGAAGAGATGATGATCTAGGTCTCCCGCAAAATACAGAAATATAAGTACAGGCACCCTGTTGTGTGTGTGTGTATGTGTGTGTGTGTGTGTGAGAGAGAGAGAGAGAGAGAGAGAGAGAGAGAGAGTGAGAGAGAGAGAGAGAGAGAACAGGGTCTCTATATGGATTTTAGGCTGCCCACAAACTGACAACTTTCTTGAGTGATGGGATTGTAGGTGTGCCGCACCGTGCTCCATTTGATATCTACTTTCTAAAAGTATTTTAGTTATAGTTTTATATATATATTTTAATTGTGTATATGAGACTGCATGTGCATGTGAGGGCAGGTGCCCCCAAAGGTCAAGGTGGCAGATCCCCTAGAGCTGGAGTTATGGGTGGTTGGCTATAAGCCACCTGATATACAGAACTTAGGTCTCCCATGAGGGCCATTTGCACTCTTAACTATTGAGCCATCTCTCTAGCCCTCACTCATAGTTCTTAGTAGTTGCTTCTTATCCTACGATGTATAGTATAAAACATCATGTAAAAACAGCACAGACTCATTCCTATTATCAAAATGCAAACAGAAATACAAGCTGCACAAGCAAAGTTCTCGTTTCATGTTCCTCAGCCTCATACTCTCTCAGAAATGAATAGCTCTCATCGGTTTGGATTTATTTTTATATTCTTTTGGAGTATGCTGAATTGAAATATAAAAGATAGGTGTGGTGGTCTGAAGGAGAATGTCCCCCATAGGCTCATAGTAGGCTTAAATATTCAGGTGGAACTGCTTGTGAAGGATTAAGAAATGTGGCCTTGTCAGAGAAGGTGTGTCACAGGGAGTGGGACTTGAGGTTCCAAAAGACTCAAACCATTCCCAGTGTGTTCTCGGCTTCCTGTTTATGGATCTAAATGTGAGCTCTCAGCTGCTGCTCTAGCGCCATGCCTTCCTGCTGCCATGCCCCGTGCCGTGATAGCGATGGACTCCTAACCCTCTGGAACTGTAAGCCACAAATAAACCCTTCCTTTTATAAGCTGCTTTGCTCATGGTGTTCTATCACAGCAATAGGAAAGTAACTAAGAGAGCAGGTGTCAGTTTTTTGTTCGTGTTCCACAAATATGTAGCCACTGAGAATATTGTCCCAAAAGTTACATTATTTTGGTTAATGTAATTTTTAGGTTTTTCTTTGTCAGTCCCTTTGGGTTTGTGACATTTCCTCAGATGATGATGGCATCACAGGGTTTCAATATCTCTCGTACTCCCTCACCTCCATGTGCACAGACATTTAGGTACTTTCCAATTTGTGTCATTGTTACAGTGACACTACACCCATCCTTACTTCCCAAACAGTTTGCAAATGCAACACCTGCTACTGTCTCTCAGTGGTGTTCCAAAGGAATGCAATTCCTGGGTTGAAGGATATGTGCACTTTAAGTTTATAGAATACTTGCAAATGGCCCTCAAAATCAGCACACTGATTTATCCTCCCACTTGCACTGTGGAGAAGATACCCCCAGCTGGCCTGCCCACATCCCAGCCCATCTGTTTCTCCCTTGATGTATTCTGTAGCAGGAGCTGAGCAGGATAAACAATCACTCTTACAGTCCCTAACAGTGGCTTTGTGATGTATTTCTTACCAAACGAGAAAACATCTAGGCATTGAAGCCTGACTGAGAAAGCCCTAGCTTTTCCTTATGTAAAGGAGGGAAGTGTAAAGGAAGGAAGTGGGACAGGGGTCCCCTTCCTTTTTTTTTCCTGCTTTGGACTTTACTAGACCACTTGACGTTGTGAGGTCACAGCCACGGTGACAGACCAGCCATGCTAAGGACGACAGAGCAGACAGACAGAAGATCTTAGATTGTTAGTGGCAAAGCCTATTGTTAGTGGCAGCAAGCCTGATGCCAGCAGGTGCCTACTCTGGACAGCTCATTATAACAGAAAAACAAACCCTTACTGTTTACCTAGTTGGGTATCTGTAACTTGTGGCTGAATGCACACTTAAAGTTAGTTGGATTTTAGTGCCAGATATCCATGTCTGCGTTGGTTTAACCTTGTTTTGTGTATCCTATGGTAATGATATGAGGAAATGATAATGGAAGTCATTATTTCCTGTCAAATTCATATGCATTAGCTATGAGAGTTACAAAAGTTCTAGCAGCAAATTGAGCATCTTTATTTTAAAGATGAGAAAACCAGACATCAAAATGCAAAGGATTCTGACCCAGTACTGGGTGCTTCTGTAGGTCTTCCCCCTTCATTCCAGGATGCTGTGGTGCCTGTTTAATAAGAACCCCGTGGCCAATGGTCAGGTAGCCTTGTGGCATTTTCAAATGCACGATATGAGTATAAGGTTTGGTTTTGGCTCTCCTACAAACATGTGAGCACTGTGAATACTGTCCTGCAAGTTAGATTTTTGAATAAACAAAATGACTCGAGGCCTAGGTGTGGAGACATGCCATGGTAAGAACCAGGATGCTCCTTTGTCTTTGGAGGGTGGACTGAGGTCTTACTTTTAGCTTTGCCTGTTACTTTTCTGGTGTCCTGAACCCTGACTTCTGTCTTGTAGACTCACTACTGGATTCTGTCCCTTCCTGGGTACTTCAATAGATTATGCTCATAGGACGATCTGGTTTCACCTTAGGACTCTTTTTTTTTTTAATCTATTCTAATGCAATATTGGAAAGAAATTTAAAGACATATATCTTGAAATATGCACACATGTTTCTGTATATTGTTTTTCTATTTAAAAATTATTAACCTTGAGCAGATTCATAAAGAGAATTAAGGATAATCTCAGTTGTAAATGCTGATACAAAGCCAGCTTGAGCCCTTACACCACAGGAGAAGGAGGCAATTCCTTCCAGTTCCTAGGACCTCTAAACAAACATTCCATAAGTTTAAACCAATGCTTTGTAGTGGGATTGTTGGAAACCATCATATTTCATCATGGGTTTCTCAGTTGTAACAAAAACCCCCTTGAGGCAACTGTGAGCGGATGGAATTCATGGCCAATACCCTTGGAGTCATGGGTGGGTCTGGGAGAGTCAAGAGCATCTCATTCCTATTTGCTCTGTGTGCCTCCACATGACTTTATTTTGAAGACAGGTACTTTCCATATGGCACAAAATGGCAACTTCCGTGTCCCTGGACTTACCACTTCCTGCAGCAACTTTTGTAGAGGGAAACAGTGTTTCCCCTAGCCTTGATAGATTAGTCCTGGAGAAGAGTTGGGTTAGCTTTGATCATACACCCATTTCTGAACCAATCCCCAAACACATGCAAATCCTTTGATTGATCTCTGCTTGCATCACAGTGCCACTTCCACGGTTTGATTGCTTGTAGGGGTTCACTCATACCCAAACCGCATGGTATAGGTTTGCTGCGGGAAAGAGTTTTGAGTAGAAAAAACACAGCAGGTGTCCATGAAACGATTTGAAGGGTTATGGGCAATCTAAGACAGTAACTCAGCCATGGACCTTTGGAGGGAAGGACTAGTGCTTACAGTATCGTCACCATGGTTTGATAGGCAAGTGGAGACTCAACATGCTCAGAACGAACACGAACCACGATGGCAATTCTGGACTCGCCACACCTTTTCTTAGAAAAGACACAGGAACCTTTATTGCAGGATGCAGGGGGTTCCCTCTCAAAAGTCACCTCTTGGAATAGCCACGGAAGGGGCAAAGGAGGTGATGTCCCAAATCCAACTTTTAGACAAGATGGTTGTTTAAGCTGAGTAACGTTAGAGAGCTCAGGAACTTTCGGGCCCTCTCCACTCTGGCCCGCGTGTCTTGGTGTCCTGTGTAACCCTGCCAGGCTGTCCAGGCCTCGCTTCAGCGCACTCCTCAGGAGGTGCATTTGTCCTTCACCGTGTTTCTTTCCGTGTGTGTGCATCTGTGAATCTCACACACATGCGTGGCTATAATCCTCGGGGTAAAACAAAGCAACAGCTCTTGTGTAATTTCGGATTACTGAGCCCCACCACTTACACAGTTGCGCCTCTTGCTTAACTACTATTTCCCCTTAAACATGCCAATTCCCGGAGAGAGGAGCACTGTTGGTTTCCTTATTTACAGTTAGTGAGAGGAAGCTTGTACAGCAGGCTCTTTTGTGAGAAAAGCTTTTGATGAGAAACTCTGAGCCTCTTACTTGGGTCTAATAACTAGGCACGGGGACCCTGGAAGGTGGTTGTTCTCATTTATATCTGAGATACACATCTGGCAGAAACTTTCCTCAGAGCAGTTCTCACCACAGGTTCTCATATGAATAAACTTAAAGTTGCCTTCAATTTCCAGGAAAAGTGTTAACTATAACTGTCAGTAGCAGCATTTAGGGTCGACAAGAGGCTGGAGGTGGAGGAATCATGGCTGACATTTGGGCTTAACATAAGGGCCAAATCCTGAGCTTAGAGGATTCTGGATTTGGAGAAGGGGGTGACTGGGAAATTATTTAGGGTTTGGATATAGAAATTCCAGTGAAGGTATCAGTCTTTCCGTGGAATGAGGGATGCAAAGGTTGGAACCGATCTGAGCAGACCCTGAAGGAATAGGTGTAATGGCATCTGCATGCAACTGGCTACTGGGGAGCTCGTTTATTTTCCTCCATTGCCTCTTGAATTGGAACATTTATTTGCCTTTCCACCTCTCTAAGAGGCAGTGTAATGCAGTGCTCAAACCCCAATGTATGGTACCCATCAGCTGAGGTGTAAACTCCAGCTCTGCAGTATAGCTGCGTGACTGTAGGCACCACACCTAACCTCTCCATGCCTTCCTTTCTGCACCTAATAATCGGAGATACTAGTATCTCCAACTTTTGGGCTAATTTTGACAAGCAGATCACTTCAGACGTTGGCAGTCGAGCTTAGCAGTCAGAAAACGCTGTGTAGTTAGCTACTTCTATCATTTCTCTATGGAGAAAGGGCATCATTGCTAGACAGATCCGGAGCCATCTAACTTTCTTGTTTAATAGATGCAAGGATAGATTACCCCTCTTTGTAGAGAGAAACCCTCCCGGCAGTGTTCTGCGCCTTGATGCCAAGTGCCGGGTTCCACCCTTTCCTCATTAGACAGGGCAGCAGAGCTTCAGGCTGAGACCAACAGTGAGGGAGTTGAAGATATTCCTGAGTTTAGGGCTTTTTCATATGAAAGCTTAAAGGGCACAGGCACAGGGTGCGCTGCTTCCTTCTGTATCTGCAAGCCCTCCTCGTCCCCAGCTCCCTTCCCCTCAACAGCTACTGAGCTCTGGCTTGGAACTGAATGTGATCCTGAGGCATGCTGGGGTGTGGTTGTGAGTGGCACATGAAAAGGGAGGGCACGCAGCTCAGTCATCTGGGTTTAGGAACCAAGTGGAGTCGCTAGTGTTCCACTCTCTGATGGTTCAGCAAGGAGAAAACCAGTGGTTTCTTGTTCCAGGATGAGCTGCACTTAGAACCCATGGGATATGTATGAGATCAGAAGAGGCAGGGAGAAGGACTGTGTATTTTTTTAAATTAATTTATTTACGTATATGAGTGCTCAGTCTGCATGTTTGTTTGCATTCCAAAAGAGGGCATCAGCTTGTGGTTGTGAGTCACTGTGTGGTTGCTGGGAATTGAACTCGTGACTTCTGGAAGAGCAGCCGGTGTTCCTAACTGCTGAACCCAGAAGAATGGTGTATTCTTCACCACCATCTGGCACCAGACAAAGCAGCTCAGACTCCAGGCTCAGGATCAGGCTGAGACCAGTCTTAGATCCTCACCATTTCAGTCATCTTATAACTCCCTCAGCGGTGTACACCACACAAGCTTTTCCAAATCCCTGTACGTCATCCTACCCGTAAGGGTGAGAGAGGAGATGTGGGTAGAAGAGTTTAGGACTACGGCATCTCTTCTATTGGGTCAGATCCTCACAGGCAAAATACTCCTGGACTGCTCGATACTAATAAGTAGAGTGATCTGAGATGAGATGATGAGGAAAAATGCAAAATATGTTTTTCCCTTACCTTCTTTCCTGTACAATAGAACGAATCCTGTTTACGGAGCATGTCGGTGTCCTGAGGGGTTGGCTACTGTCATATCAAATCATTCTCTTTCCCCCAGCCACCTATCTGGATCAAAGGACAGAACAAAGGAATAGCAGTAACTTAGGTCTATGAAGTAGTCTGATTATTTTAGTAAAAAACTCGTATGATTTTAGAGTTTCTGTGCTCTAAGACGGTAACAGATCTGATTCTCCCAAGAGAATTATTTTTATAGTTATACCAATAATAATTGGGATTTTGGAAACTGATTAGTATCCCTCTCATGCAAGCAGCACCCTCCAACATGCTGTGACTGTGGCGAGGATCCTCAGCCTGCCTCTCTGTCAGTCATCGGGAACCAAAGCCAAAAATCTAGATCTAGATTGGTAGTGTTTTTCCATAACCTTCATAAAACACAGCCATTTCCACATAAAAGTGTTTTTAAACTATATATCATTGCCCTTTCAAAATCCTCCAGTTCCCAGACAGAATTAATTCTCTAATACACACAAGCTCCTATCCAACAATGGTATTATCTAGATAACAGCAGGAATCGATTTTTAGATAAATTCTGCTTTTTTTCTGCCTAGAAGAGATGAAGAGTTTATTTTTTATTTAGTCCCAATTTCCACAATCTCCAAATTTTCCCTTAGAGACTTTGACCGCGGTAGCCTCTCTGCATCAGCTGGGTGCCGGTTTCGCTGACATTGTTGTTGACTGTCTGCAGGAACTGCAGTGGAATAGTTTTGCTCTCAGACAGATTCCCTAGGCAGGGATACTGGCTGGTGGCCTTGGGCAGGTTACTTCTCTTTGCCTCGGTGCCCACACCTGTAGAAAGAAGATAGCAAAGACATCTACTTGATCAGATTGTTGTAATACTGATTGATATATGTCAAGCATTTGACTTGCTGTCTTGAGTGTGTGTGTGTGTGTGTGTGTGTGTGTGTGTGTGTATAAGAACTTGAGATGTTAGGCAGTGTCTTGTCCCACATGGTACCTATAAGTTCCACTCTCTGAGGCACGAGGAATTTACCATCCTGTTGGGCAAAGTTAAATCTGACTTTTCCTTTCTATCCTGTGACTGACCTGACAGGCAGAGTACATGTTGAAAGAAGAGGGAGCATGTCACCTGGGTCCTGAGGGAGGAAGTAACTGTACTATTACAGCAGTGTCTTGTTCAGTCAAAAGAATCTACTGAACATCTCAATGTGCCAGGCTCCGCTGTAGGCCGATTCTATTACAATCAACAAGACAGAGAGGGGCTTTTCTTTCTTGAGCTGGCATCATCCAGACACCACTAAGTCCAGCATTCTATGAGACTTTGCCATTAACTGCATCCCTTTCAGTACAACACATTCAGAATGGTGATTCTCAAATCCCTTAATGACCACAAGATACTGAAGTGACTTGTGAATCACCAGAGAAAGAACATGGTAGTCACCACAGTTCTGATGATGTTCAGAGTCTGCTATACTTGAACACTGTTTTGAAAGCAGATAATTCACATAACAAAGCCACAGTTTCCATAAATGTTTAGGTCAAATGGCCTGTCCTGGACCACACTGAGAAGACAAACCCTTATTTTGTTTGTTTTAACTTTTGTTGTTGTTGTTGTGTTTAGATAGTGTCCCATATATCCCAAGTGGGCTTTGAACTCTGTAGTTTGAATTTCTGATCTTCCCGCCTCTATCTCCCGGGTGCTGGGGATACAAGCATGTGGTGCTATGCCTGGCTTATGCAATGCTTGGGACCGAACCCAGGGCTTTGTGCATGCTAGGCTAGCACTCTATCAGCTGAACTCCAGCCCTTCAAACCCTTATCAAGACAGCTTATTTGTAGTGTTGGGTTTCATTTAGTTTTATATTTTTCTGTGTGTCTTTTCTAAGCCTCTGGATTGTGAGATTCTTTGGGAAGCAGTCTTTGCAAAGTACACCGCAGAAAGGGACCTCCTGCGATCAGCTACTCACCCAACTACTGTAATTACCACATTAGTAATTAGTAATGGCCAATGTATGTCCCACTATGATACTGTCTGACCACCTATCAGTCATAAGGCCTCCCGCCATGTCAGGGTGAAAGGAGGAATGACCTTTGTTACTTGAGATCTGCCCAAGCCTTCCCTGGAGCCCCGATTTGGATGCTGTTCTCTGATCCTCAAAGGAAATTGTTCAGGGAAACCTGGTTTTATCCCTCCCTCCCCAGAGTCTCTCAACCTCTTTAAAATGGACCAATTGGGTGAGTTTCCCTAAAGATCTTTCCAGCACTAGTACTTCTAGGATTCTTGGGCTGTATCCTTAGGAGTTTGAGAGTAGATACTGCTTTGGACTGATGGAATCCATTTGCTAAGAAGCCAAGAAAAAGCCAGGAATCTCATTGTTTTGGTGCAGTCTCTCTGTCTTTCTGTCTCTCTGTCTCTCTGTCTCTCTCTCTCTCTCTCTCTCTCTCTCTCTCACACACACACACACTCACACACCATGTATGCCTGTGTATCAATCCACGTGTGGATACATACTAATGGCAAATGCGTGTCTGCCCTAGCCTCTGTGCCCTCAATTATGAAATGACAACACTTTGAACTCTTGCTAAGGAAAGATTCAGAACAGAGAAAGAAAAGCAGCCCTTATTGGAGGGAAAAGAGAAAGGAAGAAAACACAGGAGATGGACAAGAGTGGTAGGGAAAGACATTTTATTTCCAAGCTTTTCAGAGAATATTACAAACAACGGAGAGTTTTAAAAAACCCTAAAAACTAGTTTAAAAAAAGTACTTGACAGTGTCCATTTAATACCCAAGGATGACGTGTCCATTGTGCAATGACAGTAAGAAACTCTGCAGGTGACCACCCAGTGGCCTTCCCTGGCAGGGTCCCAGAACACACTGGTGGGCTCCTAAGACAGTGCTCCCTGACTGGCTGCACAAGAAGAACCAAGGAGCACATAGCACTGAGCACAAGGCAAACTGCCTCTTTAGCAGGGAGGGTACCAGTACCAAGCAGCAAGGAATACTTCGATTGGTGTTCACTCCTTCTTTGAGATACACGGGCCAGTGTCACCCCATATTGCAACAGACCCGGGTGGGAGAGCCTGTGCATGTGCATGTGCTTGTATGTGTGTGTCTGTGCCCTGTGCGAATGCCCAGGCCAAAAGGACACGGCATTGCATTTTCCTGGTTGTGAGTGGAGTTCAGTAGTGAGGAAAATTATTCCTGGCCTGACAGCTTCGAAGGTTGAAGCCACAGCAGCAGAAGTGTGCTTGAGATCCTCATGAGATACTTCCCTCTGCGTGCATACACACACACACACACACACACACACACACAAATGCTCACATGGCTGTGTGTGAATCCCCTATCCTGTAAACATCTTGGAGCCAAATCACCATAAAATAAACAAGAGAACAGAAAGATACTCATCTCTAAACCTCCACCTTCTTTGAGCGCACATGACACTTGTAGTTACAACTACGAAAGTTTTTTTCTGGGGGAGACAATCCCATCTCTCTGGTCAGGCATACCAAAAAAACTCCCTTCCCCAACCATCTCCTGGGGGGTCGTAAAGCCGTTTGAGTCACTGGAATTTTTCAGAGTGTAGAGGCCCCCAGTGAGCATGGAAGGGGTACCATCTCACAAGGTCCCACTCTCTCTCTGGGGCACCCAGTGCTGGGAAGTAGCACCCACGGAGGAACAAACCCAAGGCTGAGAGAGAGGTGCGGATTATCAAAGCTTTTCCCTCCGTGGCCTTTGCTTTTTCTCTCTGCCGTCCTTACACCCACAGGTAGAGCGGTACCCCACATGCCGGCCCCTGTTTTCTGCCTACCCCTTGCTACTTGGAGCTTTCCAGGGAGGGGTGTTTCCTTAGGGCAGATTCCATTGTCCCACCCACTGCTGTGGAGTTTATGTTGGTTTTCCATGGCTGTGGAGCCAATAGACTGGAAATCATAAGAGCTCTCCCGCAGGCAGCCTCTCCTCCACTCCCCTCCGCTCCGCTCCAGAGGCCCACCCCCCATTGCTGGATTTCTGCCTCCCATTCCTGCTCCCTGGACCCCTCCTGGCCCAGCCTCTTTCCTGTGGTGTGTGTGGTCTCAGCCTTCCTCCCAGGCCTCCTTTCACACAGTGGTGACTCTCATGACGAGCTCTCGGCTGCTGCCCTGGGTGCTCCGTGGTTCATGAGGTCTCAAGTGACTCAGGATGTGCAGGATGGTGTAAGCACAGTGGTGATGGGACACGGGGCCTGAGGGGTGGCTGGCAGCCCTGGTGGGGCCCTCTTCACGGGCGGGCGGGCTCGCTGCCTCCTCTTCCGTGGAGGGCATATTGGCTTGGGTAGATGAGGAAGTCCGTAGGTTTGTCCTGCCTCCTGATTTTTGATCCTCCAAGTCTTTTGCCTTGTCATAGTTCAGCACTTTCCACTGCTGGTTGACAGCCTGCCAGCGTTTAAAGATGCGATATACGGAGGGTCCTTCGTGGATGATGAGACCTAGCAGGAAGCAAAGAAAACAAAGGCTAAGCAAAGAAGGCAAGCAGCTGCAGGAGAATACCCACCATTTCCTTAACTTACACAGACACGGGCACGGGGGAAGCTGGGGTTTCACTGTGTTGATTTTATGCCAAATCTACCTTCCAGCACATGATTCCAGATCATCTCTAGGTTCCCAGGCTCCATGAGTCACCAGAAGTGAGAAGGTCCTGGAATAGCTGGGATCCACATGAAATGCCTTCGCCTACTGCTGCTCCATCCTGCCCCCTTCTTGGCTTGACACAATTCAAAATTCTTCAATTAAGTCATAATATAAATATTTTTTCCTCCCTGTATTACATATTCATGACACCCTCTGCTTAGCAGGTGTGGAATGAATCATACACTTTTAAAAGGCAACATAAATGAAGTCCTGTGGTCATTTCAATCCTGCTGAGTGACATCTGAAACTCGGCTTCTTAGCTCTTTGTACAGCCAGTGCTACTGAAATACAAATCCCTTGGCAGAGAGAGCATTCCTGCAGTCGTATTAGCCAAAGGCAATGGGAGCCAGTGGAAACAAGCCACACCTTGCAACAGGGAAAATGGATATCAATTGTAGGCCTACTATGTGCAAAACACTTGGGATCCTGCAGTGCCTGAGACAGGAAGTCTCAGAGAGACTTACAGTTAAGTAAAGGGACACATATGAGACAAATAAACCAATCAGACCCCTGCCCTGTGCTGGTATAGGGAATAGGGTTGAATGCAAGCATTTGGGGTCTTGTTTAGCAAGAGGGAAGAGAAACGCCATGGGAAGAGGCAAGTTTAAGTTGAAGCTTCAATGAGGAGAGATATAGGCCACGATCTGGAGAGAGAGCACCTTCCTGGTAAAAAACACAAATGTGTAAGCCAGGGGGTGGGGATGGAATGAACCAGGTTGGAACTTAGGTTGGCATGCCTAGCCCAGTGCAAACATGGCTGTAGAGAGAGGAGAGCAAGGTAGGCAGAGGCCTGGCTATGATCATGTCTGACATTTTATCCGGTGCAAAGGGAAATCCCCTGAGGAGACTTAGAAAGGAGAATGATATCCACAGATTTGATCTTAGGAAAATTCACCAGTGATCCAGAAGGAACAAGAACAGGAGGCTAAAATTAAGTAGGAAGTGATGCAGTAATCGGAGCTGGAAACTATGGCGACTGGGGCTAAGGACATAGCGGTGGAGCAAGGGAGATGCTTTTGGAGTTAGGATGCATGTTGGAGGCAGGATGCATGTTGGAGGCAGGGTGCATGTTGCAGGCAGGATGCATGTTGGAGGCAGGATGCATGTTGCAGGCAGGGTGCATGTTGGAGGCAGGGTGCATGTTGGAGGCAGGGTGCATGTTGGAGGCAGGGTGCATGTTGGAGGCAGGGTGCATGTTGGAGGCAGGATGCATGTTGGAGGCAGGGTGCATGTTGGAGGCAGGGTGCATGTTGGAGGCAGGATGCATGTTGGAGGCAGGATGCATGTTGGAGGCAGGATGCATGTTGGAGGCAGGATGCATGTTGGAGGCAGGATGCATGTTGGAGGCAGGGTGCATGTTGGAGGCAGGATGCATGTTGGAGGCAGGATGCATGTTGGAGGCAGGATGCATGTTGGAGGCAAGATGCATGTTGGAGGCAGGATGCATGTTGGAGGCAGGGTGCATGTTGCAGGCAGGATGCATGTTGGAGGCAGGGTGCATGTTGGAGGCAGGGTGCATGTTGCAGGCAGAGCTGACAGACTTGCTGACAAGTGAGCTGCAGGCATGGAGACACATCTGGACAAATCGCCATAGCTGAATGATAAGGGTGCCATTTGCTGAGCTGTAGATGGTCCCAAACCGGCACATGGATCTGTATGGTGGTGGCAGTGAGTGTTAAGTTCGCTGTGGCTGCTATAATAAATGGCCAGAAGGTAACAGATGGCCTGTAATGGCACAAACCTGTTCACTTACAGTTCGGGGCCAGTCTCAGCTGGCTGAAGGCAGGCATCTTCTGGCCACTCTTCCTGGAGGGAGAACGTTTTCTTACCTTATCACGTTCTAGAAGTGGCCATTGGTTCTCCCCCCCTTTTGACATCTCCCCCCTCTTCCTCCTGTCCTCACATCTATTAATCTTCCGTCCTCAGATTCTTTTCTTTGATTCTGTCTTACAAGGACTCTTGTGATTACATGGAGGGTCCACCCGAATAATTCAAGATAAACTCCTCAGTCCGGGATGCTCTAATTAACCATATTTTCAAAATCCTGTCACAAAAGGTTGCGTTTCAGGTTGAGGGCCGGGTGACTACGGGGCCATCGTCCAACTAGCCACAGTGATTGACAGTCATGTTAGTTATGGGAAGTTTAAGATGTCTGCTAAAAATCTAACTGGCAGGCCAAATGGCAGCAGGACGTGTGAAGCCGAGGTCTGGGCTGGAGGTAGAATATTGGGGCCTAGAGAAGGCACTGTGATTTGAATGCATCCCCTCGAACACTCAGATGTCACCAGTGAGTTGGTATTGAAAACTGGGGCCTTTACAAAGTGAGTAGGACGTGAGAACTCACTCATCACGAACGGACTACATGTCTTACAAGGAGCCTTGACAGACTGGCGTCTCACTTGCCCGTCTACTTTTTGCTATGGTGATGATATAGCAAGAAATCCCTCAGGCCTGGGGACATGCCTCAGGGAGCAAAACGCTCGCATACACGACCTAAGTTGGGATCCCCAGAACCCGCTGCGGGTCTCGCAAGCGAAACAGTTTACTGAATGCTCTTACATAGACCTCCCAACTATTTCCTATTCTAAAATAAAGTTCATAAGATATTATAAGCTTGCTGTGTGTTTTTTAACGAATGGAATGCCTTTATAGATAATCAGTAAATGACAAAAAAAAAAAATAAAAGGTGGAGGGAGGAGTTACTTGTGAGAATGATACAGAATGCACTGGAAGCTCTGGGGTGCGGCTGCAACAGGAAACAAACACACTGCAGAGCATCATCTGCAGTGAGATATCCCAGACGCAGAAAGAGAATACGGCTCGTGCCCTGCCCACCCATCATCAGAGAAGCTTCCTCCTGCAGCACATGGGAACAAATACAGAGACCCACAGCCAGACATTATGCCGAGAGTGAGAGACTTTGGAACACTCAGCCCTAAACAGGATGTCTCCATCACGTCCCTCCCCTCAGGAATTGGGGAAGAGGAGGCAGACAGCATGTAAGAGCCAGAGGGGATGGAGGGCACCAAGGAAACACGGCGCTCTAAATCACCGGGACTGACACACGCATGAACTCACAGAGACTGAGGCAGCATGCCCAGGGCCTGGTCCATTCTGCACCGGGTCCTCTGTATGTATATTATAGCTTCCAGCTTGGTGTTTTTTTTTTTTGGGGGGGGGTGTCTCCTGAGTGTGCAAACGAGTATGTTTCTTGTGTCTCCCCTTGGGCTCTTTTCCCTCTGTTGGTTTGTTTTGTCCAACTCTGTTGTGATAGATATTGTTTTGTCTTATTGTATTTTATTTTGTTCTATTTTATTACTATCCCTTAGAAGCCTGTTTGTTTTTTAATGAGAGACAGAAAAGGGGGTGAATCCAGATGAGAGGGGAGGTGGGGAGGAACTGGGAGGAGTAGAGAGAGGGGAAACTGTAATCAGTATATATTGTGTGAGAAAAAAATCCATTTTCAATCAAAGGAAAAAAAAAGTGTGTGCACACGCGCACGCACACACACACACACACACACACACACACACACAGAACAAAACACATTTCTAAGATGCTTCAAGAAGGTACACTGACTGATGAAGATGCTGAGGGTGGAGATGGTGGACGGATGTGTGATCTGCAGAAAGACCTGCTCGGCTGTAAGGGCAGCCGCCTGCATCGAGGAGAAAGAGGGATGCACTTCGAAGTGCTGGGGCTTCTGAAGGAGGAGCAAAGACAGCATGGATGTAGTGGCAGGCAGTGAGAGGCCCCTGGATACTACTTCTGGGCTCCACAGCCTGTGAAAGAAAGAACAGCCGCTGCAGAGACGGCTATGGGGAAGCAGTATCCTCAGGATGCAGCTGCTTGGATAAAAGAAGTTTCCCGTGTTGACCTGTTGTCTAGAGGTCACCACTGAGAGGCCAGGGGAAGGAGTGAGCAAAGCAACAAATGATGGTTGTCCATAGTACGAAATGGTCGGAAGGCTGAGCCTGTGGTAGTGGAGGGGATGGCCGACTATGAGACACATAGCAGGACTTGTCCTGCAGCCATGGAAACCCCAGGGCAGGACTAACTACAGGAGCAACATGGACCATCACCCTCCCCTGCTCACTACAGCACACGTCCTGGATGGGAACACTTCAAAGCTTTGCTTCTCCAACAGACTCCAGGAGAAAGGAACAGCCACCCAGTGCCTCTTGTTCCAGTATCCAGACACTCCTGAAATTGCATTTCTCTCTGTGCATCTTCAAGGGTTCACAGAGAGATGAACTAGTTCCTAGCCCTGGGTAAACAACCATCTCTCTGGGGGAAAGCCCAGACATCTCAATTTTCCCAATAGTTTTAAAGGGAGCATAATTTCCCAAAGACCACCTGTGGACCCCTGACCCAGTGTGATAGGTGCTGGACAAAGAGACTTCCCCTCTGTCCCCAAGGGTGCTAACTCCTGTTACTTCTGTCTGCCCTGAAATGTGAACCTATGCACCGTCGGTACTGAAGCCATTTGTTCTCTGTTTGTCCAGCAGCCTTGTTTACCTACTTCCCTGTGCCTTTCTCCAGACTCCAGGCTCTGGCCGGGTCCCTAGAGTCATTGCAGCACCAGGAACATCACACAGCCTGACTGAGGAGGAGTTTGGGCCTGGGTGCAGAAAATCAGGGCTTTTGAGACCCCCGACAAACTTTCTGGCTGGAATCTCTGCACTCCATTCTTAATGAGCTTCTCCATTAGACAATTTTACTCTGATTGAAGAGGGTACTTTAAATTTTGGGTCTGAATACTGCCTTTTAATTGCCTGTCTAGCGCTCAGGCAGTAATTAAACCCTTTAAATGGATAGGTGACTAAGAAGGAGGAGTGCACCTGTTTTTCTAGATAACACTTGTTTGGGGAAAGTTGGAAAAACACAAACTACCTCATTCGTATGCACTCCCCTCAGCCCCCCTCTGCCTCCTGCTACACAAACTGCTTACTGAGTCCTTGCATGGAGGAGTTCTTTAAAAACAACAAGATGAGTTTGAGCTTATCTGATGAGGTAGATGATGTGGGCAAAGTCAACAAGGTGGCAAAGAGTGAGGGAAAGCAAAGAGGGCTATCGGGGAAGAGTCTGAGCGGGAAGAAGGAGTGGGGACGGAGCCTCGCTGGTAGAACGCAGGCCAAGTGTTTGCCAGGCCCTGGGTTCAATCCCCAGTGCTGTGCAAATCATCCAGGAGCTGCGTGCCGGTCATGTGACAGGTACAAGCAGGAGGATCAGGAGCTCAGGGTCATCATCAGGAGCTCAAGGTCATCGTTGGCTACACAGAGTTTGAAGCCAGCCTGGGTTTCATGAGACCCTGTCTCAAAAACAAGCAAGAAAGGAAGAAAGAAATAGAAGGAAGGAGGAGGGAGGGAGGAAGGGAAGAACGGATGGAGGCATGAAAGAAATAGAAGAAGGGAGGGGGGAAAGGAAGAATGGAGGGAGGGAGGGATCAAAGAAATTTAATAAATTTTAACGGAGTCCTTTCCTGTGTAATTATCTGCCATGTGCCCCGGTCTTGGCTGTATTTGTGGTACATTCAGTTTCAGATGAAGTGGTACTTCATCTTTCCAATGTGTCTCCAACTTTTGGGCTCCCCTTTCTCACATGGTAATAGGTTCCACAGGTTATTAGACACATCTTTCGTCTTCTCTCTCCCTTTATCCTTATCTTCAACTGGGATGGCCTTTTGCTTAGACTACGAGGAATGGAAAGAAGGCTGGCCACAACGAGTGGGCAGTCCCGCTTGCATAGCTCCTCCGCACTGTATAACCATGGCAACAACAAGGAGTTCTCTAAAACAGCATCCCAACCTTCCTTTAGTGTATTTTGACCACAGGATTTTTCCTATGAGCAGAGAGATACAACTTAACCCAGCGTTGTCTTTTCTGAGTGTCCACTCTGTGTCTCTCTGAGCTCTGCCATGGATACAACACTGCTTTCCACCATGTATACAACAACAGGTCAAGCCGAGTTGACCAAGAAGTCTACAGAGAAGCCTCTGATCTCCTCAGGGACCCAGAATCCCCGCCCTGCACCCTCATCTCTTGCTAGTGTCCTGACTTCAGTGACATAAAAGATGTTGACAGTTCTAAAATAGTGCTTTTCAAACTTAGGTGTGTATCAGAACCTTCAGAGGGCTTGGTAACTCAGAGATACCAGGCTCTATTCCCGGAAAGCCTGACTCAGTAGGTCTGGGGCTAGGTCTGAGATGTATCTCAAAGAAGCCTCAGGTGATGATGCCCGTGGTGGGCTGTAAGGAGCAGCACCGCCTAGACACCATCCTTATCCCTGTCCATTACCTCACAGAAAGCTCTACATTTTTATTTTTTTTTTCCTTATTTATATTCTTCAAGACAGGGTTTCTCTGTGTAGCCCAGGCTGTCCTGGAACTTGCTCTGTACATCAGGCTGGCCTTGAACTTAAAAGATCTGACTGTCTCTGTTTCTTGAGTGCTGGAATTAAAGGTGTACACCACCACTTCCTGGCTCATCTTATTTTTAAAAAGGGAGAGAAGGAAGAAGACACTTAGTAAAGTGCTTGCTGTACAAGCATGAAGAACTCAGTTTAGATTCTCAACATCCATGTAAAAGATGTGTGATAATGCCCGTAATCCCAGCTGTGGGGAGGCTGACACAGGAGGATCCTTAGGGCTTACCGACCAGTATAGCTGAAGTGCAAGGTAGAGAAGCAATTGAAGAAGACACTCAACATTGGCTTCTGGCATCCGCATGCCTGAGTACACACATGCACATGTACTTGCCCATGAGTGCACTTAACACACACACACACACACACACACACACACACACACACACCAAATAAATTTGAAAAATATGCTCTCTCCAGATGTGACAGATGTTAAAATTTAGAGCAATAGTAGCAATGGCCACTTTCTAGACCCAAAGACCATTGGCCCCACGATTTAGAGTCGATTCACTTGCCAATGAGTGTATGTAGAGTGATAGTGTGTTTGCCACATTCAAGCCTTGTGGCTTCAGTAAGGGACTGGCTTGCTCATTATAGGCCTCGGTTTCTCATCAGCAAGTTGGTACTGCTGTTCCCTTCCTCAGTTTTAATGAGACCAGACGAGTGAGGCATCCTGGGTGCCACACTTGGCAGATTAACATCGAGGCCACATGAAATGGGTCCTTGGAAGGAAGAACACAGGACACTGTGTGTCTTCTGCCTCCTTATTGTCAACCTGTCACCAAGAGCATCCTCTTCCTATGGAACATCCTCAGGAGGAGGCATCGTTTATAGATGAATGACATGCCAGAGCTGAAAGGTACTCTAGAGATCAACTGGTAAGTGTGGGGTATTGCTCTCTCTTTGGGGCCTCCCTTCCCACTACCATGACCTGTGCAGCGCAATCCTTCCATTGATGGCGTCTTATATTAGTTATCTTTTTTTCATTGATTTTATCAAATACCTGGGAAGAATCAGTTTAACAGAGCAAGGGCTCCGGGTGGTGGTGGTACACACCTTTAATCCCAGCACTTGGGAGGCAGAGGCAGGCGGATCTCTGTGAGTTCAAGGTCTATAGAGTGAGTTCCAGGATAGCCAGAATTACAACAGAGAAACCCTGTCTCAAAAAACAAAAGTAAAAAGAGGAAGGTCTATGTCACATTGCATCCACAATCAGTTCATGGAGAGCAGACAGGAAGCGAGGCCATGCTATAAAGGCCCACTTCTGGTGACCTACTTCTAGCAGGGAAATATGTCCTCAAGGTTCCACAGCCTTTCAATGCAGTGCTGCCAGTTAGGAATCAAAAGTTCAAACACATGAGCCTCTGGGGATATTCACATTCACACTACAATATTTCTCCTCTGTCAGACACCTGTGGGGGTGTGACATTATGTCTTTCCCTGAAGCCCCACTGTGGCCAAACACTCACATTCCAGATTGCACCTCTTGAAGACACAGCCCTGGAACTTACACTAAGGAAAGGCAACTGTAGAAGAAAGAAATATAACCAGCTACTTTGATGGGCCTAGAGGATTGCTTCTGGAGACACTAGATTGGCCTCTACCTGCCCAGGATTCTCCAGGGCATATCTTCATGCTTCTTACAGTGCGGCCAGGAAGCACTGCTGGGGGCCTCCCCAGGGAAGTGGAGAGGGATGAAGCCAGGTACCTCACTTGGGCAAACTCACTTTGACTTGAAGGGCTCCAGAATAAAGTTTAAAAGGACAACAGATGCCAAGAGTGTTTGATGAGGATAAATGGATGCCTCTTTCCCTTCTGTTTCCCTTATCTTAGTGTTCTGTCAGGGATTAGGCACTGAAGGGGAGTGTCCCTTTATGTGACTTCTGCCAGAGCTCCCATCCTAGCAAGCTTCTCAGGAGGCTGGTTGCCTTGGGTCAAGGTAAAAAGTGTTTCTTGAGGCTTCTGAGTTGGAGCCTTTGCAGCTCCTCTGCTTCCCCAGGGCAAAGCAGACTTATGAGAAGTCTCTTCTGAGGAAAGCAGTGGTGGGGTGAAATGCCTGGGAATGAAGGAAGCTTTATGCAATAGGACTGGACAGGGAAGAGAAAATTTGGATCCTCAAGTACGCACTGGTATTACTGAAGGATCCATTTCTGTAAGGATCTGTGCAATTGGGGATTTCTCTACAGGGTTTCCCTGTGGGGCTGAGAGCTCATACTCCATAGACATGAGGTTTGGCATTCTTTAGCCATACTGGGTGGTAGCAAGGCTAGGAGGCGATGATGAAGGTCTTGGTGATGTCGAAAGTCATGGTGATGATAGTGTTTCTAGAATGCTTACAAGGCTCTGTCATTCTAAAATGGCTTTGCAAAATGAGCTATTTATCACAGAAACTTAGCTGTGAGGTGAGCCACCTTATATTATCTCCACAAAATGCCTGACTGTGATAGCAGTCGTGCAATGGAGTTGCATGGTGTAAAGCAGATAAAAAAAGAAGAAAAAAAACCCCTACAGTATATGAGGCACTTTTCACAGTACTTAGAACACAATGCATAATGAATGCTAGTTATTATTTTATCATCATTATTAAATAAATATCACATGATTTCATCTTACATAAATAATAAATAAGTAAATATAACCAGCTACTTTTGGAGCGGCTGGGGACACCAGATTGGCAAAGCCACCTCCTGCTCTCCAGAGGGACATCTTCATGCTTCTCAGGCACAGCCAGGCTGTGCTTCACATATGTTATTATAAATTTAAAAAGTTGTTTGTGTAGGCAGACATACCAAAACTCTGTGTTATTGTTTGAATCTGAAATGAGCCCTGCAGGCTCTCCATCCCCAGCTTGTGGTGCTATTTTGAAGGCTGTGGAGCCATTAGGAGGTGGGGCCTTGGCTGGTATAAGTAAGTCATGGTGGAGGGAGAATTTGAAGGTTATAAGTGCCCGTTTCCAGCCGGCTTTCTCTACTTCCCATCTTCCATCACATGGACAAGCCTCCTACCACATGCTCACATTATGGTGGATAATCATTCCCGCCTCAGTGTCTTCCCCGCCAGGATGGACTGCAGCCTCTAAAACCCTAGGCCAAAACAAATGTCTCCAGCTTCAGTTGTTCCTGTCAGGCATCTTGATTACAGTAATGCAAAAACAACTGACACGTTCTATATCCATGGAGAATTTGGTCTTCTAAAATCTTTGAAACTTCAACAGATTGTACTTGGGAACTGGGATGTTTTTCTTCCATCAGACTTTCATGGCTCAGAAAGTTTCTGGAAATTTCTCAGTGTGGTGGGCTTGCAGTGACAGAGATGGCTAACAGCCCACCATGGTCCTCCCTCTGTATACAGGTGCCACTGGGAAGCAGTGGCATTTCCTGTCCTCTTTCTGAACTAGGAGGGGCCAGATCCCTGGTGTGAATGTGAACAGAGTCAGGCCAACATTTAAGAAATGGACATCGAATGAAAATGTTAGAGGAGGGCCTGCCTTATTCATGCTCAGATTTCTGCTAGACAGAAATGAAAGGCTTAAAGACTGTGAAGCTACAGAGTGGGAGTAGCTTGGGTCACCGGATCACTGTGTGGAGAGTTTCTCACTGCTCTGGATCCTTACTCGGTTAAATCACTGATGGTTGGATGAAGTTAGTTGCTAACTTCAGAGAAGGGCAGTTTGTGGCTTGATTGCATGTTTCATGACATCCCCAAAATATATTAACTGGTTTGAGCATCTGTGTTATTTATTCAGCTGGGTCTATTCTTTATCACAAGCCCACCAAATAGATAGACAAACATATCATTCCTGAATCTGTCTGATGCTGAGAACAGTCCCTAAGATGTGTTCCTAAAATACTTTGGACTTTGTGGTTTCACCCGGAAAGAGTGAAGAGCCTCTTTGTAGGGTATCCAGGGGAGTGGATGGTGCTCACTAGGAAAAATGTCTTCTAAATCATCTTCACTCTCTAGGTATCCAGCAGCCTAGCTGTGGAGAGAGATGACCGTGTATAGGAAACTTAGGGTGGTAAGATTTGAGTCAACATTAATCCAGAAACTAGAAAGACTTCTTGCAGATAACAGAATGTAGACCAAGCACCCTCTCATCCATTTATGAAGCTGATGCTTCTTATGCCCTGGCCAGTATTACTGGGGAGGCCCTGCAGCCGGAGATGCCAACCTTCGAGATCTCTACTATCACTTTACTATGTAAGTAACTTCTAGATCCTAAGGCGGGAGGAACTCAGAGATTATCAGGTTCAACGCTCTGATTTTATAGATGAGGGAGGTATACCTAAGTCCATGGAGGTTGTTAGGTGATTAATCTGGTTTTTTTGAGAGTTTATTGGACCAGGCTGTCTCCTTAGGCAGGGAATTAACAGGCTTGACAGGTGGAGTCATTTCTACCCGGAAATGAGTTAATCTGAATTAAAATTAAGATTTAAATTTATTTATTTGTGCATCTCTTTCTCTTTTTGTGAGTGTTTGTGTGTGCAGGCATGCATGTGCTGAGACGTGGAGTGGTCAGCCTCTCCTCCTGCCCTGTGGATCCCAGTGCACCTTTATCCACTGAGCTATCTCACTAGCCCAAAAATTAAACTAAAAAAATAAAATGTTTTACAATAATTTTGTCCTCCTATTCCCACTTAAATCTCTGTATTTTTAAGGACAGGGCTAAATATCAACACTTCATAAGACAGGACCTCAAAGGTCCACACAGAGAAGAAATTACGACAACAGCTGTTTCTATATTGTCAATGACTGCTCGAATAGTCCATTGTTTTAAAGGTTTGGAAATAATCTCAAAGACATTCTTCTTTTCCTGACCCCACTCCACCCATAAGTGACAAACACACATGGGAGGAGTGACAGCCTCATTTATGTGGTGTTGACTTCAGCATTGACTTTTTTGATGGTCAAGCCCTCAGGTCTGTGGAGTGTTAAAAAATTAGTTTTGGTGCCAAAGCCCTTAGTTAATTTGCTCTTGTTAAGACCTAATAATGTGACCCACTGGAGCAGAGAATGCCCCATTTGTTTGCTGGAAGGTTCTGTCAACTTCAGCTACAGAAAACAGAGTCATTAGAGATGACAGAAGAGGAGGCAGGTGGAAGAAGGCCATCGGATATAATCAGATCTTGGTGAAGGGAGGCTAGTGTGTGAGGGAACCAAGAACCTTCAAGAAAAGATGCTGCTCAAAAATAAGAGCAGACTGTGCATGGAAGCCAGGTCTTGGCTCTGTCTCTGTCTCAGCTGTGACTGAATTCAGGTTGTGGTAACAGTTGGCAAACCGTTGCTCACTGCTCACTTTACGGGAACTGAACTCTGACCAAGTACTTCCTTCCCTGGTCACTGATATTTCTGAGTACCTATCATTTACATGTGCCAACTCAGTTCTCTAAACAAACCTCTGGTGATGCTGCTCTTAGACTGTGTGGTGGTTTGAACGAAAATAGCTCTCATAGGCCCACAGGGAGTAGTACTGTTGGGAAGTATGGCCTTGTTGGAGTGGGTGTGGCCTTGTTGAAAGAAGTGTGTCATTGGAGGAGGGCTTTGGCGTTTCAGATGCTCAAGCCAGGCCCAGTGTCACTCTCTCCTCCTGCTGTCTGCCAATGCAGATGCAGAACTTTTGACTCCTCCTCCAGCGCCATGTCTGCCTGAGTGCCACCATGCTTCTCACCATGACAATAATGGACTAAACTTTGAACTGTAAGTCAGCCCCAATTAAATGTTTTCCTTTATTAAGGGTTTCTATGGTCACAGCGTCTCTTGACAGCAATAGACCTTAACTAAGACAGACAGCTTTACAGAGGAGAAACAGGAAGCAGAGAGAGGTTATACAGCTCACTTAAGGATGCAAAATTAGTAACAAACTGAGTGATGTGTGGCTGTAGGCCCTAGAACACTCCGTCTGTCACTCCTGTCAGTCCAGACCCCACCACTTTGACATCAGAGACTTGGTTCCTCCTGTCTTCCCATTCTGTCCCCATCAATCCCTTAAATTTTTAGTGTAACCTGTCCTGTGTCCTTAAGCCACCCCTTCTTTGGACATCCCTCCTACATTAACTCAGCAAATCCCACGGCTTCAGATCTTCCCGTGGACCTCCAAATCCGCTGCAAGTCAGACTCAACTTTCAACAGAATCCTGGGTATGGACTAAAGCTTTTTACCTTCCCTTGTCATCGCTCTTGTCATTGGCCAACCTTAGCAGGACTGGCCCAATACCCTCAACATCCTCCTCTGTCTCACAGTAAATGACTACTCATGTGCTATGAAAGGCCTTTCCCCCTTTCCCCCTCCCTCCCATCCCTGACCCTAATCAAACTTCCCTGGCACTGTCTTCTCATCCCTGCTATCTACAAAGACTTGTTTCTCTTGACTGCAAACTCTTGGATTAGGGTGGTCCTTTTGTTTTGGTATCTTTGTCAAAGCAAACCCTCGGATCCCTTTTGTTCCAGCCACTGCCTGCCTCATTCCATTGTTCTACGTGCTATATGAATCTCAAGGGCATCTCTACACCTCTGTCCCACTGTCCCTGTATTGCATCTCTGCTTTCTGCTCAGATTATTACAAGCATTTCTCAGCCAGTCCCTCCTACTTCCAGTCTGCCCAGCTCTGACTTATCCTTCCCTCAGTTGCTAGAGTTATAGGTTTAAAATGTATATCTAATCAGACTTTCCTAGATGAAATTTTGTTGTTGCATCTCCATCCTCAGTAGAGTGATGTGGGAGTTCTTTGCACATGAGTTATGGCCCTGTGGGATTTGGCCTCTGTCAACTAACCCCGAACTCATTGCTCTTTACCAGCTTCCTGCCACAGAAGCCTATAAACCCACTCAGTGTTCTAAGCATACCTTGTTCAGTCTGTTTGTGTTTCCACAGACAAATCCCTTTGCCTAGGATATTCTTCTCCCTCTTTTGGACAAGCTTTGATTTCTCTTTTGAAACTAGCTTAAAGTCAAGGTTTTTTCAGCAAGTTTCTTGGGGTCTTCCAAGAGGGCTCATTGCTCTCTGCTCTGCTATCATCCTCTCTGCCTTGTAGACTGAGTTCTTGGATGGATGTGTCTCATTCATCTCTCTTCTAATGTTTCTTGATTTGGGGAATAACAAGGCAGCCAGTAAATGCTATTGAAGGCATGGATACAGCCATCCCAAGCCCCTCTGACCCAGTCTTCTCTTCCCAGGGGCTCATGTCTATATTCAGACATCAGCACAAGCTCTGATTTCTGAATGTCAGTTATCACTTTCCTCCATGAGATTTAAGATCCATCAGAACTGGTGCCTCTCATGTTTGAGTATGTCTATTCAATGCCCTCTCAATAATATTTGTGTTCAGATGAATAGCTTTTTCAAGTCTATGTTAATCAGTAGAATTAGATTTACCTAGCCCAAAATATCCTTCACCAGAGGATAGCATAGGCAGATAGGCTACCCAAATTTTATTCTAATTTCTAAAACCTCTTTCTATGTTGGCATAAAAACAACACAGTTTTTTTTTAAAGTGCAACAATGGCCAGCCTCCTGAATCCCAAACACAAGACTCGAACAGTGAGGCCCAGTGACCCTCTATTTGCTGCTGATGGTTATAACTGACTAATCTCTGCCTCCCCTGAAGTCTACTATGTTACAATATTGCTATAATTTCATATAGAGCAACCAGAGATAAAATAAGCCACAGAAAGTGCCCTGGAATTAGAGCCAGAGGCTCTTGGTCCCATTCTCAGCTGAACTGCTTGCTGAGCCGTGTGGCCTAGGATACATTTGCTCTGAGGCTTTACTAACCTGGGAAATGTGAATTACAGCGCTCTCCCCTCTGATCATCGAAGAGCTGCTGAACCTGCATCACTTCCTTCAAGGGATTTGTTGGTTTGTTGTGTTCTCGTGAACTTACATTTGATTTTCATAGTAGCATGCATTGGTCTAGGAGATCAAGACTCTGAACAAAAGATGCTTTTGTCTTTTGGAGCAGTTTGTATCATGAAATGCACCACCCACTGTTGCGCTCATGTCCAAAGTCACTGGCCTCATTCCTGGAGATACGCTGCGTCAGACGGGGAACCTAAAGAGCCTGGCGACTGCTTCAGGCAAAAGTCCTTGATGAGAACTAAACACACTTCTTTGAGAGAATCATTACTCTGGGCCTCCTCAGTGACTACCGATGCTCCCAAAAGCCAGCTGGGTGGATACAGCTATCGAGGAAACAGCCTTGGTTTCACAAGCAGTATGCAGAGAGTGTCTGCTCTTGACTTCCGGTGAAATCTCTCCACAGAGTACCCCCTTACCCTCCTGAACTGTCCCTCATCATACCACTCCAAAAGAAAAGTAAGTACATTTTTAAAAAATCCTTACATAAAGAACTACCCATTTAACGCTCACTCGCTTTCTTTACTATCCGTGGCTATTTAGCAGTCTTAGGGAACAAATTGTTCCCGGCGTCTGAAGAATAGAGACAATCCGTAAGCTTACAGCGGCAGATGGCTTGATTCTTCCCTTAGCCTTTTGGAGCTAACGCTGTGATAGACTCATTTTCTTTTCTCATGACTATATATATATATATTCCATGTGCTGCATTGCTTAATACAATGACTTTGGAAATGTGGATATGGATTCTTTTACTTAACTTTTTTTTTTCCAACCAACATTTTTGGCGACTCTGAAAACTATGCCCAGGTTGACCCTGCAATGGCCTTGTGGATTTCATTTTGCTCTTGAGCCAAGAGATGAGCCTGGACTAAGACGCATGCGAAAAGTGGGATGTGCTGAGGACTCTCCTGCTGAAGCCCGAGCTGCCGTTTTGCACTCCCCAGACTGTTGCCAACTTTGCTTTCTAGTGAAGCTGAGTGACCAGTTGAGACCAAAATAAAAACATCCCTGGTGAATACTGCAGCTTCCACTTGGTCCTCCTCCCCTCAGAAAGGCCCTGTATCTTTACAGCCATTGGGTGTTACCTGGATTACCGGGGACAGTACAGCAGAGGAAGAGTAACTGATACTTAATTTTACTCTTGCAACCACCAACATCACTGTTGGTCATCACCACAGCCATCACTGTCACAGCCACCAAAGGGATCTGTCTGTGGCATCGCAGCGCTGCCCACTGCTTCCTGCTCCCTTGTCACAAAGCACTCTCTGCTTTATTTCACTCCTCAGCATTTTCTATGGTCAGTCAGCCTGTCCTGGTAAAGCACTGAACCATAGGTCCTACTCTCCTGCTGAGGTAGCCCGAGATACAACTTTCAAGATTTCACAGTCTGAAAAATCATCTTTGTCTCCAGCATTGATATATTGAATTAGTTAGCACACAGACATGGAATGCATTGGCTTAGATAAGCACACAAGGTCTGGCATTACTGGACCAAGGGTTCTGTGATCACTATGGTAGTCTCCAGGTCTTTTTAATTCCTAATATTAAATGACTCCAAAGAAATTCATATCACCATCATCTCAGCCAGCTTATAACTAGTCGATATTTTCCTGTCAAACAGAGCAGTGTAGCATATTTGATGTAACACACCAGTGTCAGAGGAGAACACTGTGTTACTTTCATGATCCCAATACTATGGCCTGGGGACACAATAAGAGTTTCAGGTAAGGCTGTATGGCTGGTGCTTAAGCGAGCTTCGTTTTCTCAGAATGGCCAGGACCATTTCCACCTCTTCATTTCCACGGATGAAACCTTTGTAGTCAATAGCTACAATCATCTGTTGAATGAAAAAGGATCCAGCCCTCCACCAACTATGGTGGAAAAGAGGAGACATGTTGACTTGAAGATTGGGTAAGGGAAGAAGTGGATCCTAACTTTTTGCTAAAACACTGAAGCCTCTCACACAAATTCTTACCAGGAATTAATAAAAATTCCAGAAGCTCATGGTGAAACAGGGGTGAGGCTTCAGAACAGCATTCTATTTCCTACTCCCAAACCTGGTTCTTGATGCTGTGTGGAACCCCAGCCCTACACATACTCTGCAAACCATACAAACCACTAGATTAGAGAAATCTAGGACACTAGAACACTTCTCAAGGAGGCAAGCCCAAGACCCACCTATGCACACCACGTCCATGAAGCCGTACATCCCGTAGCAGATCTGGAAGAGGAGGTCTTGGCGTTGCCATTTTGCTGAGGGACTGAAGGTTGACCAGATGAGCCAAGAGATACTGGCGATGAGGAAGAGAGAACCCAAGATGGCAGCTGCAATCTGAACCTTCTCGATGACTGTCAGGGAGATGGCCTGCCACTGGGGAGGAGGAAAGTGACAGATTAGCTGCCTGAGTGCCTGTATCCCATCCCCACATCCTTACTTCCTGCTCCAGCAGCTCGATGGTATAGAGCTTAAATCGGGGCTTCTCCACTTGTAGTGCAATGGACATCTTTGAAGTTTCATGCATGGTCAGGAAGAGACTCTTATACTTGACATTCTTAGACGTAGAAATGTGAAGGAGAGAAGGAAAACAAAGAGCTAGTGTGGGTGGTGTTCCAGGGCACCAGAATATTTTTTTTCAGAGCAATACAGTTGTTTTTCTTACTAATAGGTGCCAAGAGGGCACAGGTCTTTCTTTGACTGTTTTATTTTGTTTCTACAATACCACCTTGTGTGCCGTTTAACATACGTGTTAGAGATCAACAATTTGACAGAAGAGAGGACACAGGATGTGGGAGCAAGACAGAAACAGCCCACAATCTACAGACTGTATTTTAATTTTTTCTTTTTTAAAAGAAAAGACAGTGTACTTGTAGGGGTATTGAGTTGAAGGCTGGAGTGTGGGTGAGTTTGGGCTACGGAATATTATGATTCTATGCTTCATCTATATAGCAATGTCCTAAATTAGCCTTGAGTGGGATTTTAGTTTAGACCCAATTCGCTCAACAAATAGGTATCGACTGTCTGTATGTGCCTGGCACTCTACTAGGTATTGGAGCTAAAGCTCTAGATGAAACTAGACAAGGCCCTTGTCCTCAGGCTCCCACAGCTTCAGGAGAACGTAACTTATGCAATCCATCACGTATCTGCATAATGTCCTTCATGAAACATTCCCAAGAATCATCGTGACCTAAACACAGAGGAGCAACGCAGAGTCTTCCCATCTGCCAAGGGGGGACCCTCCCTCTGCCATCACTGGCTCAGATGGGGCAGGCCAGTGGCCTCCAAGGAACAATAAGTATTGGAAAACATTTCACTCCAGTCCAGATGTAGGACAGGGGCCTTAACATTTAATTACACAGATAGCATCCCATTACAGAGCATTAGGGTTTTAAATTTTCCAGTGCTTCTCAGCCTAGAGTTACACATAACAAAGGAATTTCCAGAAGATGGTCCTATCATATAGATTTCTCTCACGTACAATAGAGGATTTTTTCCAGGGCCAACCCCACACTGTTTAGAAGAGTTTCTAAAGAGTTTTTTGTTTCTACTACATAGGCACCAATAACCCGCACCTACTCCTGCTCCTTCATAGTCCCGAAGATACAAAGGCATAGAAAGGCCATCTTTATCCCTAGAGTCTTCCTGCCAGCCACCTAATGGGGCCCCTGACTAAAGCGAAGTGTGATGAGGAAGGGGGAAGATGAGGTGCTGTATACAAGAACTCTTTCTTGTCCCATGCTAGGCTCTATGGGAGCGCAGTGGTAGACACCCCAAGGAGAGAGCGGAGAAGCACGGAGCTGAGAGCTCACAGGAGAGCTAGGCGTAGAGAAGGGCATGGGTTGTATCAAGCTCTGCTGCCACCAAACACCCGCAACACCAGAATCTCGTTCTAAATGAGACTCTGATCCTCAAATCATAAGACTTCGTCCTGGTGAACTCTAGTCCTCGGCACAAGGGAGTGAACAGACAAGGGTGGAATGCAAAGAGGAAATTTTGTTTCTTAAACCAGGACGGGACCCCAGGAAGAAGTCAGAGGACCCAATTCTGGTTGAGGTGTGTCTCAGAACTTGCTGAGCCTGAGTTAGAAGTCAATAAATCATGATGGCTTTTAATTTTCCCTTCTTTAAAAATGGCCGTAATCGGTCCTTCCTACTTCCTAGAGTATTATGAGCTAAGTGTGAAGTCAGGGCACGAAGGGTATTCTTTACTATTTTTCGGTAAAGACACAGATAAACTTATCAAGGCAGGGATAAGCCTATGTTGCCTGGGTATTATATTAGAGGCTAGGGGCCCTGACACAGGTATCCGACTCCTGTTGCAGATGCCAACCTGCTCTACTACTTCATGACTGTACAGCCTGTTCACAAATCCCCCTGTGCCTTCATTGTCTAAACTTGTGCACTGGACGATAATAGTATTCACTCCATTGAGTTGTTTCCAGGGTTTAATTTGATACTACGTGTAAGTCAGAACCTAATTAAGCACTAATTAAATACTTGTTGATATATCATAATCTTTCTTCATCTACAGGAGATGTATTCCGAGGCCCCCGGTGGACACCTGAACCTCAGACAGTAATGAACTCTATATCCAAGGACTGGGATGACTCATGCCAGTTGATTTGACAGCCAAGGTGGCTCCTAAGTAACTAATGGGGATGAGTCATGTCCTGGGGAAGATGGAGCAGGAAGGCTTGACATTTTCTCACCCTACTCAGAACAATATGCAATTAAGTTATTAATTCTTTCTGGAGTTTTCCTTTTCAATACTTTTTGGCTAGCAGTTGGCCACGACCAACTAAAACCACTGGGACGATAGGACTACTGGAATTGCTGCTCAGAGAGATCAAAGACAAGGTGGGAAGCAGTCAATGGAGCCTCGAGACCTACAAGGCTATGACTTTCTTTCTTTCTTAGTGGATGTTCTAGATACAAACCTTGCATTGAGAAGGTCACTAATATAATGCCCCATAGTGAAGACTTGAACTATTTCTTACATATTTTCCTGGGACACAGACCAGGAGGTGAGAGAGCCAAGAGATATGGTAAGGTACCTCACTGCTCTGATGGCAGAACCCTGTCCATTGCTCTGTTGGCTTCTAGTCAGGTCTGTATCCCCAAACCTCTACCGAAGATAGTCCAGCTGGGCTTTTTGCATTGAAGGTGCCCACTGTGGCAGATAAGGCAGTTGTGTCACGCTTAGGCAAGAGGAGCCCAGGATACACTTGGAAGAATTCAGGACATAATCATATAGTACAGCTTCAAGTCCAAACTACTTCTATGCAGAAAAATGAACTGGCATTTACTGAGCACACACCATTGCATTTCCAGGACCAATAGAATCAGAGGAGTCCCCAGTGCCTAGAAACTCATAATTGAAGTCAGGGTGGTAACTTGGAAATAGATTACCAGACCGATATTGCCAGCACTGCCATTTGCTCACCTGAAGTAGACTTAAAATAACCTTTTCTTTACGCCGAGAAAAAAGCTATACCTGAATGATTTTTTCATTATATGAGTCAAAGGTGGAACCAAGATGAGGGTGTCTTGGAGTGAGTTCATAGATTTTGGATCTGACCTTTCCTGAGGCCTGAGTCAGCTGTAAAGGAAGGAGCAAGTTAATGGACTCAGACCTCCGCTGCACCCCGCGGACACGGAATCAGCTGTTGCTCCACACTGCTATTTTAAGACACCTCAGGATCTGTGAGGAATGGCTGGAGATGGAGCCAGCAGTCGGGAGGGGCTCACTACCAAGAGGCTGAGGTGTCCCTCTCCCCCAGATTCCTGAGAGTGCCCCATGGAGAATGCCACAGGGCAGCCACACGTATTTCTGGATGCTCCTCAACACAAAGACCTTGATACAGCCACCTGCCCCAACCCTCCTGGGTTTGCACTCACAGAGGACGGAAACTGTCAGGCATCTGTCGTCTCCATCCTCACTGTCTTGTCGGCTAATTGATTACATGGCTGATTAGTTGGCCGCTGATGTGTATGTGTAGGTATTTTCAGAAGCAGAATGCTCTGTGTGTGTGTGTGTGTGTGTGTGTGTGTGTGTATACATGTGTGTATGCATGTGAGTGCATGCACCCTCACTGGTGAACTGCTTGATTTGGCTGATTGGCACAGGATCCGCCAGCAACTGAGGGAAAGATGGCTATGTCAGCAGAGGAAGAGTGGAGAGTGAGCAGAGAGAGCCCTGAGTTCTGCCAATATGATTGACAGGTCCCTACTCTAGCTTTCCGCGCTTTCCCTTGCCCCTGATGGTAGCCTTTTATCACTCTGTCATTATGGTTCCTTTTTCCCTATCATACGTGCCATCCCACTTTCTTTGCCTCTCTTTGCTGTTTCTTCTCCATCCCTCTTCACTCCTTCCCTTGGCACAGGAAGTGTGGGCCAGCAGGAGCAGATCCCATAGCTTACAATGCAGGCAATGCAGGCTCTCAGACCCTGCTCTAGACCACTGAATTGCAACCCACTTGTTAATACCCCAGGCAAATCACACGTGCACTAAAGTCTGGAAAGCACCATGAGCCATCTCATCTCTATGGCTTCACCTCTCCCGCCATGCCACCCGGGGGTCCTGATCTCTGTCTTTGCTTTTCTCTGTTTTTCCCTCTTTTCCTTTTGTCCCTTTTTCCCCCCCTTTCCTACTCCTTCTTTCTTCCTTTCCTCTTCTCACTAACCCATCTTTTTTCTTATTCTGTCTTCCCCCTGTCGCCCCTGACTTCTTTCCTTGTATATCTATTTCTCTCATTGCCCAACCCCTCCCCTTCTTGTCTAGGCTTAAGAGAAGAGAACATCTTTCATCTCCTCCTGACTGTATGGCTCCTGGTCACCAAGCTGCCCTGAATCTGAGGTTCAGTAATCCCCCTACCATAAGCAGGCGAGGAAGGAGCCGAAGGCTGGGAATTCCTGGACTTACCTGTAGAGGATTCTTTGTGCTTATGGCGATGACATGGTACTTGTAGTAGCACAGCTCACAGCTCCAGCAGCCCCTTTCGCTGATCCACTTGATGAGACACGGCTGGTGCGTACACTTGACTGAACCGTCACAGCGGCACGGACTTAGCAGCTCTCCCTGAAGGGAAAAAGAGGGAGGTGGTGAGCCTGGAGCCTCAGCCCAGAAGGTGATAGATAGGTGGATGGATACTCGAACACTGATCTTAGCCACTCTGATAGGCCAGATAAGGCCACTCCATCCAAGTCACAGGCTTTGCCTGGAGGTACCAGAATCTACTGAGGAGGCCTGGAAACTAGTGTTCCTACCAATAAAAGCCTAGCAGCTTTGGTCAGCTAAACTATCAGTTCAGACCTTTCTCCTACCTGGTAAGACAGAAACCAATGCTTCTTGAATGGCCCAAGACCTTGGATGTCCGTGGAAGTCTTCTGTAGTCCAATAGTAGGCTCCACAAGTTTCTCTTTAGAAACTCAACCAGACTCAAACACCCACAGGGCTGGAGAGGTGACCAGAGCGATGAGAATCTGCTGATGGAACTGGAGTGATTTGGAGAACTCAGACCAAAGACAGGACAGTCACCACCATCTCTAGTTAGCAATGGGTGAGGGAATATAATAGAATTTGTGTTTTTGGTAGTGTTGGTGACTGGACCCAGGACCTCATAAGACTATCCCCAGTCCTACAGGGAATCTTTCTCTAAAACTTCTCAGTTGTCTGACTTTACCAGTTTAAAAATATGTCACATGGATCACTTTGTCTGAGTGTAGAGATGCCTATAGGCCACAGAACTCTGAACTCGAGTCTTGCATTCTCCTGTAGGCCAATACATAAAGACCTGGGTCCTCTTAGTGATGCTATCCACGCTGGGTTCCTGAGTGGAAGAAAATGTAGGTCAGACCTGAACACTGGGGATCTTGAGGTTGGGCCAGTGGGCTTGCAAAGGCCTGGGTTGCTCAGCTGAGGAGCATTAGAAGCTTGGAAACAAGTCATCCAGCCAAGCTAGATGGTGTCAGGATCTGAAACCCCTTGTAACCGGACTGCAGAGTGTGACTCATTCTCTAGGGCTCCCCGTGACACATCAGATAGCCATGACTGAAGCCCATGTCTCTTGTCACCTGATGCGGTGTCCTCAAAGTGCCTCTGTGTGCCTCCCAGCTCTTTTCCCCTCCCTTCCCTTTCTTTGCTCTCTCTTCTCCTTCCCAGCCCATTAAATCCCCACTGACTCAGCTCCTTCAGTTACCTTCCTAGAGACCTTTACAGTTGGGCTCTGCATTCCCTCTGGTCTTACTCATGGCGTCCTCCTTTACCCTGTATGCTTCCACCCCAGATCACTTGTTTTGGGTTCAGCCCCCGTCCCTGCTGTCTAAAGGCCCACGGACAGCCCAGCTCCTGAGCCCTGGGATGCTATGTTTGGGATAAGGCCACTTGAGCCATTTCCCTGCTTGTTCGAATATTTCATCATTTAGGAAGCCATGCTTTGTTCTCAACCATTACTAAGGATCTCCTGGCCTCTCAGTGTATCTATCTGCATATTTAGTCACACTCTTCACTGTGGACTACAGAACCAGCCATCTCCTTCTGTGGTTTCTAGAATCATCTTTCCCTCTCGTTTCAACTCTTATACTCAAAACCTTAATCTTGCCTTGTATGAAGTCTTTTAGTGCTCAGGCTACTCAAATGGTTCTGACAACGATCTAACTTTGGCAGCCGGTCATGGGCATATCTGTTTGATGAACAAGGTGTTTTACTCCTCTAGGACATAGCCAGTCTTGGGTTCTGTGATGCCTGGCAGGGAAGAGGAGGCAGGAGTTGTGCACATCGTTGGCCACTCAATAAACCCAGCAAGCTCTAACTCCCTTTGGTACTGAGTATCTGTGCTATGGCTATGCGAAGTAAATGGGAGGGGGTGAGTGGAGAGAGGTGCTGGGGGAGGGGCAAAGCCCTCATTATTCACGGCAGTATTTCCTAGGCTCATTAATTCTAACAGGATGAGCTAGGTTTGATTAATCGGGTTGTTAAGCAGCCATGTCAAGTCGATGATCAGGTAAAAGACATTACTTCCGGTCGCTGGCAATGAAACCAAGTGACAGCAGTCTGCACCCCTTGTTCTCCAAGCAGCAGCTAGGAGAAAAAGCATGAAGAGCTGCTGGCTGGAAACAGTTGATAACAGGATCTGTGCTCTCCACCCTGGCTCTGTATGGGGATCATTACATCTCACTAGAGGCCTTTGAGCACCCACATACCTACCTATAGAGGGAGGGTTGCTTGGCTCTGTCTGGTCTCTGTGCCTAGCTCAGGGGCCAAGAGGCCACAGCTGAGGTGCTTCCCCTGAAGCTACTTGTTCCCCTACATACACACAACCCAAAGGCAGACGGAGGACTCTCTTGGTAAACAGGGTACCAAAATTCCTTAAAAATATATGTCTGGTGAAAAAAAACCAATGCTAGATTTTAAAGAAAAAAAAAATCCATGAAGATGCTCTTTTAAACCTAGTGTTCATACAAGTTGCTTAGTATATTCTTTTATGTGTTTGGGAGGAGGGCCACAGTCCTTTTACTGGTTAGGGTAAAATGCCAACTTATCCTGGGTCCTTCACCATCTTTAGTTATAGCCCTGTGTCTTCAAGAGCTATAGAATAGAAATAACAGGCAGAAAAAAATGGGACCATGTTAAACTTAATGAAGATGTTTTTCACAGTAAACTCCATTAAAAGCTAAAATAAGAGGGGAGGGGGAGTTGGAGGCTGGGGCAATAGCTCAGTTTAGTTGGTAAAGTCCTTGGTGCACAAGCATGAGAACCTGAAGTTTATTCCTCAACAGTCACATAAAAGGTTGGGCTTTAGTGGTGCATGCTTCAATCCCAGAGCTGGGGAGGCAGGGACAGGAAGATCCCTGATGCTCACTGGTCAGCTAGCCTAGCTTAAGAATGACAAGCTCCAGGTCTCTCTCACTGAGAGACAGGGTCTCAGAGAGTAAGGTTCCTGAGATTGCCCTTGACCTCTATGTGCACACACATGCACACACAACTCCTACACACACACACACACACACACACACACACACACACGCACACACACGAACAAATGCTTGTATACGTACATACATACACAAGTTTAAATGGTGTAATATGGAAACAGGTGGGCACCGTTTCCCCAGGCTACCAGTAAACACATCCCCTAATTCAAGAGAGGAAAGAAGCAATGTCTGAGTCTACACCGAAGAGCCATCCAGTGACATGGGGAAAATGAGAAGCAAGGGCTTTCTGACCAGTGTCCGCCTCCGAGTTTCACCACAATGATGCCTGTGCTTTGAATCTCTTTCTGTCTCCTTCCCTGGAGGAGGAAGAAATATTTCTACCCACTTCATGGCCAAATCTCCCATGTCAGCCAGCTGCAGCCCTGTCTCCTCTCCCTGCTTCATTACACATGGTCTGGTACTGCATCGTTTTTATATCAGGGATTTAGGCTGCTCACTGATATCCTATCCACGAGGCAAACTGGAGATGCCCAGGAAAGGGGTGCACTAAACTCTACAGGCTTACAGTTTTGGAAATCAAGCACTTTGGTTTTGAAGGTCTCTTCACCCGTTACTAGCTAAGCAAATGTAGGCAAGCCCCCTTACCTCTGTAATGCTGTTTCTTTACCTTCCATGTACAGACAAGTCTTACTTCCTTAAAGGATAGATTAAATGAGATGAAGCATGCAAAGTACTTGACAATGCTCAGCACAAGTAAGCCCCTTGGTTAAATTACAATTCTAAACTGGGTAGTGGTGGTGCACGCCTTTAACCCCAGCACTCAGGAGGCAGACGCAGGCATATCTCTGTGAGTTTAAGGCCAGCCTGGTCTACAGAGCAAGTTCTAGACAGCCAGAGTTACAACAGAGAAACTCTGTCTTAAAAAAACAAACAAACAAACAAATTACAACTCTAATTCACATTTCTTTAAGACTTCAATTTTTTTTTTTTAAAAAATTACAATTCCATTTTCTTACTCTCATGCTAAAGTAAGTCAAATAGGTAAGAAGGGAGCAAGAACCTTCAGAAAAATGTCAGCTGGGTTGCAGAGAGAGGTTAGGATTAAAGGACATTCTAGGAGAGTCTATCTTTCTGGGCCAGGGATAAGGACACATTATTATTCTGGACTGGATTCCCAGTCCAGAAATGTCCTTGTGTTATTACAGGACACTGAGAGTATTTGACAGACCTTAACTTTAGAGATGCTGAACAACAGAAGAACACAGGTCTCTTGAGTTGAGATCATGCTCCAGGCAGAAAGCAGGATAAAGTTATTTTCTACCTGTGGCCGTGAATACCAGGTGGGAGGGACCAGGAAGAGGAGGAAGATTCTTCTACCTATAGGGCAGTTCGTAGTATGGTTGTTTCTCCATTCACAGATTTCTTTGTTTTTTAGCTTTTTGCCTCTTTCAGTCTGAAGGTCTGGCTTCAAGAATCCTTAGGTTACCCAGTTGCTATGGCAATGCCAGGTAAGCCCAAGACTTCTTTTTTCCACTCAATCAGAGGCAGGCATCTTTGCCACTGAGCAGGAAGGAATGCATACAGCCTCATGTGGCAAAGACAGCCCCATGCTGGGCTAGAGTTTGCCGTTCTGGGATATCAAAACAAGGAGACAATAAAAAACACCAGCCTTGGGGTACAGTTTACAGTTATTTTCCTTTATTAAGACTCATGACGATTAAGAGCCTGGCTCTCATCCTAGACAGTCGTGGCTTTATCCAGGCTCTGATGGTCTGTGTGACCTTGATCAACTTGTTAACCCCTCAAAACCATGTTCAGTTGTTCCTTTGTTCATTCAGTATTTATATACTATGTTTCATGTTCTAGATGGTAGGCACGAAATTCTCTGGTAGAGAAAGACAATAAATAAATAAATAAGCAAATTATTTTTACAAAGATATGCTGTCATGAGCTACAGAGAGAATAATCACAGAAAGGGGAAAGGGACTTTGGGGGAGGAGGTAGACTACAATTCTAAATAGGATGGTGTACTGGTTAATCTTCATTGTCAAGCTGACTGCATTTAGAATCACCATGGAAACACACCTCTGTTGTGTTTATGAAGCTGTTTTCAGATATGCTTAACTTGAGGGAAGACCCATCCTGAGTGTGGGTGGCAGCATCTCATAGCTTGGAACCCAGAGTAACTGACTGAAAAGGAGAAAGGAGCCGAGTACAAGCATTCCTCTCTCTCTGCTTACTGCCTATGGACGCAGTGTGACCAGATCTTCCTGTTCTCACTGCCTATCATTCTGCTATATGGACCGCATTCCCTGGAACTCTGTGGCGGCTCATCTTGATTATCAACTTCACCGGATCCAGAATCAAATAAAATTCTCGTATTTTGTCACGGTATCTAGGAAAGTAACTATATTCCATAACCAATGGCTATGGAAGCCCTCTGAAGAGGAGTGTTTGAATGAAGATTTGAGGCAGGCAAAGGAGCGAGCCATGCAGCTATATGGGGGTCAATCAGTCTGGACACTGGGAAGATTAAGTGCACAGGCTCCGATGTCTCAGGAAAACCAAAGGCACTGGCGTATTAAGATTGAGTAAGTGAGAGGAAGAAAAATAGAAGAGGTCAACATAGAGATCAAAGTTGGGGAAACAGATCAGGCAAGGCTCATGGACCATCTTAAGTGCTGGACATTGATGGGTGAGATGGGTAGTCTTAAATATTTTAAGTGAGAGAGTTATGGAGACATTCATAGTTTCTAAGTCCATCTTCTCACCTACATCAAATAACATGATCTGTCTATGATGAAAGGGGATCATGCTGGTGTCTCCACTAGGGACAAACTAGAGGGAAATAAAGACAGAATCTGGAGATAGAAGGCCATTGCAATAATCCAGATGGAGGACAAATATGTGTCTGACCAAATGGTATCAATACAAAACCTAAGAAATGATTGAGTTCTGGATTAAAGAAATTCATGTTGAGCTTGGTTTGTGGATTAACTGTGGAATGTGAGCAAAGCCAGAAAGTAGAGAGGGTGTTGCTGGTTTTGACTTGAGCATTGGGAAGAATGAACGAGTTGCTTTTAGTTGATTTGAGAAAGACTGAAAAGAAGTGGGCTCTGCAGGAAAGATTGGGTGCTAGCGTTTGAAAGTGTTAACCATGAGTTGCCCATCAGTTATCAAGGGGGAATGCTGAGCAGGCTCTGCAGAGCGTATTAACCTGGCATCTGGGGCTGAGATCAGATGGAAACATGATACTATCAGCATCGAGGCGGTGTTTAAACCCACCACTTAGATGAGATAACCAAAGCCGTCAGTGTACCCCAGCAAAAGAGAGGAGCTAGCTCTGGTCCTGGTGAATGGTCATGTCTAGAAGTTAGAAAAATGTTGGGAACCAGCAGAAGAGTCTAAAAAGAGAAGGCTAGCCAGGTAAGAGACCATGGAATTCCAAAAGCCAGGGAAGAACACAAGAATGCTAAGGAAAGCCATCAGCTTTGTCAAATTGTTGTTGTTGCTGGATCAAGTTAGCTGAGAAGCAAGACCTATCCATGAACCTGGTAAACTTTGCTTCTGATTTTTTTTCCCTTCTTTTTAGGTAAAATATAAAAAAGAGAAGTTGAAACCAAAAAAGAAAAAAAACAAAAAGTTCAGGGAAGTGATGGTGCGCACTTTGCGCACCTTTAATCCCAGCACTTGGGAGGCAGAGGCAGGTGGATTGCTGTGAGTTTGAGGCCAATCTGGTCTACAGAGTGAGATCCAGGACAGCCAGAGTTACAATAGAGAAACCTTGTCTCAAAAAAAAAAACCAAAAAGAAAAACAAAGAAAAGAAAGAAATGGAGAGAGAAGAAAAGAAAAAGAGCTGAGCATGAATATGAGGGAAGAGGTACCAAGGGGCTGAGATGGATGTGAAACACCATGAGAGCTTTAGAGAGAGTTTTGTCAAAACAAAATGTCTCACCTATGAAACCAGGGGAGTGAGGTAGTAAGCTATCACTCACTCAACTGAAACGGAGACTAATATGTAAGGTTACAAAGGGGTGAGCAAAACTTGTTTCTAAAATCATCTTTCCACATCCTTCAAATATTAAATTTCATTCCTTCATTTCTTCTTGTTTTCTGCATCACTCTCTTCATTGTCTGCAGAACATTTCCATAGATGTGATGGCATCTGCCACCTCATCACAGCGGGGCTCACAATAATTGCTCCCACTTTACGAATAAAGATACCCATTCAGAGAGCGTGCTACGTGCTCATGAAGACAAAAGAGTTGGGCTCTGAAACCAGCTCTGTTCACCAAACTGCCCCAGTTGGCCAACTCATCTCTTTCTACACTGGTATCCTTGTCTTTTTTTCTCTTCTTCCACCCACAGCAGCCTGTCTTGCAGGGCTTTACCTTCTCTGTCCTATCTGAGAGATGACCTTGCTGGATCACCATTGAAATATAAGCACAAAGACATGCACACTATTGCTCTTTCCTTCATCTCCATCTCTGAAACCAGTTCCAGTCCATGTTCACTGGATTAGTAATTGATGTCTGTGTGGTGGGGATGGGAGGTGGGGGAAAGGTCAAATGGGTTTCACTTCCTTTTCGCCCCTCCCTCGTGATTCTCACCTTAGTGGGAAGGAGGCATTTGTTGAGAAAGAGCTAAGAGACAAAGATTTTCAAACGCAGAATAATCCACTAAAGCTTGCTCTGAGGTGTCTATACTAGTAAAGGAAAATCCAGTGGTCTTGTAAGCTGTTCTGCTATGAAGACCCACAAAGTCTAAAGTTGAAAGTCAGAATTTCCCCTTCCGAGGAGAACTACATTGTGATAAGGAGCAATGGGCATAGAGATAAGGATTGGGTCATAGGGGATGTGTGTGTGTGTGTGTGTGTGTGTGTTGGAGGTGAGTAGAGACACCAAAGAAGCTAAGGACTTCCCAGTGTCCCCCTAGGTAATGTCTATGAGGACAGAGAAAGTCAGGCACTATTTTCTGTCATTCCTTGAAGCCCTCACATTCTGGGATCAGCTAACAGTGAGGACTATTGATAGCATCCCTCCAACTATAGGCACAACAAAGGAAAAAGCTAAGATAACCTGGAAAATTCCAGTGCCTGCTTCCATCAGAACAGCAGGCGACGGCATCCTCGTTCTCTAGACTATGTATTCTGGCATAAGGATCAAGACAAAAACGACTTATCATGATGGCCTTCTTGCCAGCAGACTGTGAAGGGTGAAGGGAAGTGTGTGTGGGGGTGGGGAGATGACCTCCAAAGATGCCCCAACACCTGAAAACCCCTTATCATTCACAGACAAGCCCTCCTGATGCAACTGTATCAACAGCTCTGTGTTCTGAAGAGAGCCTTTTAGCTCTACCACCCATTCATTCTCCCTTCCTGGACAGACCAGGCTTTTCTCAATGAGTCTAAGGCCAGATCTTGGCTTCAAGGGACCAACAACATGCCGATAATAGCAGAGAGGAATTATGAATTGTTGTGGGATAATTTGATCTAAAGAAGGGAGAACTCCAATACTTATTAAGAGAGGAGATTTAAAGCCTAATAAGCTGTACTTATCTATACTGAATCCAATTAACCTACAAAGTCATTTCTACTCTATTCTCATAGCAGCTGCTTACTCTCGGAAACACCCAGACATGGACACACCATCCCCACACACATAACCTACTTCCATCTTCACGGAAAATGTCCTAATCTATCTCCTCATCATCTCAAAACCAAACAGAAGGAATGTTAGAAGGGACAAGGAAGGTGAACAGACCAACTTGAGCCCTCCGAGCCCCGACTTTCATTATCCTGGTAATCATTTTACTCCTGCTCTGCTTCTCTCCCCATAATTTAACTGGTATAAGATAAATGTACCTATTCCCTCTAACTACTTCTAAATTTACTCAACTGCTACTAGCGAGAAGAACTTAACCTCACAATAATTGAATTTAAATAACATCCAATTCTGTGAAGTCAAACATGATCTGCATAGTAAACAAACCACAGGATTTGAAGGCTGGCAGGAAGAAAGAAGGTCAATACTTAATGCGCATATTCATAATTGTGTCTGTATTTCTAACAGCCTAAATGTGTAATCTAAACGTCTGTTTGTCTTTCTGTCTAACTCATCATTACCAATACTATCGTTACCAAAGAGCCAAAATTAAAGGCTGACCTGGCCTTGTTCCTCACCTGGCTCAATAGAAAAACATAATTTAAATAGCTAGATTTGGGCTATTTGCATACAGCGGGCTGGGCCCGTGTCCAGGGCTCCAGGCCACTACACTTCTCAGGATGCTGCAGGCATACCAGGTCACCATGTTCTCTTTCTGTTCCAGAAACCAGGCCAAATCACCTGATAGGATAGGGGAAAAGTACAGAATTGTCTCCCCGAGTCAGTCCTCTACGATCCTTACACACTAGCAGTGTCCAGCCTCAACTGTGCGAAACCCTCATGATGTTCCTTGGTGGCACTGTGGTGAAATTCTCCTGAAATCAGTTTTCATTCAGTGTGATGAATGCATCATTCGGAGTGTTTAGGGATACAGGAGAGGGTGTAGGTGCAAACAAGCTGGAATCATGTGATACTTTCTGACGCTCCAGATCAGCATCAGAACCCTAACCCTAACCCCTAGGTACTGAAGGTTGCCCCTGACTCCTACAAAGCACAAAAGCAAGACCGTTCCCAGGAGCAATCCCAGCCTCATCACTCTCTGAGTGGTGGCTATTGGTTTACTCGAGACCGACTTCAATTCACTGTTTCTGAGAGTCGAGGCTGCATCAGACTCCCTTGGGAAGCTTGTTTGGTATCCCCACACTGGCTGCAACCCAAAGACTCAGACTCCACGAAGACCCACTTAAAGCAAAACTGGCTAAGGCTCACTTTGTAAACACTCATTAACAAACCTTCTGCCTCCTACATTACTTTGAGACTTTTATGTACACAAGGATAAAAATAAGTACCGAGAGTTAGAACTTACTGAGGGCTCATTGTGTGCCAACCCCTGTCACAAGCTTTGAATTCTGGGTTCAAATACCAGTTCTCCCACTTGCTGGGAGAGAGACACTGGGCAAGTTAATCCTCTCCACGCCCAATCTTGTCACGTGTTTCTATACTGTTCTACTAGTGTTCCTGCTGTTGTTGCCTCTCTTGCTAGTCCATGACTTTCAATGTGTGCTAGCGGCCAAGCATTGTCCTAAGCATCTGGCATGCATGTGGTGATATGACCTTGCCACGTATTACTTGTGTGACCTTAGGCAAGTTTTCTTGGAGGTTAAAGTAGGACCAAGGATACTTCCTGTATTCCTAACTTCCCAGATGGATCAAATGGGGTAAGACAGGAGAAATGCTTAGAACCCTGTGGGATGCACGGGGAGTGCTGTGGGTGGCACTATTACCACGCCCTTCGTGCACACCTGTCTTTCCTGAATCTCTTCATACCCTAGCAGAAGGGGGTAGGTACCAGATGTTGCTCTCCAGCTCTGCAGATGAGAGTCTTCTACAGATTGCCTCACCAGATACCTCGCTTTGCTGTCTTGAAGGGTATAGCTCATTAGCCTGAAACCCATGAGCTCGAGGCTGCTGTTAGCCAGGAATATGGGATTAGGTGAGAATTTATGGGAAAGTTTGGAGTTTAGAGGTGTTTGATATCTGTCCTACCATTTTGGGAGGAGAGAAGAACAAAATCAGTGCCCCAAATCCTCCTGCCTCCATGGCTTTCCTTTTTTTAGGACCTACCCTTCCCCCACCCAAGCTTTCTTTTTCACACGATATCCTTGCATGGAAACTGTAGTTAAATCCATTGGTTTGTATAGTTAATATGCGCTAGTAATTATAATTGAGAAAAAGAGCTTTGCAACAAAAGAGGATTCAGAGAAGAAAAGACTTGTGCCTTGTAATTTCTTGCCTGCTTTTTAAAGAGATTACGGTAAGCCTGTCCATTGTTTGTCAATTCCTCCTATACACTGGACTTCCTCTTCAAATCAGCCTCACAATCATTATACTTCACTTAGACAGATCAACCTGAAGCCCAGAGAGGCACAGGTCTCTCTTAGGGTGCTGCAACGAGGCAAAAAAGATTCCATCCAGAGCCCTGTCCAGGCTCCACACTCCTGAGGGCAGGTCTCACATCCTTGCGGGACCGGGGTGTCCATGCCAGCCTCTACTGCAAACCCAGCTCGGTTCTTTTCACACCTCTCAGGAAAGCGTACTATTCCTGAAATCTTGGCTGTAGCTCCCTGTCAGCAGAAAGCATGCTAAGCGAATTTGAATGACTCTGGCATGTGAATAGACTCCAGGCTGCTGGCTCCCAGCTCCTGCTAAGCAGCTCCAAGTCAAGGTGGCTGCTGTTATCTTGGCAGTTTTATTTTCTGTTTCAAAGACTCCTATAGTCTTCACTTCAGGAAGGTGGGGGGAGTGAGGGCGGGATGGGAGGTGTCTTAAAGGTACCCTACCTCAGCCTCTGATTAGTCTGTCCCCAATCCCTACTAATGGAAGGAACCCAAGAGCCCCTCTTGCTCACCAGCACCTCCCCGTGTCTCTTTGAGCTCAGGCATGAAAACCTGTGTGGAGTGAAATTGATAGAGGACCAGGGTAGGGGTGTGCTGGTGGGGCGGGGTGGATATTTACAGACCAGCACTGTTTGCCTCCAGGGCTGGGGACTGGCATCATAAGTGCCAGTCTTCTTTCATGAACATTCAGCAGCCTTGGGTGGAACACCACCGCTGAGCCCTAATGTTGGAAATGCAAGATGGCACCAGCCCGAGAGACATTCTCACATGAAGATGCACATTCCAAACCCATCCAGCAGTGTCTCAGTTCTTGGCATGATTTTTAAGCTTGTGTTTTATTTAATTAGAGGCTGATATGTAAAGTATAACTCCCTCTTATTTGCTTTCAGCCGCTGTCAGATGACCAGGCCATTCAGACTCACTGTTCTCAGTCATTTCTGAGACTGATGAGCCAGCTTCATGTTCCTCTTCTCAGACTTTGATTGTTTGACACTTTATTCACGTTTCCCCTGAGCCATCATCTATCTATGCTGAAAGGCCCTATATTTAGATTCCATTCTCACATCATTGATCATTTCAGCCGCTTTTTATAGATCTTCGCTGGCCTTTAGGTTTCTTAGGCAACTTTTCCAGCTATGTCTATGCATCTGCTCAGAGTCTGGGGCAGGAGAGGAAAGTTGTATCTTAAAACTATGTAATGATTGATTACAAATTAAAATTTTCTATAGCTACAGCTCCTTCAACCACATAATTGCCCTGGAATCGGGGACATAATATACAGCCTATTTTTAACTTGTATTTTTCCAATCACAGATGTTCTATAGGAATGTCCCCAGTGATTTATGGCTTCATATCACGTCCAGGTGTCCTTAGGAGAGATTCCTGGAATAGAATCACTCCTTCAAAGGGCATGGGTATTTTTAAGGCTGTGGATACAGGCTGGCATGTTAGTTTTCAAAAACAATACTGCTGTTCACCAACACCAGAGTCAATATGTTGCTGCTGTGACTCCATACTCAAGGCCCTGCCCCTTCCCCATATTCTCAGGGGCATCTATTGAGCCTTGGCCATGACTCAAGGGAGAAAGAAGCCTCAGGACGTGTGGACAATTGGTCTCTGTACTTTACTTAGGGAAGAGGCAGACTCCAGTTGTAAGACTCGAGCAATGAGCGATGCAATTGAAGAAAGTCTGAGAGATGGACTGCTTCAGCTATGAAAGGACCAAAGGGTGCTTAGCCAGGGAAAACCTGCAGGACCTCAGCCTGATGCTCTGCCTTCTCAGAGGAACAGATGGAGGATAGGGATGATTTGAGAACTCCTGTCAAGTCTCTCTGCGCTACCCAGATTCCAGGATGCCAACTGTAGGGGGAAGCACTTGGGACCGAAGCACTTGGAACATGAAGGACCTGCCAGTCAGGTAATTGCCCACAATTTCTTTTTAAGATCCCCAGATCTGGAGACGTTACAGTTTTCCCAGTAAAAGCCTCATGTGACTGAGAACTTGTGGTTAAGAAGGTATCCAAATGAAACCTGTGTCTTCCCTGCTACGATTCCAGCCTTTTCTTTGTTCCATGATGACTCTGCTATCCACTAATTGTATTAGTCAACTCTAGCTGCTATGTTCTGTATACGCACTCCTGAAACAAAAACGTGAACCACCAAGTCCTATTCTCCACCAATCTACAATGTAGTTGAATAGTTCACCTGCTCTGGTTTGACTGCTCTTGACTGGATGTGCTTCAGGGTCTATGCATTGGCTAGACGGTGGCTGGTCTAGAATGGGATGACTCAACTCCGATCCATGTGTCTCACATCATCTAGTGAGACTGCCCAGCTGTTGACATGAGGGCAGAGGAGTTCCCACTAGCCAAAGAGGGCAGGCCTTACTCCACAAGCTCATTAAGTCTCTGCTTCATCAACTTTGTCAAGGTTCCATCACCCAAAGCAAATCGTGTAGCTCCTCTAGAATAGATGTGATTGGCCCGAGCCCAAAGGAAGTGACAACAGGAGGCCATTAGTACACTAACTCCACCACATTAGCTGGGAGGCCTTGGCCAATTTCCTTCACTTGAGTTCCATAACCCGTAAAAGTGCTGTTTTATAACAATTCCTCGTTCTACTATACGTAAAAAAAAAAAAAGTGCTACATAATGAAACTCTATTTTTATTAATTTCCTTTTCTCCTCCTTTTTCCTCATTTGAACTTTCTGTATTTCCTTAAGCAAATCATCCTCATGTGTGCTTTTACATCCAGAATGCCAATATGACACTCAACATTATGTCTGCGGCTTCTGTAGAAGCCTCAGCTCTAGCTGGCCCCAGATCATCCCATTAATCTGGATTGGGGATATTAAAAAGAAGAGTCAAGAAGTCTCTCCTCCTTCGCTCCTGGAAACATCTAGCCCGGGTTGAGCTCTTGGTTCTCCGATCCAGTTTCCCCACTAAGAGTGAGACATGAAGGGTTAACACATTTGGACTAACCAAGGACTGTGAATATAGGAAACCTCCCATTTTCTAATTTAACTATGGGTTTTAGGGGCAGAATAAGTATTCTGGCCTCCCCATAGCTAATCAGGCTCTAGAAGAGACATTAATTGCAGCCAGCCAGTCCTGCTGAGGGGACCCAAAGCTGCCAGCTCCCTTGCTGGGAATGGAATAGAACTGTAATTGGCTGTGAAAGCATCATGGCAGGAGGTACAGAGAAGGGTTGGTCCTCATCCCCAGAGCAGGTGAGAGAAGCTTTAAGGGGAAAGTTCAAAGGAGGCACATGGTAGCAAACACCTACTACACCTAGAGGTCTTCTTGGTTGCAATGCTACAGTTCTTGGACTACAGCCAGGGTGAAGGGTCTTCTCACAAAGTACACTCAAAGCGCTCATCACAAGAGCTCCAAGCTTGTAAACCTTTTCATCTCAGTGCTTCTGCTTTCCCCTGATAGAAGGGCTGCCTAGTAACTGTCACTAGTGTAACCATTCTTCTACCTCAGAGAGCTCTTCAAACACAAGCTTCCCCTCTAAATGTATGCACACTTGCCCGTGTGCTAGCATGCGTGTGTGCTCATTTGTGCGTTTCTGTGGTTTGAAGCAGTGGCCCAGCATCCCTCCACCACTGTCTCAGAGAGACATTAATATTGTCTCACTCAAATGAATGGATGTGATAATGGTTGGGGAAAGCTTGTTCTGAGTGATGTGTGTGTTCCCTTTGTTATTGCAATTCCCAGAACACATGTAACAAAGGATAACAAGTGAAGGCCAATGTGTGTGTCGGTGGAAAGCAAGACAAACCAAGCTTTCTATTATGAATGTACAATGGGCATATGGTTTTCAGGGACAGTTAGGCATTTTGGTTAATGTTTTTGTGCCTTATTTTCTCACCAATAGAAGGAAGGTAACAGGAATACTCACCCAATAAAACTGTAAAGAATAATGGGACGTAAAGTGCTTAGAACAGAGCAGAGACTCAATTGCATTTCCCAGTTACTTGTAGTGAATGTATGTAGGGGGAAACCTAACTAAAGATACACCCATCTTTAATCTGTTGGCCTAGTGGTATAGTTAACCTCACGGCAAAAACCAAGGCTGAGTCATTAAAAATATACAGGCAATGATGATGGTTTCAAAGAACTCTTTCTAATGAGATGAAAATTCAGAATTTTTGAGGAAACCTTAATTTATTAATACTTTAAAACTCAAAGCAACGAGCCGTCATTAATAACTACTAAGCAGTTTTATGTTTATTGTGCATTTGGACTTTTACTTTTAAATTTTTATTGAAAATTCATCATAAATTCAGTTAGGAAGGAGAGCAATTCCTTCAAGGGAACTATTGAAATGATAATTTATAACTTATGAAGGGCATGACAAGCTTCTACTTTGTAACAAAAAAGAGAAGAAGAAAAAGAAGGAAAAGAAAACCAGGAAGATAGGGGAAGCACAATTCAGTTCCATTTTCCCCTCTCAATGTCCTTGTCCCCATTCACACTTCAGGAGGAATAAGACACCTCTCTGTATAATCTCAGAATGTAGGAATGAAAATAGAATGGTCAGAATAAAAGACATGAGCGAGCAGAGCACCCTCGCTGCCGTGGGGATGACTTCAACTCTCACAGAAGCAGAGGGAAGGCTTGAGCCTTTAGGAAGAGGACACTGATTCCCACCCTTTGTAAATAAAACAGGCATTTTGGTCTTAGAATCAAACTTGTACAAGTTAGGAGTGGCAAACACCTGTATTGCCAGCAATTAGAAGGCTAAGACAAGAGGACCACAAGTTCATGGCCATTTCTGGGCCACACAGTGAGATTTTGACTCACAAACTTAAAAACAGCAGGGCTGGGGAGAGGGCTCGGGGGCAGGGGGTAAAGAACGTGTAGTGCAATGCAAGCACAGGGCCTGAGTTTGGGTTCCTGGTACTCACATAAAGCCAGGCACAGGGAGGCATGCCTATAACCCCAGCATTGGGCAGAGATGGAGACAGGCCGATCCTGGGGGCTTATTGACCAGCCAAATTGAGGAACTCTGGGTTTGCTTAGAGACTCTACATCAGAAAACAATACGAGGAAAAGTAAAGGAACATACTTGATTGACACCAACCTCTGGTGTCCACTCTCTTGCAGGCACACACATGCCCCCTCAGACCCCTGAAGACAGAAGATGGGAAGGAGACGGGAAGAAAGGAAAAGACATAGCCCTTCCTCTTGTAAATCTGGTCCTCAGATCACACTCAAGCGCTGGGGATCGCGCACTCCTGCAGGCCACCTGTGCTTTGGAAGTGAGCAGAATGGCCGCTTAACCAAGTCGTGTGCTGCACAAATCAGCTCACCACTTCGGGGAACGAATTTTTCTCTTATTGTCAATAGGTTTAGGGGGAGTGTGTCTGTGAAGAGCCTGCCCCTTCCTGCTGTCCAAGGCACAGAAACGAAGATCATCAGTGACACTTGGCTATCAGTGAGGCTGTGGGCGACAGCACAGGCCTCGAGAGTTCTGCTACCCAAAGGGGGCGCATTCCTGATGACGTAAGAGAGGAAGATGCTCTTGGAGCATGTGATAGTCTTCATTGTCAGCTTGACTGGATTTAGAATCACCATGGAAACACACCTCTGAGTGTGTCTGAGGGAGTTTCCTAAAAGGTTTAACTGAAGAAGGAAGACCACTCGGAGTGTTAGCAGTGCCATCCTGGGAGCCAGGCTGAAGAAAGAGGGGAAAGCAAGCTGAACACCAGCATTCCTCTCTCTACTCCCTGACTGTGGACATGATGTGGCCAGCTGCCTCGGGCTCCTGCCTCCATGGCTTCCCTGCCACCATGAACTGTACCTCTTTAAATAAACCTGTCTTTCCTTGTATTGCCCCTTGTCAGGAATTTGGTTACAGCAACAAGCTAGATAGCTGACACAGAGCTGTGGACAAATGCTTGGCTTTCAGTCCAGTTCCTCTCCTCACACACAGGCAAGCCCATTTCTCTTTCTGCCATTTATTTATTGGTTAAAAGGGGGTGTTGGATTAAATATCTCTACTAGTCCTTGGCTGTTTCTGACTTTTTAAGGATCTATAAATTATACAAAAGATCCACAGATGAAAAACGATCTAATACCAGACTCCAGGAATTGCTTGCAGATAAACTAGGCCAGAGGCAGAGAAGCAGAAGTGCTTTGTAATTGAAGTGAGCACATTGCTGGGCTGCTCAGGAGGTCACCTGTAAATGGCACCACCAACCACTCGTACCCATCCCAGAATATCGAAATGGGGGCTTAGAGAGAGGGAGGAGGGGAGGAGATTTAGAGTTATGTAACCATAACATACCAATGGAATGAGGGGAGGAGGGGGAAATAATAGAGAGCGGGAGTGGAGAGAGAGGAATATTCAGGGTACTGGAAAGAATCATTTTCTAGAGTGGAAAGGTGGATTTCTAGTATACTTCTATTGCTCATTCTAAATCCTTTTTCAAAGCATCTGATTCACTTGATCATGCCCAGGGTCGCTAAGCAAGTACTTCGTCTTTTGTTTGGTTTCTCTGCTGTGTAAGATTCTGAATTGAGCTCCCTTGATGAGGGAACATAGGCACTGTAGACAATGAAAAGGGGCCTCTACTGTAAATACAAATCAGCTTCTGGGGAGATTTTTTTGGCTTGAATATGATCATCTAGAATAAGAGGTTATTGAACAGGATTCTAGACTTGTAAAACAGATACCTGTATCCTCCAGAGGTGGAGATCTTCAGAGAGATGGAGACAGAAGTCCTGTTAAGATCTTTCACCCCATAATTTCCCCCCACACCCTCCTCTAGCAGTGGAGAGGTATCACCCTAAAGACGTATACGATGTATGGCCAGGTATTGTTGTTCTTATTCTATCTTAGTCCTTCACTCAGTAACTTTCCAACAATCAAATCTATCTTAGTCCCAGGACAGTAGAAAACACCTATGGACTCCATGAAAGCCAAGCTTAGTGTACATGCATGCATTCATAAGCATTTACTATTCTTTGGGTGACAGAGAGCCTACTACCTCATACGGCTACCCGCTGCATTAAAAAACAGCAACAATCAACACTAGTTTCAGCTATCCAGTGCTTGCTGGAGGGATGGTCAGATATTATATTGCAAGAGGCAGGAAAGCAGGGCTATCTGGAAAGTATGGCAAGGAGGTAGTATTAAAAATTTGATGATCAAATGCTTCCTTAAACTTTGCATTGAGATAAATTCATAAAATTTAATTTCATTGGCAAAATAAGCATCGACTAATATATTGGATAAGTCCATCTGTTTTTGATCCACATTAAACACACTATTTTCAGCTTGGTCGTTGAGTACCTTGTTCTGTGGTTTTGGTAGTCTTCCATGTTGTGAAGACACCTGCCATAGGTGTGAGATCAGGGTTGGGCACTGGCTCTATCTGAATGTGTATGTGGTCATGATACATGTCCCACGTACCCTTCCCAGTCTCTTCTGCAACAGTTTCTCTGATCAGCTGTCCTACATCTGTCTTCTGGGATAAAAGCCTATCCATGTTTGCCGTGAGCATCATCCGGTACTTACTCTAAGCCTCAAACAAGAACACCAGAGGCAAGAAGAACAGAGGAAAGGGAAAGAAACAAGAAGGACTACATGGGACAAAACGACCAAGCTGATATGCCCAGGAACCACTCAAAGACTCACCAAGAAAACTGAGGAAATGGGTGTGAAGGCTCCGCACTGTCCCAGACAGTGTCTGTGCTGGCACACATACAGACAGACTGTATGATGAAGAACTCAGTATGTGTGTACCTTCGACCTTCCATCTCTCAGCCACAACCATGAAGAAACTGAGCAGTTGTGCTGGAGGCTGGAGGCTTCCCATGAGGCTCTTACCATATGAAAGGCACCCAGAGGTTAGTGGCACTGCGGGTCACGTCCTTGTTTTTGTCCCTTTCCCTTGTGTCTGAGCCACACAGAGGAGTGACACAGTACAGACCCCAAAGAACAGGAAGGCGAGGACCTCACATGTCTTACCATAGCTTTCATTCTGTCCATTCTTACCAGGGTAACCCAGCATATCTACCTAACCACACCACACCCCTCTCTTACCAAAGTATGTTTCATATAAATCATTGTTCTTGCTGTTACCTTTGATCTCATCATCTGGATATGCAAACTGATACCTTAGGAACTGCTAAAAGACTCACCAAGAAAACGGATGGAATGGGTGTGAGCGCTCCATATCGTCGGACCATCCTGGCACACGTGCTGGCATTACAAAACCAGGGCATTTTGCTTTCATTTAAATGTTTTGCAATTACTATTGTGTATGTGAGAGTGTGTGACATATGTGTGGCTATGTGCACCACAGCATACACACGGAGGTCAGAGGACAACATCGTGGTGTTGGTTCTAGGTTTGGGAGGCAAGCCGAGCCTCTCACCAGTCTACTTCAGGGTATTTCGATTTTGTATTTACGTACGAACAGTTTCAATCAGCTACATTTAGCTACATTTAAAAACTCTCATTGAGAATGTATTTTCCCATTGAGAATGTATTTTCCCAAAGGAGTTCTCTAAAGTCAATTTGTGATCACTCTTTATTATTATTATTATTATTTTTGTATAGAGTGGTTTAAATTGTTGCTAGGGTTAGCGAGATAGCTCAGTGGGTAAAGGTAGCTCAAAACCTGACAGTGAACTGGCTCCCAAAAGTTGTACTCTGACCTACGCATACACATAAGAGACACTCAGGCCCAAGCACATATACACAAAATAGGGAAATAAAAGTGCAAAAGCATTAAACTTTCTATGCTTCTTAAAACTTTGCATTGAGGTAAATTCATAAAATTTAATTTTATCAGGAAAATAAGCATCGACTAACATGTTGGATAAGTCCATCTGGTTCTGATCCACATTAAATACACATTCTCAGTTGGTCATTGAGAACTTCGTTCTGTGGTTTTGTTACACTTTCACATTTAATATTTTTCTAGGGCATAGTTTGCAGATACGAATTTTGTAAAGTGGTTGTAATCCGTCAGAATTTAGTAAGTCGTAACTTTTGCTGAGGGCGGACTTAGCCGTGTAGTTTAATCTTGCGTTAAACGTTTCTAAACATGAAGTGGGGATGTCTTCTGTGTGATAGCAAGGGCCCATTATTAACTGCTGAGTGTCCTCGAGTGACTCGTGTGACATTGCTGAGAGGAGAGTCTCATTATCCCCGTTTCCTAGATAATGAGCGGAGAGGAGAAGAGGGGTCACCTGCCCAGGGCCACGCAGCAGCTGTGATGGATGGGAACTGAAAACTAGGTCTCTAGTGTTAACAGCTTGTGTTGTTGTCGTTTTCCCACACCTCAGCATCTCTGGCTTCATTCATAAATATGCGGTGTTTATGCACTTCACACACATCTCTGACATCTATAGCACATTTCATTTTGCTCTTACCTACCTCCTGTGTCCTCTCTCTCTCTCTCTCCCTCTCACCCTCTCTCTAATACACCACACACACACACACACACACACACACACACACACACCTCCCTTACCTCCACAAGGTCTGATCTTCAGGGACAGAATGGCTTACTCGACTCCATCCCTGGTAGATGAATTCCACTGTGGCCTCAGAGGCCCACCTGGGACAAGCTCCTGTGGCCACACCTTAGCACACCTTAGCACACCTTAGCACACCTTAGCACACCTTAGCACACCTTAGCACACCTTAGGTGGGTCCTCACTGTTTCATACCCACATGTATTCTGAGTTCTAGCTGGGAAACCTGGAGGAAGTAGGCACGTGGTCTGCTAGTGTGTGTGTGTGTGTGTGTGTGCATGCACACATGCATGTATACATGCCAGTATGCACATGATTTGGCTCCACTCAGAGGCAGAGGAGCAGCTGCCTCTTAGGAGCTCAGGCCAACCCTGCTGTTCCCACTGACCCCCCAGCAGCTTAGCCAGGCACAGGGAAGAGAGTGCATCACGGCCTGGATTATTTGGTTGGGAAAAGGGTGCTTTTTAATGGAGCACACCCAGACAGTTTCCCTTTCTACGACAAATTACAGGGTAGGGAGAAGGAAAGGAAATAGAGGGAGAGAGGGAGGGTGAGGAGTTTCTATTTATAAACTCTTGCCAGGCCTTATTTTTGTGGAAGTTTCTGCAAGGAAGGAAGAAGGAAAAAGAAGACAAGAGAGAGCTGGAAAGAGGATAAGGTGTCTGAGGGCGATTTCCCTTCCCTGTGCATCCCATGAAGACTATCAACGTATGATACAAATAAACAGAAAGCTGCTTTGTGAATGAAGGCGGGCAGCTTCTGGGCTCCATGCACTTGGTTTCTCCCCAGCATATAGAGCAGCCCCTGGGACAGCATGACTCTAAAACAGGTTGAAAGGCTAGGATCACACCCACATATGCATGCATCCATGCAACCATTCATCCGTTCATTCTTGAAGGGCTTGGTGTATACTGCGGGTCAGGCGCCAGCTATGTGCCTGAGGTATTGTGGCCCCTTGCTGCCACCTAGTAGGGGAAACAGATGTTTACATTATAATCACATACTGGGGTTGCAAGCATATCACCCATGACCAACTTTGTACGTGGGTGTGGGGAACTGAACTCAAGTTCTCATGCTTATGTGGCAAGTACTTTACTGACTGAGCCCTCCCCTAGCTCCTAACAACACTTCTAAAATTTAGTGGTTAAAAACAACAATCTCATTCATCTCATAGTCTGCTGGGTTAAGCATGTGGGCAGCAGTGGCCTGGGTACTTGTTCCTTGGTGTGTTGACCGAGGTCACTGGGTGGTATTCAGTTCACAGGAAGGTTCAAGCTGGCTTAGTTCATACACCTGGAGTCTGGATAAAGATGACAGGAAGGCTAGGATCGCCTAAGGCTTTGGCCCTCACATGGCTGTCCCACGGTGCTCACAGTAGCTGCACCCCCTCTATGGTGACTCAAGGCTCCAAGAGTGTGAGACCAGGAAATTATCTCAGCACCATTTGTACTGCTCAAGTGGTCATGAAGCTCAACTAGATCCAAGAAGAGGGACATGGACCTGTCTCTTGGAAGAAGAGGTATCTTTAATCTAGCTCAGGAAACAGGAGATTGAAAGAAGGCCAGTGTAACGAGAGCAAAGTGAGAGAACAGTGTCGGAAGAGGCTAACACAACCTGTGGGTTGTGACCCCTTTGGGGTGGGGGTCGAATGACCCTTTCACAGGGGTCACCTAAGACCATTTGCATATCAGATATTTACACTACGATTCATAACGGTAACAAAATTACAGTTACAAAGTAGCAATGAAAATAATTTTATGGTTGGGGGTCCCCACAACATGAAGAGTGATAGTAAAGGTTGCCACAGGATTTGGAATGTTGAGCACCATCTTTCTTTAGTCACTAAAGAGAGGTTAAGACCAGATCACAGGCCACAACAGGGAGCTTTATTACCCAGACACGACTTGTACGTGTGTGTGTGTATGCTCGCATGTGTATACACACACACATACACACACACACACATACTCACACCCCACACATCCATGTAGGTTATGTACAGCACAAGTCCAGTGGGTACTGCCCCTTGTAGGCTACATAAGTGAAACCCTTCAGGTTGCACAGTACCTCAACCATGAGTGGCCACATGGACTCCAGGAACCATGAGAGACAGCCAGAAGACTCTGTCCCATAGTTACAGTCAGACACTCAGCCTGTTACTTGAAACAGTACTTGGTGTAGTGTTTAAAGTATGAATCTTTGCAACTTGGGGATTATATCTAGAGCTCGAGTCAAGGGTCTCAGTCACTCCATTTTAAAAGTAGATAAATCCCCGTCCCCTCCTCAGTGACAGACGCTCTGGGCAAAGGGTTTATTTTGTCTAAATATTCTGTCTGGCCAATGTCAAAGCCATCAGGTCTTGTCTAAGCTGTAGCATCCAGCAGTCACGGCTTTCCTTTCCTGTCCCTGACTCCAACTCGACTCTTCGGCTCTGGTCAGGTTCCTCCTGTTGGCTTTCCCTTTTGGCCTCAAGTATTCTTCTTGCCTGACTCCAGCCTGACCTGTGACCCTCTGGCTACAGCCTTTGTTGGAGACTCAGCAGAGCAGCGGTATCAACGAGTTCTGATTGTTGTCCGCAGAAGCGATGTGGACACTGTCGCTGGGTAGCACACTCTAGTCCCCACTGTATTAATGTATCCTAGTGAAGTGCCCACTGCGGTTTTGTTTTGTTGTTGGTTTTGAGACAGGATCTTGTGATGTAACTAGCACAGGCTGACCTGGAAATTACTAAGTAGCTCAGACTGGCCTCAAATTTGTCTACTTCCTGCCTTAGCTTCCCAAGATCAGGATTACATACCTAATTCAGCTTCATTGTTGGAAGAAACAGGAATGTTTTCTGATATGGGGTCAACAGGAGCTTTTCTGCACACATTTAAAAAAAAAAAAAGATGCCCCCCTAGAGAAAAGAGGCAAGGCTGTCCTCATTGGCTGATGAAAATGACAAACCTCTCGGTACCCATCCTCTTGGAGGCTCTCTCCTCTTTTAGAAATGCCCCAGTATCGCATGGGCCTTTCAGTGAAGCTTAGATTGTGTTCCAAATGTGGCCCAGCTCTTAAGGTTGGAAACTGCCCTTGACAGTTGAGATGTTCAGGTTGTCCTAAGGCTAGCCTCTGAAGAGCCCCACCAGGACTTTTCCTTCTCTCTCCTAATACAAGATGTTTACCTGGAGTGAATATGTCTGGGGTAATGGGGATGGCTCAGTCAGTAAAGCACCTGCCATTCAAACATGAAGACCTGGGTTCAGATCCCCAGGACCGACACAGAAAGCCAAGTGTGGCAGCGTAATCCCAACACTGTGATCCCAACACTGGGAAGTAGATACGGGAGGCTCCCTGTATCACTCACTGGCAAGCCATTCTAGCCAAACTAATTAGGGACTCAAGAAATAAGTGAAGAATGATGGGGGAAGACACCCATTGTTGACCTCTAGCCTCCATAGGCATACCTACATGCATACACGCACACAGAAATATACCCTGCAATTATGTCTGACCTTTAGTTTCTCTTACAGAATTCAGCCATTTGACATGCCTAGTCCAACTGATGGAACAAGCCTCTATCATTTGTAGACCAATTTTTGGCTTCTTGTTCACACCGTTTTGTGACCTTACCCCTCTAGTACGTTTTCTTATAATGATCCTAGGCAGGTCACCCTATCCCTCTGAATCATTTTGTCCTCTTGTCTGTAGACTAGAGTTAGTAGCTAATCCTCACTGAGCTTTAGCAGTCAGTAAGAGTCTAGATCTCAGAGCGGGGCACCCTGGGTTCAGATCCCAGCACCTCCAGTGACAAGCTATGCAACATTTCTTCTGTCCGTGCCACTGAACTTCTCAGTTCTTCATCCACCTTAGCAGTAATAGAAACAGTACCTACATTATATGGTCATGTTCAAGACTATAGCCATTAGTATAAACCCAGTAGTTGGGATGGAATTAGGCATATGGTAACCTGTGAGTACTAGCTGATATTATTAATACTTTGGTTCACAAGATTATTGGAAAGATCACATCAGCTGACTGTGGCAATGGTCCACAGGTGCCATGTGGCATCAATGATGATTCTAGAAGTTCTAAGAAAACAGGTTCCTCCATAACCCTCTCGTTTGGACATGGATAGTCTTCAGAACCTAAAAGGTCCTGGTTTGAATCCACCTTGGCTAAGACTGACAGACTTTGAAGAAGTTGCCTAAGTGAGGATTTCCTTCTGCCTGTTGGGATGAGTGTAAAGGTCATTGAGAGGTAGATGACCCACCTGGAACACAGTAGGAACTGGGTTCCTGTGGGTTTTCTGTTGCTTTAGGTAGCTCTGATGTAGGTAATATGCGGCTCAGGTTGTCACATAAAGCCCTGACTCCCAGGAGTAAAGCTGGGTGCTTGCAGATTGGGGCAGGGTGTATGTTGGGGGAGGGCTTTCGGGAATGCTCAGCCCCTGCTTGGGATGCGTGTCATTCAGGCATGGGGACTCCCAGCAGGAACTGCTCTGCCAGAGACAAGCCTTCTTTTGCCTCATTATGTGATCTGTCAAGTGAGCCTTGCTGTGTAAGTCATTTAATGTTGTTTCTAGGAGAGATGTTCATAAGCAATTAATAATTATTAATAATGAACTGAGCAAACCATCAGTGGGGTTTATAGTTATCTTTCCTCAGCAGAAATAGTCCAGGATTGAGAAGCACAAAACAAATGATGGTGTAGCTCTCTGAGCAGATGCCAAGGGGACTCCTGACCACAGCACCTGGGGTCTACCTCAGGAGCTTTACAGAGGTGGTCTTTTTAAACATGTGTTTTTCTTATTTAAAACCATTTTAAATTTAAATATATTTTGATCATTTTCTTCTCCTCTTCCAAATCCTTCCAGATTCTTTTCCCCTCCCTACCCACCCAACTTGAAGCTCTTTCTCAACAAATAAACAAAAACTCAATACGATGACAAAATCCTCCAAACCAAGCAAACAAAATGAAAACACCCTCCCAAACACCCCAGAGCAAAACACAAACAAAAAACTATGGAGTCCATTACATGCTGATCAACTACTCCTGAACACGAGGCCTGTCCTGGAGTGTCACTCCTGGAGTAAGCTGATTTCCCTCGCCCAGCGGGCATAAGTGATAGTTCGGTTGTTAACTTTACCATAGCAATTGGGTTTCCTTTCATTCATTCATTCATTTAAAAAAAATATGACAAAATAAAATATAATAAGATAGAACAAAAACTATCATATTGAAGTTGGACAAGACAAACCAACAGAAGGGAAAGAGCCCAAGAGAAGGCACAAGAATCAGAAATCCACTTGTTCACACACTCAGGAATCCAAAAAAGTGCTGGAAGCCATGGTAGATATGCAGAGGACCTGGTACAGACCTGTGCAGCCCCTGTGGATGCTGCTTCAGTTTTTGTGAATTCATGTGAGCTTTGCTCAGCTGGTTTAGAGGGCCTTGTTTTCTAGGCATCCTCCATCCCTTCTGGCTCTTACACTCTTTCTGCCTTCTCTTCCATGGAACCCCTACAAGGGTGGTCTTAAGTAAGCCATCCTGACCCTAAACTTCACCCAGAGTGCCTTTATTCTAATATTTTGAGGTTCTATGACTTTCACTTGAAAATAAGGTAGTTAAAGTCTGAAAATTATTGCATTAGTTAAGCACGGTTGAAATGAGATTTTTGTTGGGTGCTGACTTCATTTTCGGCCTCACTTTGGATTTTTCTGTTGCACAGGAGAGTACTATAGAAGGATGCAGGAACCGAGAATGATCATATGTCCTTACGTCTTTCTGTCTTGCTCTAGTTTTTTGTTTGTTTTTAATGTGCAGTGATGTTTTACCTGCATGTGTGTCTGTGTGAGGGTATTGGATCCTTGGAATTGGATTTATAGACAGTTGTGAGCTACTATGTAGTACTACTATGTAGGAGCTGGGAATTGAATCCAGGTGCTCTGGAAGACCAGCCAGTGCTCTTAACCACTGCGCCATCTCTCCACCCTGCTCTAGTTTGTACTGTGCAGTTGTTCTTACTTGCATCTTACTTGCACCCTGGCAGATATTCAGGATAGAGATGATCCCTGGTTTGCAGATGAGGAGACTGCAGTTAGGGAGTGTGGCAATTTCCAGGATCACGAAAGCCTGTTTGGGATCAGGATTCCTCAGGATCTGCATGGTGCCAACAAGTGTAATGCTGATGGCAGAACAAACACTTTTGTGCTGATTTTTGCCTGTCTCCATGCTGAGAACTTCAGTTATTATAGCTGTTGCTTGTTACAGCTGCCTTAGGAGATATGTAACATTATGGCTAACTAAGGCACTACCTCATCCAGTGACTCAAGGTCACACAGAAACTTAGATGTGACCATGAAGGAATGAACAGACATAGCTAAATTAAAATGCTGTCTCCAGAGCAACGAGTGTGAGTGCTTCACTCTCTGAAACCCACTAGCGTCCTGTGGGATAGAGAAAGGTGGGACAGGTAGATGCAGGTGGAGGTAGGAGTGATGGAAGATATGGAAAGAAAGTCAGTTTAAAGGGCATCGTGGGGATAATCATTGACTACATGGATTTTATATTAATTTTTAGCATTGATATAATGGGGATTGAACTCAGGTCATCAAACCTTGCGGCAAGCGGTCCTTACCCACTAAGCCACCTCACCAACCTCACATTCTTGTTCTCAAGAGAACCAGAGAGAAATATTCAAAGGTAAAATACCATAAAGTCTATAACTTTTTCTCAAATGGCTCAAGAAAAAAAAAACATAAGAGTAGTTATAGATGTATAGCCATGCATGTGTATGTATTGTACACATATGTAAGTACACGTACAGGGAGAGAGGGACACAGAGCGTCGTGTACCAGAGTGATGAGGGGCATCCAACTATTCTGCCTTTGAATGCGCTTTTGTATTTTCTTTCTGCCACATTACTTTCATTGTAATCATTTTAAAGTTCCAGAAAACAATGCTCTCCATGTCTTTTGAGGATTAAATCCTCGGGAGAAAGGGATTCCTAGAGAAACTGCCCCACTTTGCCTCCGATTAGCCTTTGTTTCCTGCAGGCTGGAATAAGATGGGAGCGTTTAAGCTGGGTGGCAATGTGTCGTGTCTTTCATTGTACTTCTGTGTTAAAACGCATACCATTTAGTGGAATTTTGCTTTTTCAGTTTTTGACGTGTGTCAGAGGTCAACCTCCTGTGTCATTCCCTAAATGCTATCCACCTCCCACAACCCTCTTTTTTCCCTTTAATAATCTCACTGGCCTAGAATTCGCTGATTGGTTGGAGCGGGCTGACCAGTGAGTCCCAGAGATCAATGTGTGTCTACCGTCTTAGTGTGGTGGAGGATTACAAATACGCACCATCATACAATATTATGAGGAGGAACTTTAACTTATTTGAGTAAATATAAATGGATGGATTTTAGTGTTTTGAATGCCTTTAAAATTAAAGCTTGGGGATTTTTTTTTTTTTTTTTGAGTTAGGCACACAGTGTTTCAGCCTGGACTTCTGGCCTTGCCAGACCAGCTGAAGAAACTTATTCCCTGAGTCATTCTGAATGCTGCTGACGGGTCTATGTGACCTACATGAGCAGATGGCACAGAAGGGCCCTGTCATGTGCGCCATCATGCCTGAGAGATGGCTCATGAGCCAGCCGATCTATGCCTTACTTCCCGAACCCTGAGCTGTGATCCTGTGGGGCCCACTAGGCTTCCCAGACTTGTCTCTGACAGTCCTCACAAAGACATCTTGCAGGCTGACAGAGGAGCCCAGACTGTGACATTTCTCACACTGCCCAGACAGTTATGTATCATTCATAGCTCGTTAACCTGAGCTAAAAAAGGAAAGCCTTTCGACACAGCCAGCTGCTTATCCTCCAGGGCGCCAATCCTGGTCCAGCTCAAATGGCACATCCCATTTAGCTGCTCCTGGCTCCAGTTCCCAAGTTGAGTATGCCTTTCTGAGAAGGGTATGGATGTGCACACCCATTCATGGATTTCATGTTTGCTTCTTGTGAATGGCAGGCTCAGAGTAATGGGAATGGGAAGAAAATGCTTACCACGATCAAATGATGCTTTAGGACAATTGGTAGATTCCCTTTTCCTTGCCTTTTGATCCCCCACCCACCCATTCCTCATAAGCATAAAAATGAAGAGTCGATTCTCATGACAACTATCTTCATACAGCATCTGGTCCTAAAGATCCCATGGCACTTCACAGATGGTTTCTAGAAAACCTAATTAACCCTCACAGTGTGTCTGCTGAGGAAGAGGTTTTGATTGAAATCACTCCTGAAGACAGAACAGAACACCACGGGCAGAAACTACAGCAGGAGAATTTTCAAGAGAAAAGAGAGGCGGAATTACCATGAGACATGGACACGAAATGAATTTCTATGATCGTGGTTACTTCTCTTTTTCTAAGTAGTTTATCAAAGACAAGTTCTGTCTACAGTGCGTATAGAGCATATACATCCTTTCTGAATCTGGCTCAACCTCTGTGGTCCACTGAAGGCTAATCTGTCCCCAGGACATCCTGGTTCTGAGTGCGTACATATGAAAAACCTTAACTAATATAAGGATACTGTTCCTGGAGCACACTGATTTAGGAATGGGTTACACGACCAAGCTCTTAAAGCTGGTCTCGGGGCCATTTCCTAAGTTGTGTGAGATGAACACTCTCACAGAGAGCTGAAGGCATGAGCTAGACGTGCATAAACTCCAGGCTGTCAGAGACCGTCTCGTTTCCACATGAACAGGCCTGATTTCTCCTGTAGTCAAACTCAGCTCTGTGGACTAAGTGCTGGAAATAGGAGCACGGCCCTCCCATGCTGCGAAAGGTCAGTTCCCTTTGAATTCCCTGAGTGTTGGCCAAATCCTTCTTGCTTTCATGCCGTAGTTTGTGTTGGCTTTCTGCCGCTTGCACACAAAAAAAGCTCTAACTGCTACAGCTGTTTCCTAATCCCAGAGCATCATCCCGTCTTGTCTCTGCCCCAACATCACCTCCCTCAAATGGCATTGGTGCCTTGTTCATAACAGAGGCTGGGCTGGGAGGCAGGAGCAGCCTCTGCATGACCAGCATGACCAGGACTCTCTACTTTATGATAGATACAGTATAAATTGAGGTCTGGTGAGACTCTGGGAGGCACTTACCAACCCAATCACTCTGTGGGAAACAGGTATCTCTCAGCATTGCCACCAACTGGTTACTTAGCTTTGGCCCCAGGGATGAGTGTCCCTGCTCACAGAGGCCGCTCTGTCAATGAGGGCAATTGCAGTCACTAGGCAGCGGATGCTTATTCTAAACAGAAATCTGTGCTATTTCTTACTCTCAGTCTCTGCTTCTGTTTCTAGGCTGACACTGAGCGAGTTTGTTCTGCTCTGGGGTAGCCAGTGTGGCTTCCAGACCTTGCCTATGTATTCTAGAATTCTTCATGTCTGTTGGTTTTTGACTCTATTCATCATGAACCTCCCTTTGTAGATCTCTGCATGTACATATCCCTAAGGGCTTTACCTTACACATGACAAGTATCTGCTGACACAGGAGACACAAAAACCCTTACATTCCATTTCTGGATTTTAGTGAACGTAGCCCATGACTATGTTCACATTACTAAGGTATGAGATGGGATAAGCAGGAAATTAGGTTTTTATTGTTGTTTAAAAATATTTTGGTTAAAATATAATTACATCAGTTCTCACCTCCTCTTTCCCCCCTGCCAACCCGTCCATGTCCCCCCACTCCCTCTCAAATCATAGCTTCTTTAACTTGATTGTTACATACATGTATAAATGTATAACTATATACCACAACCTGCTGTGTCCATTTGGTATTGTTTGTATGTATATGATTTCAGGAATAACCTCCTGGAATTGAATAACCAATTGGGGGGAGAGGAGCACGCATCCCAGGGACAACTAATTCTCCCTCTCTTGGCGTCCTTAGTTGCCTGCAATTCTTTGTCTATTCTTTTAAAATAAAAAAAAGTCATATTTGATTGTAAAGAATCTGAAAAAATATTAACAAGAAAAATATAATTTAGTTAGATGTGGCAATACACGTCTTTAATCCCAGCACTCAGAAAGTGTGGGCGAGTTCAAGGCCAGCCTGGTCTACGTTGCACATTCTAGGCCAGCTAGGACTACACAGTGATACTCTATCTCAAAAACAAAACAAAATAAACAAGCAAAAAGTAGAAGTCTTACCTATTCCCCACCGCCCAGAGATAAGCAGTGTGGGTACTTTGGTATTTCTCTTATAATCCTTTTCTTATGAAATATTTAAAAAATAAAAACTGGAGTCAAACTCTGGATCCTTTTTAGATTTGGGAGAATGTCGCTAAATCACCCGCAGAAGCGTTGCTGCCGCTAGCCCACCACGGTTAGAATCCTGAACTTTCAACTCACATCCTTAGCGTCAATGCTCGGGTTTGTCACATTTTAACACGTTACCAAGCAGCCATGTGGTAAGTGTATTCCGTTGGGATTTTCAGAAGGAAGATTGAATCTCTGGGGTATGAATACTTGGGAGGTTCGAGGAAATCCTAGTCTAGAGTCGTATTTCTTTATCCTCCCAACCAGACTGTGAAACACTTGTGACATTCTGTTCAGCATCATCGTAGTTTCTTATTGTATAGTGGACATGTTAAGGGCACACGGTATCTGCTAGATGATCTAAGTTGTATTCTTTCATTACTTATAAAATGGGATGATTTTGGATTTAATAAGTTGGGTTAAAAGTTTTACATTTTGGGTTTATTTTTAGTTTAATAATATTTTTATCGTTATTGATAACATATTGACAACAACCACATCCTCTGACATTGACAAAGGCCCCGGGTGAAGAATGTTTGGCTGCCATTTAAACCAACAGAATCACTCTTTGACCTTTGTCATCTTAAAACACTAGTGTCTGCAAGAGACTTTCTGTTTCCCACAACAGGACAGAAGCCAAGGCTAGGATCCAAAGGTAGTACGTAAACAAAGTTTCACACATGCAAAAAGTTCACCGAAGGGAATATGCCGTTTCTGTCCTCGCCCCTATCTAGTGCTCATGTTTTCAGTTAATTTTTAGGGCTATAGTTTCTACAACCAGGGCAATCAACATTTCCCAACGTCCATTTTAACGTGTAAACTCTCCTCCAGCATGAACTGTACAAGTCAAAGAGTAAGGAAGTTGACTTCTGGAGGAGGAAGCCTGGGGACCAGGAGTTCAAGGCCACCCGTGGCTACACAGTGAGTGTGAACTTGAGCCACTTGAGACAGTGTCTCAAAAATCTTGGGTGTGGGGGAGTCAGAACGTGGAAGACATCAGCTTCATCTGGGCACTGCTGGTCAGCAAGGATGTGCTGCGCTCTGCCTCTACCACAGATAAATTGAAACAAGAAGACTGTTGCTAATGAAGCCACTTTTAATGGTTTTAGAAGGGTGAAAGATGAAGTATCAAGTGCACTACATTTTTACTTATTAATTCTTGTGTGGTGTGTGCATGTGGGAGCAGGAGCCACATACGAAGTAGAGGTCAGAGAGCTGCTTTTGAGGAGTCAGTGCTCTCCCCTTCCTCATTCTGAGGATCGAACCAGGTCATCGGGCTTGGCATCAAGCACCTTTACCCACTGAGCCTCTCTTTGGCCTCTACATTCAGTTAGTTTTAAGTGTACAATTGGGTCTTCTCTGTGAGTTCCATTGTTTTAGAGGTAAGTGATATTCGACGTCTCTTTTTAATTGTTTTTCTCTGAGAATTAGTATTAATATTAAGTTGCACTTCTTTGAGTATTAGGTGTTCATTCAGTTTTAAATGGTGAGAAAGGGATTCTTACTTCTATATTCTTTTATACCGAGTGTTAGTACTTTAATAAAGTGGGAAAGAAGCTTACTGATAATAAGTTTTTAAGCTGATAGTCTCCCAAGGCCTGATTGTATAGCGGTTGAAGCTACTTCATGGGACAGCTCTATATTTTATTTTATCTTATCACTGTGTGTGTGCAGGAAGTGGAGAGGGTACGCGCTTCAAAACATGTATGGAGGGCGAGGGCAGTTTTTTGCAGTTGGTTCTCTTCTTCCACCTTTCTGTAGGTTCTGGAGACAGAACTCAGGTGTTAGGCTTAGAGGTAGGCACTCTCACCTCCCGAGCCACCTCACCAGCCCCTCGGGTGAACTTTGAAGGAGGAAATGGATGTGACTTGAGGTGGCACTTGAAATTTCCAAAGCGCATGCAAGTGGAAATCACCTTTTTCCCTCTTTTGCCCCTGACGACCTTCCGGGATGCAGTGTTGTGGAGAAAAAAGAGATTCCTTGGGGTTTCCAGAGACTATTGTGAATGAAACACATCAAAGATAGTGGATTCCCTCTGCTATTGGAGTGATTTGAATCAGCAACTAAATACCATTAACCAAGGATCCTCTCTAGGCTAAGCCCTGAAATAAGCCTTACGGGAAGCACTTAGGTCTAAGACAATAATGGAGCAGGGGAAGTCACTGCAAAGACAGGAAGTGACAGGGCTTGGGGGAGTGAGAGCCAGTAACTCCACCCCCCTCCTACATCGGGGTTTCATGTCTTGGTGTCAGATGAAATGAGGATTAGGGGAGAACTAGCCTGCTTTGTCGCTGTATCCTGTAATCACAAGACGCCATCTGGAAACATTTTAAACCAAATCTTTAGTGCACACCTTACACCAAAATAAATTTCAGATGGACTTAACATTCAATGACCTTCAACAAATTTCTTTTGTGCTTATGCCGTATGCCAGATGTTAGTTTAGACGTTTAGAATGCGACGCGCCTGTGATTTCTGCCCTTCGTGGAGTTTATAGTCTAGCCGGGGAGGCAAATATTGAATAGACGAGCTGGACTACGCTTCTTCTTAAAATAAAGGTCATGAGGGAAAGGAGAGTGCTGTGGGAAAGAATGGTGTAACCAGGAAAGAGTTCTCTGCAGAGATGTCATTCAATCTTGAGCATGAGGAGAGAAGAAGGCCATTGCAGACAGCGGGGAAGAGCGGCCAAAGGAGGCGGTACGCATTCATTTCTGCCCTCCGTAGAACTTACAGTGCGTCGGGGGAGCAAACACTGAATAGACAAAGTGCCACTGAATAAAGAAGGCCTTTATAAATATTCTTTTTTTTTTTTTTTAAAGTTAGAACCATATTCTATTCAGACATTAGAGGGTTTTAATGTCTTCGTGGCAGAGCCACATGAAATCGCAGGCAATGGTAAACTAGAAAAAATATGATTTAATGATAATAAATAGTTTTTTTTTTTTTATTATTGTACAGAGACTGCTTAAAATAAATATCAGAAAGTTTTGGCATTCCCAAAACGGGAATGAAGACCAGGAGAACTCACAAAACAAACAACTCAAAGGGCCAGTAAACACAGGAAAATCATTTAAATTCGAACACATAGAAATGTCCACTCAGAGGCTGGGGTTGGATCTTTGTTTAAGAGCACTTGCTCCTGCAGAGGACCCAGGTTCAACTCTCAGCACTCGCATGGTGGCTAGCAACCACCTATCTGTAACGCCAGCTCCAGGGGGATCTGATGCTCTCTTCTGACCTCTATGAGCACCAGGGTTACATGTGAGGCACACGTGAAGGCAAAACACCATATACAGATAATCAAATCAATCATCATTAAACAAACAAACAAATAAGTAAAAAGAAATGCCCACTCAGACAATTGGGATGTAAAACATTTTCACTCCTGAGAATGGTGAAGATTTAAAGGAAAGATAACCCTCAACCTCAAGGCAGGTGGGGCCAAGAGACCCTCCCTGGTGGGGATGGACACCAGCATTAACTGTCTAGAAGGCTGGAAGCAAACCCTTAATGGGTATGCATATTCTTCACCTCAGCAAGCCCTCTTCTAGGAATCCAGCATAAGAAAGGACACTCAGTTTCATAGGAATAGTTAGCTATGAGGACATTTCACTCTAGAATCTTCTACCATGACTAAAAATCAGAGCCAGCACTTCTTAGCCTTTTGGCTAAGATGAAGTACACTGTCTGTTATCCATTGATTATCTGTTGCGGATTGTATCTGAAGATAATATATCAAATGGATTGTTTGGAGTGGGGAGATGGCCTAGGAGCTTGCTCTGTTCACTACATATGTCAACCTGTCACTGCAGTATCTCCAGATGTGTACAGCCCTGTGGGGCACGTAACAACAACAAAACCCAGAAGCCCTTTTCCCAGAATGGATCACAGTGAAATCATTAAGAATGGCTTTGTTTAACCTGCATTTAGTTGACAGGGAAGGATGTTAAGTTTAAAAAATGCAGCTTACAAAGTAGCATTTATGATAGGATTCAGTTCTGTTTTAAAATATTGCATATAAGAAGAGACGGTTCAGCACTTAAGAGAACTGTTGCTCTTGCAGAGAACCAGGGTTTGTTTCCAGGTACCCGTGCATAACTCCAGTTCCAGGGGATCCCAGGTCCTTTTCTGACCTCTGTGGGCACCAGGCATGTGTGTAGACCTGTAAGCAAAACATTCATGTGCACACACTTTTTAAAAAATATTGTGTATGTGTATGTCTTTAAATAAGTCTTTTTCTTCTTGTTTGCTTGCTTTTTGTTTGAGACAAAGTGTCACTCAGGAGTCCAGGCTAGCCTTGAACCTGAGACCTAACGCTGGGATTACAGGCTTCAGCCACTACTCTGGTCAGCTGTCCTCAAAATATTAACAGTTGTTATCTGGCTGATAGGATTAAATGTAACTTTACTTTTCTTCTTTATATTTTATGTATGTTGTGTGGCCTTGTCTAGAATAAGATATATATATATATATATATATATATATATATATATATATATATATATATATATATATATATATATATATATATATATATATATATGTATATATATATATTTTTTAAATTTTATTTATTTATTTTTTTCATATGTTGTTTTCATAGTAAGATGGATAAGACATAAGTCCTGGAAGCCAGTACTTTTGGGCGGGAAGAGGCTGGTAGGTAATCAACCTACTTTGCTTTCCTCCCCATAGGCCTTGTTTGATCAGCCTGGCCACCTGAGCCCATGGGAGCATGCTAATCCTCAGGGGAGGTGATGCCTTCTCCAGTACCTTTCTGGTACTGGAGATGCAGTCTGCCATCCACCTAAGCCTCTAGCTCAGTGTATTCTCTTTTCCCGGGGGAAACAAAGCCCTTTGCATGCTCTGATTCACTGCTCGGCTGGAGGCCAAATCACCGCAGCCTCAGATGCAGGTGTCTGGGGTGACACAGAGAGACATCTTGCCTCCAGAATAAGGGCATCTCTTCCGCCTTCAAGGCTGTGAAATGTCAGGCGTGATTAGCAAGGTCACTTGTCCTGACAGCTCTCTGTGCTTCCCGGAGAGCATCCTTCCTGCTGTGAACATTCTTAATTGTGCTTCCTGTGGTAAGGTGCCAGCCTGTTCAATTCCTTATAATGATGGAAGTCCCACCTTCCACCCACCCTCCAGCAAGAGAGAGAGAGAAAAAAAAAAAAGCCAAAGACCACAAAACCTTGGGGGAAAAAAAAACCGAAGTGGTTCTCAGACAATGAGAGAATCAAGCTGGATTTCTAGGAAACAGTGTTTGTGGCAGAAAAAGGAAACACCTTTTATGGAAGGTGGCCGCTCTCTGGAGAGAGAGTAGTAGTTGGGCCAGAGCAGGGAATGAGATCGAAGACACAGGACACAGAAGAACTGAGGATAGCGCCTGAGTCCTTCTGCTTTGGAGAGCTTCTCTCTCTGAGGCTCTGAGTTATTTGCCCTACCCCAGAAACTTCTAGGCTGACAAGCACAGTGTATTTAAATGAAGCCCCCAGTGTGACCTGGAAGCAGATGGTCTGGGCAACCTGCTTTCAGAAACCCATCCTAAAGGTTGGGAGTGAGTGTTTTTCAGAACCTTGTTGCTGGGCACATCAGAGGGATCTAAGCAGAGGACCAGAGCCTGTTGCCTGGGTGGAAGGAGAAGGGGACGGATGAGAGCTTCTGAGTGCACCGCAGCCAGCCAGGACTTCTGAGTCTGACAGGTACTAGCCTGCTGTCAGCACCTCCCTGTCTCCCTAAGCTTTTCTGTTACTATGGTGAAAAATCCAAAGAACGCTACTTTATAAAGAAAAGAGATTTGTTTTGGTTTAGAGTTCTGGAGGTAAAAGTCAGAGGAGGTATATTTGTTGATGGCCTCCTTTCTGGCAAAGTACCAAGGTGGCACTTTGAGGTAACAGACAGCCCCCCGCAAACCCCAACATCTTATAAAGCCAATGGGCTTCAATCTCAGGAGTTGTATCCAACTTACCTCCTCTAAACTGAACCACTCTCCCAAGGCTCCACCTCTAAACACCAGATTAAGTCTCCCAATGAAGATCAACCCCAGCATGAATTTCAAATGACAACCCATATTAAAGCCACAGCACATAATCCATATTCTCCTATTAATGTTCCTATAGAAAACTTGCCCTCTGGTGATACATTGATATATTAGCTGGACAACTATTGTACAGCTAGTTGTTTGACAGATGATTTTGTATGTGTGTATGTGTGTGTGTGTGTGTGTGTGTGTATGTGTTTCTGCATATCATGTATGTGTGTATACGTTTGTGTATAGCAAGCAGTTCTCGATCTGTGGGTCATGACCCCTTTGGGGTTGAAGGATCCCTTCACAGGGTCATCTAAGACCATCTGCATATCAGATATTTACATTATGATTCATAACAGTAGCAAAATTATAGTTATGAAGTAACAGTGAAAGTAATTTTATGGATGGAGAGTCACCACAACATGAGGAGCTGTATTAAAAATCACAGCATTAGGAACTGGTGCATAGGGACACCATGCATGTACGTGTATGTGCATGTGGAGGTCAGAGGTTGACATCTGGCATCTTCTTTTCTTACTTTCTATCTATTTTTAAAAAGATTTATTTACTCATTTTATTTACATGTGCATGCCTGTGTGAGTTTATGAGCGCATGTATAAAGTGCCCTCAGAGACCAGAGGGCATCAGAGCCCCTGGAAATGAAGTTGCAGGCCATTGTGAGTCACCTGATGTGGATACTGGGAACCAAGTCTGGGTTCTCTGCACGAGAAGTAAGTAAGTGCACTTAACCAGTGAGCCGTCTCCTCAGTTCTTCTACCTTTTTTTATTTTGAGAGACAGTCTCTCTTTGAACCTGGAGCTCACCAATTTGGCTAGGCAGGATGTCCAGCAAGCTCCAGGGATCCCCCTGTCTCTGCCTCCCTAGCACGGGGATTATAGGCATTGGGATTACTGCCACGCAGTAATCTGGTTTTTGACATGAGTGTTGGGGACCCCAACTCAGGGCCTTGTGCTCGCATGGCTAACCCTTTACCACTGGAACCATCTCCCTAGCACCACATTCCCTTATTTTTATAGAAGCTTCTAGGGTAACTGGGATAGTTTTGTTGATTTAACACATGTTATCAAGGAAGTACAGCAGAGAGGCTAAGCTCTAAAACATCAAATACAATTTCCCTGGTCACTAATTCCCTTCTCCTTCCATGAGGCACCAGTTTGCCCACACATATGTATTAGCTTCTTGTTCTCTTTAAAACAAACTCTTTATACCTTTCCATAGACACAGGTCAGGGAAAGAAGGTGTATAACCAGATGGTGTAGAAGTTATGAATGGAAAAGCAAGCAGCAGACCCATTGGTTATCCAGAGGATTCTGCAAGGTCAGGGCAGTTGGTGCTGATGGAGAACAGTAGAAAACTCAGGGGAATCCACTGAGTAGACTAAAGGAGCACACACTGAAGTTACCAGGAAAGAGTCCTCCTGCCCAGCCAATGCAACCAGCTCTTTCCATTTGATGTTAGACTCAAGCTGCAGAAATGCAGTGTGTTTGCTGCTCAGCCGAACACCATTCAAACGTATAGAAACCATGAGCATGGTCAGTGTCTATGCAGCTCATCTCAAGGCTCTGCAAGGTCCTATGTCTATATGGGGCTTCTTTCTCGATACACAGTTCATCTCTGAATGAATATTATGCTAACGGTAGGCGGCCAGTTCCCCATTGCCTCCGCTGAAACAGAAGCAGAAGCATCACTCGGCATACAGATGAGCACCTCTCTTGGGCTAACTACTGCTCTGGAGTCTGGGGTAGGGGGTCATAGGTGCCATGAAGATAATTAAATTCAGATAGAGGTCAGTAGAAGATGCTAGTAGGTAATCAAAGAGAGCTTCTGTAAGTAGAAAAGACAGGAATAAAATAGTGACGGTGGGGGGCAGGCTCCTGACAGAGGGGTGCACATTCACAAGCCCTCAGGTGGGAACAAGATCACAACTGCCGTGGGTGAGGAGGGGGCAGGGAATGAAACACGTTAGCACCATGAGGTTACCTCTCTTTGCCTTGTTGGTCATGGAAGGAACTTCACGTTAACTAATGGGAAACATTTAAATTTGGGGAGAATTTCTTCCCCAGATTCAGTGATGTGACAACAGAAAATCATCTTCTTTAGGAACTTTGGAAAACAAAGATGGTAGAAGAAGGTTCTCATGAAAATAAATTTTGTCTGTGTTGTGGAACTGGGGTTATAGGGTTGGTTTCCTTTTTTAAAAAATGAAGTTGTTGTCAGAATGCTTCTAGAATATAAAGCACATTTTCTTTAAAGAAAATCTACTGGCCAAGGGGCAAGGTGGTGTTTCTATTTCCCAAGAGCGTGGAGCTATACCTGAAGCGAGGGGGATGCTGGGAACTGCTGGGGAGGCCGTGAAGCAAGACTGTTGAGATGGGTTACATGTTCTTTCCGGAGCAAGAAGATGAGAAACTGTCTAGGCTCTCAGTGAAACAGGAGATGGAATCCTACTTTCCTTACTTCATTCTCAGAGTCTGGCTATTTTCAAATCATCCATGCTCTATAGAGAATTTGATGCCTTGAAAAATACTATGATCCTGAGAAACAAGGCTATCGGCCTTCTGCTAACCTGGAAACACAGGAAGTCTACATATGACTTCAGGATACCATGGCTTATGCTGAAAATATGTTGGGAGAAGTGGGCTACTAGACCTTCTTAAAATTGTGAGATGGGAGGAACAGAATGGGATTAAGAAGCTTCCACTTGGGTCTCAGTTACTTTTCTAATGCCATGACGAAACACCACGACCTAAGCAACTTATAAAAGAAAGCGATCGATCAAGGTTGCAGAGTGTTAGAGTCTATGATCCTCTTGGCGGGGAGCATGGCAGGCAGGCAGGCATGGTGCTGGAGCAGTAGCTGAGAGTTTACATCTTATCTGCTAGCTGGAGGCAGAGAGAGAGAGCTAACTGAGAAAGGCATGGGCTCTTGAAACTTACAAACCCACTCCCGGTGACACACCTCCTCCAGCAAGGGCTCACCTCCTAACCCTTCTCAAATAGTTCCACCATCTGCAGACCATGCATTCAAACATATGAGCCTATGGGGCTGTTCTCCTTCAAACCAGCACACCATTGGAAGACCCAAAGACATTCTGGGAGCACAAAGGAATTGATACTAAACAAGTCTACAGAGCGGATCAACTCTTTGGCCATCTTACCTGCATGGTTTCTGGGAAAACAGGAAGAAAGATGTTTTATATTAACTCTTTGGGGTTCTCTCCTGAAGATGGTTAACTCTTCTCTTTCATGAGGATTCAATTTAGATAATAATAAAAATCGGGAAGGCTTTCTGATAAAAATTTCACATAGCTTATTTTATCTAATTCTCTAAAGAAGATTTAATTGACCCTCATCTTGTGGAATGAAGTAACTGAAGAACCAGAGCGATTATACTGTTTTCCCAAAATCACAGAACCAGCAGGCATGGTGGCATACCTCTGGAACCCCGGCGCTCAGGAGGCTAAAACAAGAAGATCTCAGATTCGAGGCCAGGCCAGACAATATAATGAGACACTGTCACACACACAATGATAATAGTAATAATAAACAACAGCAACAGAGATAACAAAGCTAGCAAAAAGGTAACTCAGGTTTACATCCTGTTTCTACCTGACCCCAAGCCCATCTTGAACTATCACACAATGTCGCGAAGTAACTACTTTAGGTCTCTGTGAATTGCCCTGACGTTAGGTAGGTATGAAGAGAATTGTAATTCTGAAACGCTAGAGTTACCAGACACAACTCAGGATGTGATGAGGTCATGTAGCCAAGGAAATAGGCTTCCTACTCTCTGGCGGTGGGCATTAGCTTCTCAGTCACAACTCCAAGGCTTCCTGCAACCAGGACTCGCAACCTCATACCCATTCACTAAACACCAACCACGTGCCAGACAATAGGGATGCACGGAAAATGAAGGAGTGGTTCCTACTCTCATGATGTTTATGGTTTTTTTTTAGATCGATAGGTAGATGGACAGACAGATATTTGAGATGTTTGACATAGATGGATAATATGTAAAAAAATATTAAATAGAGTGATGGAGGGCTCCAGGCAAGAGGGAAATGAGGAGCTACAAGATCATCTAAAGGGAACTGATCTGTCCTCGAAGGAGTGTTGCTGATGTTGAGGTATAAATGATGTCTAGGAACCGAGCAGGCAAAGACAAGAGGCAGACTGTTCAGAGTTCCCCTTTCCCTCTCAGACAGCAGCAGACACCTGGATCCTAGCAGATGGCGATGATGCAGGATGTGGGTCCTGCAAGGCAACTTATGGTACAAAACCAGCAGATTTTATCTTCCGATATGTCAGTCTTCTGGACTTCTTAGTGACAATGTTCTCAGGTAGGACTCCCACTATACCATCACTGCATTTGTGTATTTGTGTGTGTGTGTGCGTGTGTGTGTGTGTAAATCCATCCCTTGAGCCTCGAAGGCTGAGGAAGAAAGCACAGGCTAGACTTCTTCTCCAATGACCAGCTCTTCAAACACAGCTACTCCTGCCTGGTGAGCCAATCTTGCTTCTTCATATACGCTCAGGTCCGTCAGCAACCTTTAGGAGAACTCCCAACCTCTTGAAATTGTAGTGTTACTTTGCACATATATGTACATGCTAGGTTTCCCTGTGAGAAAGGTTTCAACATTTATAAGGATTCTTCCATTAAGAACTAGTCCGAAGATCCACAGACCTGACTGGGTGGGTCAGAGTGTGTTTTGTGAGGACGGAAACATCTTGTTGTGAAATGTCCTATCACAAAACGGAACTATATACTACAGAGGCCCGGGGGTGGGTGGTGGCGGTGGTCATAGCCTCTCTTGGGAAGGAGAGTTCAGGTACTCACAAGAACTCTCTCTTGCTCCTCCAGTATGGCAACGTAACAACAGTGGGATGAGATGACTCTTAAGCAGCTGGGGTTTGTGAATGAGTGCTTTGGATACTGAATAACAAGGGTGTTCGTCAGTGGATGTCCCAGCAGATACCACGGTGAGTTACATCTGCCTCATCCTTCCCTCCTCAAGCTGACAGTAATGAATCTTCTGTTTTCCTACCCATTCAAATGGTGAGCTCACAGAGCAGACAGAGAGAGTCCCTGGGGGCTTGAACTGCTCCATCTGGACTCTAAGACTTGACTCTCCCAGCTGAAACTGCTATATATCTTATTATCTGGATTTCAGTTTCAACACCTGGAAAGAGTAGCGGAATAATTATAACTACCCTGTATGATAGTGTGAGGATCCAATAGTAGGAGCCACCTACATCTGGTGATCTACCTAGTGACTGGACAGCCTACCCTCAGAACTTATCCCTGGCCTCCCTCTTAATTTTTATTTATACTTTGGTTTAAATGTTCAGATATACAAAAATTCAGATAAAGCTGGCCTGTCGACGTACTCCTGTAATCTTAGCAGAAGAACCACAAGTTTGAGGCCAGCCTGGGCTACATAGTGAGACCCTGCCTCAACAAATCGAGATGTAATTTACATCCAGTGATAGTCACACTTTTAAACGGACAGTTCAGCTAGTTTGATGAAGCCCATGCCTGTTTCCATTACATTGCTTGTGTTTCTGTTGCCTGGATTGTGAGACAGTTTTCTTTTGTTTTCCAAATGCTGAGTTATGCTATAATACATAATCTATCTATGTTTATATTTCTATCGACATCCAACAGACAGACCCTAAAACAGCTCCTCCCCACCCCGAGACAGACTTAAAACCTAGAAGCAATGTGGTGTAGTCAGCTCTCCTTTCCTTCTCTGCATCCTGGAGAGACTGGGATGAATCTGTTTTATTTTTAGGTCTCCAGGGAAAGTGTTTTTACAACCTCTCTCAGTCACCTGTCTCAGGGCTCAGCAACCCTGAACACTAGAAAGCCTCGTCCCTGTGTGTCCCTGGCTTTAGATGACTAATAACAACTAACGTGGATGCAGTGTGTTACCAGGGCCACAGCTTAGATAACAAGATAGCAGAGCAGGATTGGCAGCATGCATCCAGATGTGTACGTGCTGAGATCCATGTGCTCTGACACTGTGCCTTCCCAAAGCCAAGATCATGATGCGGGAGGGGGAGGGCTCTACCTCGCTCCCACCCTCCACCACAACTAGGAAGAAGCTACATCTGCCGTGTCAGATCTTCAGGTTATTTTCTCTCTCCAATGAGGATGGTGGAAATGAATATTTTGTGTGAAATAAGATTTTCAAACAGTGACGTAGTTTAAACAAGAAAGGGTTCTATAAACCAAAAGAATGCCTTACTACCTAATGGTAGTACGCAACCTAATGGTTGCTGGAAGGAGAGGGACTCTCTTTCCCTGTAAGGAAAGCGTGCTCCCGTAGTTGACGCCTCATCCACTCTCCTATGAGTGTCACCAACTGAACTCACCGGTTCGCAAAACTAGACTTGGGTGGACTAGCTTCTTTGATTTGTTATCAATGCCCTCTTTGGGGTTAACTGGACATTCGTTCATATCTTATGAGCAAAAAGTTAATGGAACACATATTCATGTATGGAGAAAAAGAAGGTGAGTCCCCAGCCTATCTACAAACATCAATCCTAGATTGATTAAAAAGGAAAAGAAAATCCATAAAGAAAAAAAGAATTTTTATGATCTTTGGGCTAGGCAAAGCTTACCATAGAGCATACAGACAGCATTAACCCAACATAAGGAGTAAAATGAAGGACTTTGGATCAGTCAAATATTCAGATGAAAGGTCAAGTTTCTGAATGGAAGACACTTGTAAAACACATAGGTGACAAAAAACCTAAACCCAGAATACAGAAAGAGCCCACAGAGCCCACAGGAGGATGAACACATTATAAAAGAAGATGGCCAATAAGATTATGGGGACATGCTCAGCGTAAACGGCAGCTGGAAGAACAAATACAAAGCCACAGTGAGGTTCCAGCAGCCCCGTCGGATCAGGGGAAATGAAAATGATCAGAAACGCCGTGTGTCCAGGCAGCTGTGCCGTGCCTTCACTGCTGGTGGGGGTAAGGACTGGTTCACAGACAGACTCCGCTGCAGTTCAACCCGTAGAGCACCTGCTTGGGGAAGTGCTGGGCACACGAATCACAGCGCTAGTCCCTTGGCTGCCCCTGTTTTATTCATTTCTCTCTGCTATCAAATAATTTCTTTTGACCCAATTTTTAAAAACTTGTCCAAGTTTTATCTCACCTGTTCTCCCTCCGGGTCCTGATGGAAGCCTCCCTCCTATATTTAGCTGATACAGTCCATGAAGGGACACCTGGCTGTGGGATATATGCCTTCAATACCCCCAGAAAGAGTTCATAGCTGCAGTCACTCCCACCTATGATTTGGGGGAGAAATTCTGTAACATAGTATGAAATCAGCTAATGGGTCTCTCCTATCACTTCCTCAAGTCAAGACATAGTTTGGGCTAATAGAACTAACCGCCCCCTCCCACCTAGAATCAATACATAACATTGTCTTGATAGGCAGAAAAGAATATGATCTTCAAATGGCCATATCCAAACCCACATAACCTGTGAATGCATGAGAAAAAAGAGATAAAGCAGCCAGTGGGTTGGCCTGAAAACAAGAAAACGATTTAGATTATCCAGCGGGGCTGGATCTAAACTCACAAGCTCTAAAAAGTGGGAAAAGGCAAGAAGAGTGAATCCAAAGGCTCAGTGTGAGCAGGGACAGTGGTGCACATCTGTAATCTCAGCACTTGGGAGGCTGAGGCAGAAGGACCCGGAGTTCTGGACCATCCTGGGTATTGTAAGACTCCAAAAAAGGAGAGAGAGAAAGAAAGAGAGAAAGAATAGACAGAGACAAGGGCAGACACACAGACAGAGACACAGAAAGCTAAAGAGTCAGAGACAGAGAGACAGAATCTCAGTGCACGATGAATTAACAGGGCTGGTTGGCATAAAAAGTGAGAAAAAGATCCAGGAGTCAGGGACTCTGGTGGCCGCTGGAAGCTGGGGACGGCCCTCAGAGTCTGGATAGCAAGGGAACAAGACCACATCCTCTCTCAGCAGGAAGTGAGTTCTGCCAACAACCTAAAATGATCAGAGAATAAGTGCCCCCCCCGTGCCTCTAGAAAGGGGTGCAACGTGTCAACATCTTGATTTTATTTCCTCATGACTACAACAGACTTGGATCTGTGGAACTGTCAAAAAACAAGTGTCTGGTGTTTAATGCCACTTAGTTTGCAGCCATTTGGTACAGCAATGAGAGGAAACTGATCCATTTAGCAGAGAGGCAAGGATAGAGGACTTTGCAGAGATGGAAGCCTGCTTGAAGAATCAGTAGTCAGTCCGTTGAAGAAGTCAGAAAATGTATCAGATATATGAAGCTGGGAGAACCTGTCACCCTGGGGTGCTAGGGGACAACAGTGAGAGGTGACCCCACTGTTCTGATAGTTTCTTCTGGTTCCAGTAATCTGAATGATGTCTGTGATGTACAAAAACAAACACTAAAATCAACTTAGTAATAATTTGTGCAGTTCATAGTTTGGGCTAGAACTGACCAACACATAAAGAGGAAGCTTCCAGCAGAACCGAACCACAGGGCTGGACACAGATTCAGTAGAACTGTGACATCGAGGAAGGGGTCTAACATTAATTGGCCTTGAGTCTAAAGAACCTCAGATGATAAGCCAAGGCAAGAAGGCAGAAAGAACTGCATCCATGTGGTTCCAGAAAATTCAGAGTTGAAGCTGCTGCTATTTGAGCTGCTGCTGAAAGAACGCTGCAAATGGCTGAAGACTGGAAAATAGGAGCTGGCAGGAGAGAGTACCCCAACAGGGATTCTCAGAAATAAGAAACCATCAAGGCTGATGTGCACTTGCGGAATTAGCAAGTGGTTGCTAAGTATGCACGTGATGAGAAAAGTTACCAGACATTCGCCGCACACTGAAGAAATCGTATCAACGTGATCCCATCTGAGAGGAAAGCCCAGCATTTTGGTTTCTAGTGAGGCATGATTGGGAAGACTTGCGCACAACTGGAGAGGGATTGACATGAAAGAGAGTAGCGATGGACGCAGCAGAAAGGGAGCACAAGGGGATGAGGCTGTGATGAGCAGCTCCAGGGGTGGACATCAGTAATCAGTGCCGTATTGTTGAGGAAAGAATACAAGCAAATAGGTTGCTAAATGTACTCAAGGCTGGGTGTGGCGGTGTGCACCTTTAATCCCAGCACCAGGGAGGCGGAGGCTCTAGTCTCTGTGAGCTTGAATTTAGCAAGTTGCAGGCCAACCAGAGCTACATAGTAGGATCCTTATTGAAAACAACAACAAAACGAACAAAAACGTGCTAAGAGATCAATAAACTAAGAGAACAACCACAACAACCAAGAGCACCCACATCACATATTACTTCTATTTACCGAGTGCAAGACACTGAGAAACCATCGAGACACTAGCCGATGACTCACTCACAACAGCAGGGTGACAGGAAATGATACACAGCACCCCCCCCCCAAGAAAAACAAACACTTCAGAGAAATCTGATTGATGCCGTTTAAAATGCCAGTATTCTAGGCTCTAACGAGAAAGCTCACTTTTTAGATATTGAAGACGCTCACACACGAGTCCCCGTTACCTCCACACACTGAGCAATCCTCGAACTGTTGCCACAAGAGCAAAATGAGAACCGGTCCATTCGAACTGGATGGCAGCTTCCAAAACCTGCATGCGCATCTTCCTACGCTGCAGAAATTGCTCTGTGGCTATGTAGGTGCATTTCTAAATTACTTATTCTGTTAACTGGTTATTAAAGAGCTGCTTTATATCATCTCCTATCTATCTACCATTATCATCTATCATTTATCTTTCTATTAATCTATCATATTAATCATATCATAATCTATCAATATCTATTCATCTATCATTCATCTATCTATTCAATATCATTTATCATTCATGTATCTAACATCTTGTTCTATCCCTTTCACCTGTCTCCATAATTGACTATTTCATGGTCATTTGGTGAGTTAATTTTGGAAAAACGGCTTTAGATCAATTAAGTGTTGGTGCATTTATGCAGAATCATTTCCTCTGTCACAAGTAAAATGCAAACAGATATTTTCAAATGCTTAAATGCTTTCTGGGAAGCAGTTTGGTAATCTCTGTTAAGGCCAAGCTGTAAAACTGTACGTGTTCCCTGACCAACAATGCCACCTGTAAGAAATTACCCTAAAGAAGTGATGACAGCGTGCGCACAGATCAGGCTGCGCGGATTTCTTGACAGAATTGTCTAACGAAACAGAATTCTCACACGCGGGTGAAGTTCTTGATAACTGGGTGTTGGTTAAATGCATCGAGTCAGAAGGTAGAGGCGCTGGCGTGGCGTTTTGAAACGAGTGCTGGAAAAGCATAATGTTGGACTTTGTTATTAAGTTAGAGGAACAGGTTGTGAAGCAGATTGACACTCCTGTAGTAAGAAGAGATGCCATATGTGTGTGACTGTGTGAATAAGCTCCAAAATATTTACCGTTATTTTGGGGATTGGCATTGTGGCTACTTTTTATTTACCTGGGGTTTCTAAAATTTCCACACTGAGCATGTCCTCTTTTTTCCCCAAAAAATGAACACATTTTTAATTGCCCATTCACTTTTCTAGAAGCCAGAGGACCTGATTACCCTAAGTATTTGACTTTCAATAGCCAAGGATTCTCACCATCCTTAAACTTCCCTTCTCTTTCCTGCTCTTCCCTTCCCTCCTTTAAAATTCTGTTAGTGAAACCATACCCCACAAACACCAGCATTTCCTGGTGACTGTTCCAAACAGCCCCATGCTATAGGTTGCCACGTGGGGGTTTGCGTCCAATATGTACTGAATGGCCACCCTTCAAGGAGCTAGGGATACCAAGAGGAGAAAAACAACTCTAGTTGTACTCCAGTGGGAGAGACAGATTCTGGTTCAGAAACAGCAGTGCTAGGTCACCGAGGTCAGTGAAGATTTCCTGGGAAGGCATTGCTAGAGCTGCATGAGGAAAGCAGGGACCGGGACCCCTGAACCCACATGCTGAGGATGAGGAGATCTGTGCTTTGAGCTTTGCATGCTTATCTTCTCCAACCCTCCCAGCAGCTGTGCAGCCCCAATGTCCTCTCCTCACATTTTCTTAAGCAGTTTAGAACACAGAAGGAGGACAAGTCATTCGTGCAAGATTGTGATTGGCACCCTGTCTTACCCTTTCTGCTGAACACAGCAAACTCCTGCAATTGATGGTTCCTCGATGGGGTTGCCAAGTGGAAGGATGGGGGCTAAGACAACCACAGGAAATCCTCTCAGCCTTAGGCAGCAGCTTCCACAGCGGCTCTCAGTTCTCTTGGCTTCAGTACCCACAGTACCCCACTCACTGGGAAGTCTCAGTTTTCACAAGCAATCATGAATTCCCAGGCCCTACTCACTCACTGTTCCTCTTGTCCCTCCAGCTTTCTGGTGTCACCTTCCTATGCTCTATCTCACCTCTGCTTTCACTCACAGAACCATGAGCATCTTTGTAACCAGGTCCCTACACTAACATCCCCCTTGAATAGACCCTGACCCAGCAAGGCACACAGCTAGCTATTGACTGAATTGATATACCCAGGGCTTTTGGACTCTGAAATCCTCAAAGGTGATTTCCAAGAGTTGCTGAGCACTTACCAAGTGTCAAGCTCTTTAGATTGGTCATCGCATTTTATCGTCACAATGACCCTATGAATCAAGTGCTCTTAGCATCTCACAGGCCCAGAAATAGCCATACATACAAGGCTGTCTTCTGGTTGGATAGAAGAAATAAAGGATGTGGGGGAGGAGTTTCAAGAGGGGTCAAAGCACTGAGAAGGAACCTAAGGACTTTGGACCAGCCCTTTGACCTCAGTACTGTGGTTCCCAAACTACGACTTGACTCAATAACCTGGTCTCCAAACTCATTCATCCCAGACGCCCGCAGCAGCAGTTCTTTATACTCAGGAGGTCGGTGAGAAAGTGTTTGGCCTCTAGTGGGGGAAAAGGTTCAGAGAAATCCAGGCTGCAGTATGAAATGACTCTGCTCTTCTCAGTGCCCTCAGCTCTTGTCTCCCCTCTCCTACTTCCCAGGGTCCTCCATTCTCAATCAGGAAAAGCTCATAATCCTCTTTAGAAAATCCACCCATCCTTCAGAATCTGGCTCCCTTGGCATCTGCACATCTCGGGGAACTCAGGTTGCTCTGACTCTAATTAGCAGGTGCTAAGCAGTTTCCACATTTCTTAGTAAATATGTCAAAACACAAAATCCATTCATTCCTCTCTACCCGCTCTTCCCCTCCTCTTGTGAAACACGCTTCTCTCTCTTAGCTGCTCAGCCGAGAAGTGTTTTTCTTCAGCAAGTGATGGCAGTGTTAAGATGAGGAGCCCGGCAGTTCAGCAATCCTTTTCAAGTCTTCATCTACCCTCCTGGTCATCAGCCATCCGTTCATATGGTCATCTGTTTGCCCACTGTGAGGTCATGGCAGACTTAGTGTTCTGGGTTTTACTGGGGTCTCTAAAGCATAAAATGGTATTACCGAGGATCCCATCAAACCCCTCCAGGAGACTCTATTATCACTCAGGACCCAGACAGGCCAAGAAGGTACCAAGGAATCCCAGGGAAGTTACATTTAATTTCTACCATCTTTTTGGGCCCCTGCTGGGAGAATGGAAAACAATTTCTTAAATGAAGCAACAGCCATCTCCTCTCCTGCTGGGCTGTTCCACCTTTCCCCTCTAAGTCACCAGGGTGGAGAAGCCAACAATCTCCAGGCTGAGGCATCTTTCTTTCCTATTCATCTTGACCCCAAACGAAAGAAGCAGGAACCCCAGAGTGCAGAATCTTCCAAAGCTGCTGCCAGGTTTGGGAGACAGCTGGGCTCTGTGACCAAGCTTAGGCTTCCCATCTAAAACAAGATCCCTATGGGTGAGTTGGGGGGAGACTTTCTGAGTGTAGTTTGATTTAAGGCCACACATGAATATAAACCCCAAATGACTCTGAAGGGGTGGCAGTTCTGTTTTCCCAGGAGCTAACTCACAGCTCTCTCCAGCTCTGCCTCCAGAACACCCACTCCCCCAGACTGTCTTTGGAGGAAGAACACATCTAGGCTTGAGTCTTGGTGTGGACTCAATGAACCCACTGGGATCCTGTGGAAAGTGTGATTTCAGCTGGGTCTGCCTATGAGGGCTTCAAAAGGAACTCCATGAGGCTACATGCAAAGCCAGCCCGAGCACTCATGCCTTTTGGCCATTCCTCTGCCCAGAGAAGGGGTGAGGAGAAAGAGAGAATGGAATGAAGAATTTCAACAGGGTTACCGTGCTTTGGGGACATACAGATAAGCATTTGGGGGCCACAGAACACAGGGCTCCCATGGACTTGGATACTTCACTGGTCTAACCTACTCAGTAATATCCACGTTGAGACTCTGAAAGGTGACAGGCCTTGCTGAAGGTTGCATGGACAGCCAGGGCAATGCTGGGGCTAGGTAGCAGCTCCCTAGCCCAGCTCCATTGTTTCTGGTTTCCATCCAAGACATGTACTGCTCCCTGGTGTCAGTCACTTCCTCTACTTCCCCGCCCTTCTCTCCCCTGACAGTGATTTTCCTCCCAACAAGTACCTGGCCCCCAGGTGTGAGGGCCCCAGGAAGGTGGTTGCTAGAACCAAGCTGAGGAGGAGGCAGGCTGTGAGGCTCAGCCAGAGTCGTTTTCATTAATTTATACCATTTTGCAGCTTCTCCAGCGGGCCTGCTCCCTGCTGGTACTTTCCACTCCGACTGAGGTGGCTCTTCTGTTTGTTTCCATTGTCTGAGAAATGACATGGGTTTGATTACACCCATGGTCTGTTCTGGCTGCCCACACGCAAAGGACAGCCAGCTGTATCCTGCTTCATGTCTGCTTGCTGCTGAGGGCTTTAGGCTGAGGGACCACCTCAGTCCACGGCCAGGTGTAGGGGGACTGAACAGAGAGCTGGGAGTCCTCAGGGCAGGGTGCAGGTAGATAGTGGGTGTTCTGTTATCATTAAAGGGGAGAGAGAGAGAAAGGAGAGGAGCTGACATTGAGGGTTTAAGCAGAACTCAGTGCTCTGTGTGGGGGTTCTCATCACCATTTTCAATGGAGGTGACCTATCTATGAATCCAGGGGTAGGGGGTGACTTCAATGCATGGCAGTAGTGGTGTTGTTTAAAGTATTTAACAACTGGACTTGAACAGACAGCCAATCAGCTGCTGCATATACTGCAGAAGGTCCTAGAGGTCACCAGTAGTGCATGTATTAACTCTTAGTTGTTGGTCCTGATGAAGTCAATCTCAAGGAAGGAACTGGGAGCTAGAATGATTGAGGTCCCAATAGCAGCTACTCATCAACCAGCATAGAATGGGAACACCAGCAAGGCCCAGAATCGGCCATACACATAGAGATTTGGGTAAGGGCTGGGATGATTGCAGCCAACTACTCATGCATAGGGACAGCCAGTCCTCAGCATCAGCCTACAGCTGTCCTCTGGGGAAAGGAAGTCCTCTTACTTCCCATCTTCCAATTTTGAAGAATTGGATCGTGTGTGTGTGTGTGTGTGTGTGTGTGTGTGTGTGTGTGTGTGTGGTATGTGTGTGTGTGTGTGGTATGTGTGTGTGTGATATGTGTGATGTGTGTATGTGTATGTGTGTGGTATGTGTGTGTGTGTGTGATATGTGTGGTATGTGTGTGTGTGATATGTGTGGTATGTGTGTGTGTGTGTGATATGTGTGGTATGTGTGTGTGTGTGTGATATGTGTGGTATGTGTGTGTGTGTGTGATATGTGTGGTGTGTGTGTGATATGTGTGGTGTGTGTGTGTGTGTGATATGTGTGGTGTGTGTGTGTGTGATATGTGTGTGTGTGTGTGTGTGTGATATGTGTGGTGTGTGTGTGTGTGTGATATGTGTGGTGTGTGTGTGTGTGATATGTGTGGTGTGTGTGTGTGTGTGATATGTGTGGTGTGTGTGTGTGATATGTGTGGTGTGTGTGTGTGTGATATGTGTGGTATGTGTGTGTGTGTGTGATATGTGTGGTATGTGTGTGTGTGTGTGTGATATGTGTGGTGTGTGTGTGTGTGATATGTGTGGTGTGTGTGTGTGTGTGTGTGATATGTGTGGTGTGTGTGTGTGTGTGTGTGATATGTGTGGTGTGTGTGTGTGTGTGTGTGATATGTGTGGTGTGTGTGTGTGTGTGTGATATGTGTGGTATGTGTGTGTGTGTGTGATATGTGTGGTGTGTGTGTGTGTGTGATATGTGTGGTGTGTGTGTGTGTGTGTGATATGTGTGGTATGTGTGTGTGTGTGTGTGATATGTGTGGTATGTGTGATATGTGGTGTGCGTGTGTGGTATGTGTGATATGTGGTGTGTGTGTGTGTGTGTTTGTGTGTGTGTGATATACCTGGCTTTTTAGGAAATTACACACCTGCCCACATGTACATGCTATCCCTCCAAAGATGACAAAACCAAGAGTTCATCTATGAGAGTGACTGAAACCTTCAAGGATGCCCACCTGGCACAGGGAGGGCAGCCTTTCAAACCTAGATCTTCCTGTGTCCTGAGAAGAGAAGGAGCCCTCTCTGATATAAGTGTGTTTCTATGCTCTTTTGCTCTTTTGCTCTATGCTGTTGATGGATGGGCTAGACTAGAGCAGACCCTCGGAGAGACTATTAAGACTGCTGTGACAAACCTCGGATGCTAGGAGAAACGGCAGAGTTGTGGGATGAAGTCCCTGTGTAGAAGTGGGAATGGGTAGGGTGTCTGGGAGACTCCTGAGTTTCTATTCTTCTCACTGGAAGAATAGATGAACTTAAGTCATAGTGGAGAAGTCACCTTCCCCTTCAAGAGAGTTAGGAGTGGGCTTTTTTCTTCCCTCACACCCGCAGAAAGGTCTACAGGCTACCTTCTCTGCACTGGGCCCCAGGAAACTGATTACCCCCTGCAACAGTCCATTTCCCTTCCAAGATACCTGCTGTGTCTGAGCTCCAGAGCAGACTCCTCCCCAGGTCCCTGCTGGGGCCACCAGCTGTAGGCAGGCTCTTGTGATCACCTCCTGTGAGGTTGTACTGTAGTGACCACTACGGGAGGGAGGTGACTGGAGACAGGAAAGTACACGTCTATAGTAGGAATGATACTTTGTCTCACTTTAAAAATAGGGACTAGTGGAAAGTAAAGGCTCAAAGGAAAGACTGTGGCCAAACCGAGGGACACTTCAGGGAATAAGACAAGAGTTGAGACATTTTATTCAGTTGACAATAGGGAGCCATGGAAAATTTGATAACAAAATTTCTGTCTTAATTTGGACTGCTTTAACAAAATAGTATAAATTAAGTGGCTTAAACACAGCCATTTATTTCTCACAGTTCTGGGGACTGAGTATGCTGAGGCCAGGGTACTAGTATGGATGGGATCTGGAAGGCCTCTCTGCCTGGCTTTCAGATGAATCCTCTTCCTCCTATTCTCCTCCATCCCTATCATAGGAGCTGTAGCCTCAAGACCTCATCTAAGCCTAGCTCTCCCTCAAAGCACCCACTACTTAACACCACCACACTGAAGACTGAATTTAGCAAAGAACACACATGCATCCAGCCCGTGGCAGTGTCCCAGGAATTGGGAGGTGGGAAGCTAACATCTGGGTTCCAGCCTCTTTGTAGATTCTTCGTTCAGCTCTATGTATCTGTTTATATACCTATTCTTCCCATCTCTCTGCATAGCTCCAGTTCTGAGAAAAGCTTTGTGAGACTATTTCTATTTTGCAGGCAAGGATGCTGAGGTTTGAAATGTCCAACAACATTCATGACACCATATAGCAGCTAGTGAATGACAGTATGGGATCTCCAATGAAGTCTGGAAAACTTTAAGAAACTAGAGGCTCAGAAAAGGAGCTAGAAACACTATCTGGGTCAGATTAGTAATGTCTAAAACTTTATTGGAACAGGACAATGATAGATGAAGAAAGGAAGGAAGGAAGGAAGGAAGGAAGGAAGGAAGGAAGGAAAGAAGAGTGAGTGAGTTTTCAGTTCCTAGTACGGCAGTACAGTCAAACAAACTAGAAGAAAAACTTCAAAATTCACTGCCAATGTAGACACTTAACAACACGGTCCTGCATTGCCTAACCACAGGGACACGCCCCAAGTGAGCTGTCATTAGGTAATTTCACCAGTGTGTGAACAGCATAGAGCCATGGTTCTCAAGCTCCCTAATACTGCAACATTTTAATACAGTTGCTCATGCTGTGGTGACCCCCCAACCATAAAATTATTTTCCTTGCTACTTCATAACTGTAAATTTGCTACTGTTATGAATCATAATGTAAATATCTGACATGCAGGATGTGTTTTTCCAATGGTTTTATGGGTCACAGCCCACAGGTTGAGAACTTCTGGTGTAGAGTATTTGTACAAATCAAAATAGACAATACTATCACTAGACAATAAAATCTCATGGGACCCTACTGTCCATGTGCTGTGTCTCTGACATGTGTGCTAAATGACTATACTTATCCTTCCTGCATGCAATGCCTTCTGTTTTATTCCCTGTTCTGGTCTACTCTAGTTCATGTAAGTTGGGGGAAAGAGAAGAAAACCAATGGTTGCAGTGGAACACTTGGAAGAAGTTTTTGTATTTTGGTTTCTTTAAAAACGCAAAATGGCATTTGGATTAGGCTTGCGTTTCCACCCCAGATGTGGTGGTTGTTTATGAGTTGCGTTTGGAATGCTTGACGCAGGTGGCTATAATTTGGTTAGGTGCAATCGCTCTGGCACCTGTAGCTTGTTTTTCAGATTGGGTGCTGCGTAGCTTAGGGTATAAAAAGTCTGAAGCCCTGAGAGCGTCAAGGTGGGCATTGGTTGGTGGTTCGTTGTTTGGGTTGTTGTCAATAGTGTGTTAATTCTTAAAAGAACAAAAGTTGGAGGGATTGAGTTTACAGGCCATGAGCTGAAACGCTAGTCTGACTCACTGTTAGCTAGTTCTCTTCAAGCTTAGGACAGCTGAAAAGAGGATGTGAAGATTTCTACCTTTCTCTCTTTCTACATCAAGGCCGCTTATAAAAGTGGTAAGATTTCTTTCCATCCTTCCTTTCTCTTTCCCTAAATTGAGGGTAAAAGATTGTAGCTTACTAATTCAGTTCACTGCCCATTTGGCCTGTAGTTGGCACAAGACTTAGCTAAAAGAGTGGAGAAACCAGTTCCCTTAGCCACTGCAATTGATGTTACAGAGAAGGGGGAAATCGGTAATGCCTAACACACAGAGGAAGCAGGTGGGCGTGGCCTCTAAACGGCCTTTTAGTCTTATAGCCAGGTCATCAGAGACCTTCTAAGAATCATTTTAGTCAGTAGTGAAGGTGGCAACCAGACTGAAAAGCAGGAATATGTAGGAGTTGATGTAAGATAGGATCACAGACCTGAACACGCCCATCTGCCGAAGAGACAGAACCTGGGCAGGGAAAGGGATTGATGATGCCAGAGAGAGGTGACTGCAGGTGGTGACGGGAAAAGCCAAGCTCACAAGGAGACTTCTAGAAGTTGTTGGGGTGAACTAGATGAAGAGCACAGATGAGGTGCTGAGAACCAGGAGGGAGGCTGGAGGAGGGGGGGTGATGGAATGTGAACAGCTGACCCCTATTTTCTCAGTAAAATGGGCAGCAAGGTCATGTGATTGATGACTTCAAGTAAATGGGAAGTATTTATAACACTTGTGAGCTAGCTATTAACAAGCTTCAAGGTGCAAGGAGACAAAAGAAAGGCTGAATAGTCTGAGATCAGCTTGGATGCAGAGAGCTGAGAAACAGGGGGTTGTTTTTTTCTTGGAGAGGCTTTGCTCTCTTTGGTTTCCTGTTGTCAGAGTATACCCCAGCTATGTCCTCCAAGACTGCTCACCGAGTCCCATCACTTCAAGGACTCAGGAAATGTTGAGGCTTTGCTAAGTGAACAAGCAAACAAAAAAACATTATACCCTGTGTAATTTTTGTTTTTGCTTTTAGAATCCTGCCTCTCGGCTTTCTAAAATAAGCTCCTGTTCTGAGATCGCTGATTTCCACTTCCGATAATGTCTTGACAGCACAGCCTAGCCCATCTGGACCGATCAGTCAGCCGCTATCAAGGGATGTTTTTCTCCACCTCCCTTATGGGAT